>CM034153.1:505254400-505259400 GCA_019776745.2 Taxus chinensis
CACGCGCGCGCACACACACACGCACCACACACACAGACCCACCCACACATGCGCGCCACAAGCCCCTGGCACACCCGCAACACCACACACACATGATCCAAAAGCACAACGCACTCGCGCACACACGCACACGTGCACGCACATGCACACGCACACACCCACACCCATACACACACGCATGCACACACACACACCGAACACGCATGCACACATGCATGCACACGCGCACACGCACACACACCCACACACCGGCACACCGCGCACGCGCACTCACGCACGCTCAAGATCATACCCCCACCCCCCCCCCCACACATGCACCAATGCCCTGCACGCACACCACACACACACCATGCAGCACACCCCAAAAACCACACCCCACACACATGCACGCTTGCACACACGCAGGCACGTGGTGCCACAAAAAACACATCCACCATGCGCACTCAACGCAAACGCACGCATTGTGGCGCTCCACGGAAAAAACCGACACCACCGCACACACACGCGCACCTGCCTTCGCCGATGCACACGCGCACACCCACACACACACCCACACACACGCACCCGCACACACGCACACACACACACGCGCGCGTATGCACGCACGCACATATGCACACACAAACACACACCCACACACACCCCCCCCCCCCCCCCCCCCCAACACCACCGCCCACCCCACCCGCACGCACACCGATGCACAAAAACCCACCACGCACCCACACCCACACCCCCACACAACACACAGCCACACGCACACGCACGACGCACGCACGGAACCCCCAACCCAAACACCAAATGCACGACCACACAACACGCGCGCCGGTGGCATATCCGCACCACACACACATACACAAGCGCGCGACACGGCCACCACACCGCGCCACAAATGCGTGCGCCCCACCAGCAACGCGCATGCACGCCCCACAACACGAGCGCACACACGCGCACGCGCATACATGCACACACACACACATGCGCACACACGCGCACGCGCATAGACGCACACACACCCACCCCACTGGTGCGCCAAGCACCACCACCCCACGCACACCCAACACACACACATGCACACACACGCATACACACACACGCACGCACACACACACACACACACACATACACCCACACGCGGGCGCACTTGCACCTATACTTGCACACCCACGCACACACACGCACAAAACCCACACAAAACACAAACACATTACAGCGCGCGCACACACACACGCCAACACACACACAGACCCCACCCACAAATGCGCGCAACGCACTGCCCCCCAAAAAACCCCCGCACACCACACACACACACACGCAACAAAAAGGCAACACAAGCACTGCGCAACACACGCACACACCACACATTACCACACGCCGGCACACGCACACGAAACACGCACCCGCTAAACATGCATGCACAGAGCCACGCACCCACCAACCGCACACCGGACACCGAGCTACGCGCATCACGCACGCGAATACCCACAACCCCCCCCCCCCACGCCATTTTACCCTGCTCATTCCCTGCCTCACAAATTCCCACATGCACCTGCACGCCCACACCACACAACACACATCGCACGAACACCACACACCCACACACACACACACATGCACGCATGCACACACGCACGCACGTGCGTGCACACAAACACATCCACATGCGCACTCAACTGCAAACGCACGCACTTGTGCGCGCTCACACGGACACGCACACGCGCACACACACGCGCACACGCGTCGCCGCATTGAACGCGCAACCCACACACACACCCCCACACCTCAACCCGCACCACCGCACCACACACACACGCGCGCGTATGCACGACTCACATAGCACACAAAACACGACACCCACCACACCCCCACCCCCCCCCCGCCCCCCCCCCACACCCAAGCCAACACGCACACGAAGCAACAGCATGCAACCACCACACAGCACACCCACCACACGCACACACCCCACAACCACACACAAGCCACAAGGCCCACACGCCACACGCAACGCACGCCGTACGGACACCCACACACCCACACACACACATGCACACACACACACACGCGCGCGTGCGCATATACGCACACACACACATGCACATGAGCACGCCCGCACACGTGCGCTCACCTGCGCCCACGCGTAGCCACACGCAACCACGCGCACACATGGGCACACAAGCACACACGCGTGCGCGCGCACGCACGCACACGCGCACGCACATGCAAACACACACTCGCACCCACACACACGCACCCACACACACAAACACACGCGTGCGCGCACACACACACACACGCACACGGACGCACGCACCCACCCACGCATGCATGCATGTGCACAGGCACACGCCCGCACGCGCACACACGTACACATGCACACACACACGCACCCACGCACACACATGCGCACCCACACGCGCACCCACATGCACCCACACACACACATGCGCAACCACATGCACACCCACGCAACCACACGCGCACCCACGCGCACACACGCGCATACGCATGCACACGCGCACATGCACGCACGCGCATGCACACCCGTACACGCACACACGCACACATGCACACGCAAACGCACACACACCCCGCACTCGACACAAACACTCCGTACACGCACACGCACACGCACACACAGACACGCATATGCACCGGCACATGCAAACACACACATGCACATGCACACGAATAGACACACGCACACACACATGCATGCACGTACACACACACACGCATGCGCACACGTAAAAAGACACACACTCGCACACTCCACAAATGCACATATGCACACGTACAAAGCACGCTAACACACAAGCATGCACGCAAAAGAAAATGCACACTCGCACCTCTAAACGCGCACGTGCACACGCATAAAAGCATGCACACGCACGCACACGTACACTCAAAGCACGCTCTACATGTACGACGCAGACACACATGCATGTGCACACTGTACATGTGCATGCACGCACACGAACATGCACGCGCACCTCTACATGAACACAGACATGCGCACATGCACAGGCACACGTGCACTCGCGTACACACACATTCGCACGTCATGCACATGACACACGCGTCATGCACATGCACACATACCCACGCACATGCACACGCACATGCACATGCACACTCATGCGCACATGACACTCACACACGCATGCGCGTGCACGCACACGCACAGACCCACACACATACACACGTACATGCACACACACATGCACATGCACACGCACATACACACACATGCACACACACACACCCACCCACATGCATGCGCACCCGCACCCGCACCCACACCCACACACCCATGCACACACACCAATGCACACACACGCATACACACACGCGCACGCACACACACATACACCCACACGCTGGCGCACTTACACCCGCACCTGCACACCCATGCACACACATGCACACACACACGCACACACGCACCACACACACAGACCCACCCACACGTGCGCACACATGCACCAGTACACCCATGTACACACACACACACACATGTGCGCGCATACGAAAATGCACACACGCACACGCACACACCCACACCCACACACACACGCATGCACACGCACATGCACACACGCACGCACACATTCATGCACATGCGCACACACACACACACGCACACACACACACCCACACACCGGCACACCTCGCACGCGCATGCATAAGCGCATACGCACACGCACCCACACACCCATACACCCACAGGCACGCGCACGCGCGCTCACGCATGCACGCACGCTCGTACCCAACACCACCCACACATAGGCACCCACATGCACGCACACACGCACACACACATGCACGCACACCCACACACCCACACACACACACACATGCATGCACGTACGCACGCATGCACGTGCGTGTGCACACACACACCCACACGCGCACTCACCCACAAACGCATGCACTTGTGCGCGCTCACATGGACACGCATACGCGTACGCACACGCAAAGACACACTCTCACCCACACACATGCACCCACACACACGCACCCACACACACACACACACACACACACACACACACACGTGCGCGAGCGCACACACACACACACACACGCACACACAGACGCACGCACCCACCCACGCATGCACGCATGTGCACACGCACACGCCCGCACATGCACACACGTACACACGCACACATGCACACACACGCGCACCCACGTGCACACATGCGCACCCACACGTGCACCCACATGCACCCACACACACACATGTGCAACCACATGCACACCCGCGCAACCACACATGCACCCACGTGCACACACACGCATACACATGCACACACGCACATGCGCGCACACGCATGCACACCCGTACATGCACACACGCACACATGCACATGCACACGCACACGCACACACACCCCGCACCCACACCCGCACCCACACACATGCTCCCACACACACATGCACCCACACACACACACGCACATGCACACACACACACAAACACACATGCACATGCACGCACACATGCACGCACACACACACGGACGCACGCACACACGCACACACACACACACACGCACACACACATATACACACACCCACACCCACAAACACCCACAAACACACACATACACACACACACACAAACACACAAGCGCGCGCACATGAAAATGCACACACGCACACGCACACGCATACACCCACACACACGCACGCACATGCACACGCACACACGCACGCACACGCACTAACGAACGCACACACACACGCTCGCGTGCACACCCACACGCACACGCACACGCACACGCACACGCAAATGCACACACATACACACGCACAGGCACACGCACACACACACACACTCGCACACACACACAGGCACACACACACGCACACACACACTCACGTGCACCCACACACATGCGCACATGTACCCGCACGTGCACACCCACGCACGCATCACAAAAATGCCACTTCACGCGCACGCACGCACACACATGCACACCCATAAGAACTTGGACATG
>CM034153.1:505264400-505271900 GCA_019776745.2 Taxus chinensis
GCTCTATCTACATCCCATTTTAACACTAGATCTCACAACTTGGAAAGATCTACTCTTGGCCTTCCTATCAAAGGTCTTCTTGATCAAAGCTTGATCCTTCTCCATTGCTTGGGATGCCTGATCTCTGATCTCTTGGAGCTCCATCAACTCTGCATATCTCACCTCCATGGGCCCAAACTCTAGCAACTCTAACTGCTTCATGAGTTCCAATGTTGGAAACTCAAGTGACATGGGCAAGATTGCCTCTCTTCCATAAACAATCCTGAATGGCGAGTTACCTGTGGATCTCTTGGGAGTTATCCTATCAGCCCATAAGGCTGATTTTAGTTTGGTATGCCAAGACCTCTGATTCTCATCAAGATGCACTCCTAATGATCCTCAACAAGTTCTTGTTTGTAGATTCAACCTGGCCATTACCCTGAGGGTAGTAGTTTGATGAAGTACTTAGGTAGATCCCATTCTTTACAACCCACTCAGTCACCTTGGATCCAATGAATGCTAATGTATTATCTGAGATTATTGTAGTAGGTATGCCAAATCTGGTTACTATCCCCTCATAGAAGTCTAAGATGCTAGACTCATTTGCTTCCTTGAGTGCTACTGCTTCAGTCCACTTGGTGAAGTAGTCTGTGGCTGTCAAAATCCACTTATGCCCTTGGCTTGAATTGGGATTAATGAATCCAATGAAGTCCAAACCCCATTGCATGAATGGCTGGTCAACTGAAATTGGATGCAATGGAAGGGCAACAAGCCTCTCTTTACCTGTGAAGAATGCACAATTCTTGCACCTTTTGATCCACGCAAAGCAATCACTGAAAATCTTGGGCCAATAATAACCAGCCTTCATGATTTTTAGAGCTGTCACTCTTGGTGTAAAATGACCACCAGATGGTCCACCATGGAACTCTTCCAACACCCTATGAATCCGATTTGTGCTAATGCATCTCAGCAGCACTCCATTCACATCTTTCTTAAACAAAACACCATCTACTATGGCATATGGGACAGCCTGCAATATGAAGTGTCTTCTTTGGGTCTTGTTCATCTCCGGAGGGCATAGGCCTATGCTTAGGAAGTGCATTATACCTTGGGTCCAGCAAGGAGTGGGGACAACATTATCCTCTTCTTGAGTGCTACCTTGCACATGGCTGTCTTGAACTGTCAAAACAGCCTCTTCTTTATTGCATACTCCTTTTTGCTTGCCCAGAATCAGCTGCTCACACAATCCTTTTCCTCTTACCAGCTTGGTGAACTTGATCTCAATGTCATACTCCATGACACGAGTGATCCAACCTGCCATTTTCTCATTCAAATCCTTGTTGAGGAGGAAGTCCTTTACTCCCGCATGAGAGACCAACAACTGAACCTTGTTGTTTGAGACTAGATGCTTGAATTTCTTCAAGCTTCTGATTACTGCAAGTACATGCTTCTCAATAAAAGAATATCTCACCTCATAGTCATCTAGGCTTTGGCTGAAGAAAGCAATTGGCTGCTCATCATTGTCCTTGTTCTGCTGTACCAAAATGGCAGAAATAGTATCATTACCTCCAAATGCATAGAGGATGAAATCCTTGGAGAAATCTGGGTTGATGAGAGTTGGTGCTTGGGAGATGGCTTCTTTGATTGCTTCAAAACTCTCCTTGCCTTCTGTTGTCCACTTGAAAGCCATGCTTTTCTTAAACATTTTGGTGATAGGTTTGACAAGGGCTGCAAAATCTGGGACAAACCTCCGAACAAAGTTTATTCTCCCCAAGAAACTTTGAAGGGCCTTCTTGTGGCTTGGTAATGGTAGTGCTCTTATGGCTTCAACCCTCTCTGGATCAATTGCTAATCCTTCTTTGGAGACAATATGGCCAAGGAGCTTTCCTTCATGTGCTAGGAAGATACACTTCTTAGGATTCAAAGACACTCCAAATCTCCTGCACCTTTGGAAGACTTGTCTCAAATGAGAGAGCTGGTCTGCTGCATTCTTTGAAAAAATAGTGATATCATCAAGGTATATCAGAACCACGTTATTAATCAAACCTTTGAACGCCACGTCCATTGCTCTTTGGAAGGTAGCTCTAGTGTTGGACAACCCAAATGGCATTTTCCTGTATGCATAAGTTCCCCATTTGGTTGTGAAGGCTGTCTTGAATTGATCTTCTTCCTTCACCATAATCTAATTGTATCTCGAGTAGCCATCAAGCAATGAAAACCTTTTGGAGCTAGCAACAACTTGTAAAATCTGCTCCATAGAATGGAGTGGGTAATGGTCCTTGAGAGATGCTCTATTCAAGTCTCTGAAGTCAACACACAATCTGATCTCTCCACTCTTCTTTCTGACTGGAACTAAGTTGGCAACCCAACTAGAATGCTTGATTGGGAATATGATTCTTGACTCAATCAACTTGTTCAATTCCTTCCTCATGAGAGGTTCCATGTGTGGATTGACTGGCCTTTGTTTCTGCCTGATGGGCTTAGTATTTGGATCCAACTCAATGGTGTGCTGAGCTAACTTGGGATTGAAACCTTTCAAATATTCGTAGCTCCAAGCAAACACATCAGGGAACTCTTGACACAATTGTATGAACTCATACCTTTCTTGTTCAGTTGTCATCTTTCCAATTTTCAATGGTTTGTTCTCTTCCACCAAGATGGATACTAAATCTTCTCTCTTGACCTGAATGTTTGCTTTCTCTTTCCTAAACTGATCATTGGGATTGAAAATGGAACTCCAAAGTGATAAGTCCCTTGGGCAGCTTGTTAGTTCTCAGCTGTACGACTTGGTCATGATACTGCTGTTCCAATTTTTCCTGATTTTTAGCTGAGAACTCAGCTTCTTCTTGTAAGAAATGGATTATTTACTGGTCATTCTCAAACACCTGCCAACTTACATTGTTATCCGGAACTGAAGGCCTCACAATCACATGGATGTTTGGCTGTACCTTGTCCTTTTGAATGCTTTCCACAATATCAAAGGCTGCCCCAACTATTGCAAGCCTGTCAGCAGCTTGGTTTTCTTTTCTAGGAATGGATTTTATGCTAAAGCCCTTAAAATCTTCAATGAGGTCCCACACCCTGTTCTTGTAGCACTTGAGCAGATTATTCTTGACAGCATGCTGCCCCTTAACTTGGTTTACAATCAATTCACTGTCACCAAAGACTTGCAAGTTCTTTATTCCTCTCTTTATTGCCCAATGCATCCCTTGCACCAAGGCTTCATATTCAGCAGTGTTATTGGAGCATGCAAATTGAAATCTAAAAGTTGAATAGTACTTTACTCCTTGAGGTGAAATAAGCATAGCTCCACCTCTCGCACCTTGTCTACTCCTTGATCCATCAAAAAATAGCTGCCATACCTCATTGTCATCCTTGTAGTTTGGCTTGGTGATGCTAGGAATGGGCTGATATTCTTTATGTATGTAATAGACCCCTAGCTCAGATTCTTCTACTTCTTGATAAGGATCAAAAGCATGCACCTTGTTTGCCCATTCATCAAGAGTTAGATCTGGGATGCTTCCAACCTTGGTGTCAACTTCATCAGTGCTTGGGTGATCTTCTTGATCAAATGCCGAACAATTGGCATTGATTTGACTTGGAGTGTAGGGATCAATGTGGAAGTTTGCAATAGGTTCAGACCTGATTGTAGCTTTGGTTCCATACCTTGTTCTGAACAGCATGTGTGACCAATCAGTAGACAAATATCCTCCAATCTTGGCTGTGAAATCTCTTTACAAACATAGGGCAAAGAGTGGTGGAAGGTCTATAACTGATACATCTTATAAAACAACAACATTTGGACATGCATGCAAGGTAAGACTCAAGTTTCTAATCACCCCAACTGTTGTTACTGCTGTCCCATCCAACTACACTACCCATTTGGATATGGTTTCATATTGAAGTCCTAGCTGATCAGCGATTTGCTTGGGCATCACTGAGCTACTTGCCCCAGAATCAATCATGTAATTGTGCACCAATTGGTTTCCAATGATTAATGAGACATAAAAAGGAGGGGGCTTCAACATTTTACCTTGTTGTCCTCCATGATTCCCTTCAGGCTGGGCAACATTTGTGAGCACCTTCTCTTGCATTTGGACTTGCTGATTCAAAGTTGGCCAGTCCTTCATGGCAGCTTGTAGCAAATCTCTCTGGCCTGGGATAGATAGGGATTCCCACATTGATATATTTACATTTGTCTTCTTCATCTGATCAATGATACTAAATGGTGATGAAGGATCTCTTTGCTCTCCCTTGGTTTGCATATTCATCCCTTGCATGTGCGCAGCAACAATTGGTATTTGAGTTGGTCTAGGAGCTGTTCTTGGCTGCCCTTGTGCATTTACAACTAGATTTTGTTTGCCAACCATTTGTGGAGCAATAAAAGGTTGTGGATTGGTTGGAGCTAATGGCTGTTCTTCACCCAAATTCCTTCTTTTTGACCTTGTGTTGGCTGTAACACCTTGAGAGACTATTTGATTTATGCCACAAAATCCTCTGCCTGCCAGTTCACAAGTGTGGTGTCATTTGGAGTTGATTGCTGCTAGAATGTTTCTTGTTGTTGGTTTTTTCCTTGACTGCCCTCACCCTCCACATCTGTAGTTGTCACCATTAATGCTTGATTCAAGGCACCATTGAAGCACATAGATTGGTTGTAAGGTTCATTGCATGGAAAACACCAATCATATTCCTGAGCAACATTGTTTTGTGTTGGCACCAATACCTTAGAGGCAGATATAACATTTGGATTATAGGGCTGATATTGTCTGTTGGCAAGAGGCCTTGCTTGATTTAGATTTACAGCTGGATTTGGTGGTCTATGAGGTTGATATGGCTACCTGTTAGGCTGAGCTTGAGGATGGAAGGAAGGTCTAAAACTTTGGGCTTGTTGCCTCTTGAGAGTAACCAGCTCATTACCTAAATTTTGTAATTGCTTCATGACTTTTTGAAGCTCATTTGGGGCACTTGGAGATGAAGTAGAAGCTTCATTTGAAATTTGATTTCTAGGAGTGGTAGAAGGAGCCAAATTAGGTGCTTGATTAGTGTTTGGGCTCGCTAAACTTGGAAAAAATGGCATGGGAGGTCTAAGGGCTAGTTTTCTAGCTCGGATCAAACAATTTTCAGCCCTAATGGAAATGCTATAAGTCATAGGGATAGTTATGCCTCCCATGGACTGAATCAACATAGAAATATCAGAATTTAGAGCTTTGAGATAGTAAAGAAAAGCACCTTCTGCTGTTGGCCTGACTGCCACTGGAATTCTCTCCCAAGTCCTTCGAAATCTGAAATTAAAATCAGTTAGCTGGTCATTGGGAGCTCTTTTGATAGTTGTCAGCTTCTCCAAAAGGGACAAGTTGTCTCCCTTTTCCACAAACTACTCATGGAGGGCTAGACATAGCTGATTCTAATTTTGAATAGAACCCGAGGCAAGACTCCTGAACCATTGCAAAGCTTTCCCTTTGAATGAAGATGCCAGCAATTTGACAGCAACTTGCATCTCATTGATCTCATGGATCGCACAAATGTTAGCAATATCCTTAACATGATCACCAGGTGAGGTTTGATTTTCTCTAGTGAAGTATGGAATGTTCTTCAATGCTGCAACTGGGATTGGATTTTTTGCATTGAGAGCAAGTGGGCTGCTGCCAGTGAAATTGACATAGGGGTTGTTTTGTGCCATTCTAATTGGTATTAGAACTCTTGTTGACTGAATGAAAGGCGTACCAGGCGGAGGAATTGAGAGAGTTCTGTTTGGTGGAGATGGAGACCTTTGAATCCTTCTTCCTCTTTGCCTTCTTCTTAGAGATAACTACAGATATTCAAACAACACCTCTTCTTCTCCAGCTCTTGACCTTGTAGTGATTCTTCTCATGAGATTTCAGGTCTGCACTGCTAAAACCAGCTGATTCTTCCCCTTGGAGTCGCCAGATGTGCAATTTATAGCTCTTTTAAGAAAGAAAATTGCAGCAGATGCACATAAACTTTGTTGCAATGAAAATGAGACCTCTAAGGTCCCACCCGGTGTGCCAAAACTGTTGTGGCAAATCAGAAGCACCCCTGGATGCAAATCAGGTTTCTAAGTTGATGTTTCAGGCATCCAGTGTGATTGCACAACATTGAAACCTCTCTCCAAGTGTGGGACTTGCAAAATGAGAGAGGAATCTCCAGATTAGAGGCTGGTTCCTCAAACTCCTCTGATCAGATCTGTTATTTGCACAATTACAGAGGTTTGAATCCTAATCCTACTCTAAATTCCAAGGAGACAGAGATAGAAAGTGCAAAAATTGAAACTAAACTAATAGGTGATACACCAAAGGAGTGGTGAACACTTCTTGTTCATGAAAATTGACACAATTTCATGAAATGCAACATGAAACATCATACACAGGCTGATAAGATGCAATTAGAGGTCTGAAATGAAGCAAGACAATACAAACAAAGGATTGAAAATTGATCACAGAGTCTGCACTGTCATTTTTCACTGTCAAAATCCTTGCATTTATAACATCAAAGAGGCAACAACCTGTTACAATCATGAAGAAGGTCTGATACTTGCAAAAAAAACTTTTTGAAGGTGAAAGAAGAAGCTTGCTATCCAAAAAAATGTTATACACTCAAAAAATGAGCCAAATCTGGCTTTTACAATGCATGGGTCGAGCCCAGGAGAGAGAAAACGTGTAAAAAACGTGGGAACCATTCCCCATTGAATGAAGATGCATTAAAATAGCATGGGAATCCTTACAGACCTAGGCCCTGACATTTTTGGCCATGCTGAAGAAGAATGCAACCCATTTTGCATTAAAACTGGTTGTTGAAACGTCATTTCTAGCCATTACCATGTGCCAGATACGTTTCTTGATTTTATCTCTCTAAACTGAACCAAAATAAAAAAATGACCAAGGAATCTTGTAGATAATTTCACCAGCTTTCCATTGATATAAAGAACGTGAAAATCCGAGCTCTGGATCGAAAGTTATGGCCATTTGAAGATTTAGGGCAAAAACAGGGCCAAAAATGGAATGGTGGGGAAAAAATTTGAATTTTACCCCTTTTTTGCATTTTGGAAAATTTTCCAAAAAATCTCCGCGCTTTGCCATTTGGATGACATGTGTCAGGGTCTGATTGGCCGCGGGCTCAACCTTTGAAAATTTTCTTTCGGGCCCTTCCTTGAAATTTTTTACCACTTGGACACGTGGCACTATTGTATTGGCTCGGGCCTGAGGGGCGCAATTTGCTTTTGAAAATTTGACATTTTTCACTTTGGGAAAATTTCCCATTTTCCCCAGCGCTACGCTGGTCCGGGACACGTGGCGATGTCTCATTTGTTGATGGAGGCCGTAGGGAAACTTCTGTTTTTGATTTTTTCGGTGAATACTTAGCCAAATTTTCCTTTCTCCTCCGTTGGGTTGATGGTGAAGACATGTGGCACAATTCCATTCGCTGCGGGCCATGCGGGCCAATTTTTTTATTTGAAAATTTTGGCAAAACTTAGCCAAAAAATCTAACTTCTCCCCTGACGCC
>CM034153.1:508184400-508574630 GCA_019776745.2 Taxus chinensis
AATTTTATTTACTTATAGTTTTTAAGATTACTGTAATTAGAAAATATGTGATTATTAAAATAGTCGTTTGTATCTAGAAAAGGTAGTTTATAGTTCACTATTTACTAATGATGTATGCAAGGCCGTGTTTTGCATTATAGGTAAAGGAAAAATCATATTTTATCTTTTTGTTAAATGGTAAATGAGTGATGAGAAAGTTACATTTCCCCTCTTTGTATAACATAGTAGGCTTTCTGGTATCACCTTCTTTTTATTTTTTAATATGAATAACATCTTAGGGTTTTTGGGAATGGCCTTATGTTTATTTTTTTATATGAATAATTCCTGAGGGTTGCAATACTAATTGATAAAGTTAAATTTTAAATTTTTTATGGTCTCTTTTGATTTCTTAAGCATAAAGATTAACTTATTATTAACTTGTACATAATATTGTGATTATTAATATTCTCTTATTAACATATTTTCTATTTTGGTAATATGAATTATTGAATAGACAAGACCACAAAATGAGTGAGACAGGATCAATGGCTCATCTGTGTTTTTTTGTCAGTTGTATACTCCCGTATTTATTAAGTACTTGATAGGTTAGAAATTGTTGCGCTTACAATTTTTTAACATTTTGCGTGCCTCATAAGATGCGAGAAAGAATATATATCACACATGTAAATGAAATACATTTTATCCAAATAACTCTCCTTGTTATGTTGGATAACTTGTGTCTTTATTCTTAATATGATGCTTCACATTTCAGGTTGCGCATCCACAGGCCTTCTCACTTGGAAAATTTTACATAGGTTGCAGTTCTTCCATGCGCGCCCGCACGTGTTTTGCTTCCTTCATACCTCCTTTCTCCCTTTCCTATGTAGTATGTTATCCCTTTTCATTTTGCCCTTCACGCTTTCCTATCTTTGCACCCGCCTTATCCTCATCATGTTGCACACTCCTTGCACACCCCTCTATCGGACTTGCCTTCCAAAATGGATACAGTCCCTGGAATTCCTCTTACGCTGCTTGTATGATCTATTTTGTCATGCACCTTCTTTCCTTCCGCACTCCCATGCACGCCTTATTTATTCTCCCCTTACATTCTCCTTTTATTTCCCCTTTGGTGCCTTACTATTGCGCGCACGCCTTCCATGCACCTTCCTCCTTACGTGACCCACTATAGACTTGCCAAAAATTGGCTATGTCCCTGCTCTTCCTCTTGCGCGCTTTCTCACACCCTTCCTGTCATGAACCTTCTTTTATTTTCTTTTGCTGCACACCCTCCTTTAGTTGAACACGTGCACGCCCTATTTCCATGCCTTTTGTAGGTATTCCTTCCTCCTGTGTGTGCACCTGTGTACACATGCACCTTCTCTCTGTTTTCCTATTATGCGCCTTGTGCCTCACTCCTCAACTTCAAAAGGCCATAACTTTTGATCCAGAGCTCCGGTTTTCTTAAAATTGGAGTTTTCAAAATGAGCATGATGTCCTCTATGTCACAGAGACTGGATTTCTTAATTTTATTAAGGTTAGATGTGAAAAATATTGGAAAACGTATCCAACACAGAAATACATAGTTTCAGGCCCAACCACTACAATTAATGAAGTATGATACCATTTATTCTTCCACAAGATAATGTGTGTATGTAAGATGATTTTTAAGGGAACCCATGCCATTTTCAGACCATTTAAGTGTATTTGTTGTTTGGTGAGAGAAGAAATCCGATTTTCACTCTTTCTCTTTGTGTCATTCATTTTCTATATATTGTAAACACTTCTCATTGGAGAAAGGAGATATTCTGGGATGTTGGGAAACTCTGTATATTTTGTTTCTCAACACCATTGAGTTGTGAACCCTCTCATGGGCTTGGCAAGTGTATTTGTGCCTCTATTTCACCAATGTAATGGACTGTGCATATTCTAACAGTAATAAAATTGTGTTCGTGGTGTTCTTTCAACCCTTGCATTTTATTGTTGTATCTCCTTGCCCCTCTATTTTTGTTGTTGTTTTTATGTGCATGTATGTCTCATTTGTAGGTGCAAGATGTTGTGTTTCATGGAGATTTAGTAGTAAATGAAGATATGGGTCTGTGTCACATTGGTCTAGCCTCTCCCAACTCCATTTTCTTTTTGTATTCTCCCTTGGCAGGATATTTCATCCCCTTTTCTTGGTGCCATCACCTATGTAGTGTAGGATTTCTTAATTTTCATGCTCTGTCTCTCTCCTTGGTCCCTTAGAATTGTTAGATTAGGAGTAGATAGTCGCATTTGTTTCCTTAGAAGTAGTTTCACAATAGGATTAGGTATTGGAAGCATTCCTTCTCCGAAGGAACATCTCAAGTTCACAAGTACCATAGCTTGAGAGATGGTCCCATGTTACGCAGGCTACACTGGATGCCCCATTCAAAAACAAGCCATGCAGGGGGTTCTTTAATTATGCATCAATAATACCCTTGAAGACAAGTGTGTAGACGTATTTGACACCACCCTTATAAATTATTGTTTTGTTTATCGTATTTATCCTTTGTCATATATAATACGTGAATCCAATTAAACGTGTCAATATCTCTTGAGATTCCTACATGGACATTATTCATAAGGAACATTTAGTGAGAGGAATATTTTTTTGGAAACAGTTCATTGTCCATGTTGTTCGTCATAGAAGGCCAAATTTGATTTGCAAAGAAATAAATGAGGATATATTTAAAAAATTAAAGGAAAAAATAACACATTCCAAAGGATTCGGCCTAATCTATGAAATTTTGGAAAATGTAGTCCAATTTGCATCTAGAAATAATTGATAAAAAATGGAATTGACATTCCAAAACCGATACCTAAAAGAGATTTTCCAGACAAGGTAAAGAAAATAAGAGGAGTTAAGAAATTTTTGTACTCGACATGAAGAGATGAGTGGTGGAGATGTTGTCATTAAAAATTTAGGATTTTGTATTATTTTGTACTTATTTTGTAAATGTGCTAAAATATATTCCTATTTGTATATATTGTTTCTATAAAGGTTAAATTTTATACAATTTCATGCCCCTTTCTATTGAATATTCGTTGTTAGGTTAAATTTTATTCCAAAAACAACATTGAGATGGGTCATAAAAGATGCATATTTTTAGGCCAATAGGCCTATTGTAACTCAATACAAACATTAAGGTGAGGAATATATGTATTCTTGATAATCTAAATATGTTTGGCATAAAATTAGAAAAGAGTAATTTTTTTATGTTGATTATTTCTGAAATTAGGGATTTTTGTGTGATAAATTAAAGTTTAGAATCAAGGATGTAACAGAAATAGTCAAGGAGTTAAAATGTTAATACATAATTTCATTCATCATGTTCTAATATAGGTATCTATTGAATAAAGTAGAGTTCTTAGGGGAAAATAATTAGGGCTTCAAATGGAATATGTATGCATTAAATTATGTTGATATTCACTTATAACATATGTAGCATTGGTTATGTTTTTGAAGGTGTGTAATGAATGCCTTTTGAAACCAGTTCTTAAATCCATTTTCTTTAGATGGACTCAAGTCAACTATATTTGGTGATAATATTAAATTTTTATTTGTAGATACATGATTATTGAATGTGTTGTTTGATAACATTTCCTTATCAGTACAAATTTTTAATAAGACTACGATGCATAATTTTTTTTTGAGAGATACAAAGATTTTAGGTTATTTTATGATTTTAGCAAGTGGTTGTTCAATTATAGAAATAGAACAAAGTGTTATAAACCTGGCATAATTGTATTTTAAAAGTGTTAAAATATATTCAATGCTTACCACCTCTTTTTTGGGGTTTATTAGTTCTATTTATTTTTTATTTTTTTCAAGCATGGTCATGCTCTTTTGTTTTGCTTGTGTTTTATGTACTTCATTTGGGGATACATTATATTGATAAATGAATTGTCAGGTATGCATCACATTCATCTCAATTTATGGATTATTTTTACATTATTTGTTTATTTCTTTGGATATATTTTAATTTAACATGCTCTTATTTTTTAATATGTGTACTCTTTGTTTGTTTAATTTGAGGGATCAATGCACGAGTGTGTGAAGAGAAACAAATGTTCAACTAAGTATGTTCCTCAATGTCGACATTGAGCTAGAGTTGAAGAACTAAAATGGGTAAGTGAAACAATTTGGGGGGCCAAGAAAGGGTCATAAGTGGACGTCATATTGCAAAAAACAACAAAATCTCATCTTGTAAGGATTATTAGCAATGCATGCACTTAAAATTAGAAAAATATATATAAATGAGAAATGTACAATTTGGAATCTAGTTTGCAAACAACTAATATTTTTTAAAAATGGACAAGTTTAGTTGCATTAAACACTTAATTCAATGAGTTGTTCTTTTTAAAGCCTATAAGATTGTAGTCAGTTTTCCCGTGATTTGGATGAAAAAAAATTGAATTTTTTGTCCTTTGGTGAAAAGTTAGATTCCGCTGTCTGTCTTGTGATAGATTTTATTTTGTATTTTTTAAAGAAATATTTGTTTTTATGATTTTTTTCCATGAAAGTGGTCTAAAAACATAAAGAAAATGCAGAACTTTTTGTTTTCCCGCCATAACTTCATCAAAAATAACGAAATCAAATACTTCTTTTTGAAGGTGTATAGAATTTGGCCATGGTTGGGATGGTATAGGTTTTATTACATTCTGAAAAGTGAAATGAAAGTTGCATTCTTAAACGTAGACATGAATATTCATGGGAAAATGTGTGTTAAATACCTACTATTAGTAAAAATTTATAAAATGATATTGATCATATTCTATTCACTTTCAAATCAGTATTTATACGAAGCTAACAGTCTCCCCTATGCGATGGTACCATTATTGTGACATGTTTTTTATTTTTTGGCATGGTTCAAGTCTGTAGAAGAGAAAATTTGATGTTTTTGGCATTTCACATGCCATAATGACCTCCAAAAGCTTAGGTTTAGGAAAAAGAGATATTTCCCTACCCTTGATGGTCAAATTTTATGATACAAATAGGACCAAAATCACAATTTATAAAATGCTAACATGGTTCTTAGAATCATATTTACATGAATAAAAACATCCAATTTACCATGTGATTTTATTCTCTAACCTCACTGTATGAATTTTTGTGAAATTCTGCCACCTTCTACACTTTTTTCTTTTCATCAGAAGCTATTATTTTACTATTTTTCAGGTTCC
Organism: Taxus chinensis; assembly: GCA_019776745.2. Lineage (NCBI taxonomy): Eukaryota > Viridiplantae > Streptophyta > Pinopsida > Cupressales > Taxaceae > Taxus > Taxus chinensis. The sequence continues at coordinate 508,189,585 of CM034153.1, forward strand.
TTGCATCATTTGGAGTTTTCCTATATCGATTAAAAAATCATGGGAGATAAGAACTAAAGTTCAAAATAGAAATAAGAAATTCAAAAAACACCAAAGGAATTAGAGGCAAAAAGATTACAAAATTTGGAGCGGAGGTGGAAACTTCATGAATCAAGAAGAAGTTCATCTTCAACCCTTAATATTATAAGAAATGAGGAACTAGGTAATATTTTTACTGTCAATGTTGAAGATGAATTAAATACTCGTGATGAAGATCAATTAAATACTCATGATGAATATGAATTAAATACTCGTGATGAAGATGAATTAAATACTTGTGATGAAGATGAATTAAATACTCATGATAAAGATGAATTAAATATAAGTGATGATGATGACTTAAATACTCATGATGTATTTGATGTTGAAATTCAAGGAGACAATGAAAATGTGAATCAGGAAATTTGTTTTGAAACCATGGACAACCAAAATTTGGAAAAAACACCTCCTAGGATTTTACAAAAGATACCTAATATTATATTGAAATTGATGAGAACATTTTGAAACCAATATCTAAAAAACATTATGAACATAAAATCATAAGAAAAGCCACTGAAATTTTGGATACTCATTTTGAAATTTTAAATGATTCCCAGAGATGTCAGTTGTTGGTTAGTTTGATGAAATTGAAAAAAATAATACCTGCATTAAACACCATAGGATTGACAAAATCTAATATATGTGGTCAAAAATCTAGAATTATTGAAAACCTATATGATGTAGATCACATTGTTAGTGTTAAGGGACACACAAGGGATAATAATGTTGTACGTCATCTACTTGCTACTAGTGTTGTAAGTGAATAAGAAAACAACAACATTTTATTAGGAAAACAATCCGAATGTTGAAAGTTAATCTAAAAAATATAATGAAACAAATTGAATAGCGTAATATCCTTCAGTCACCCAATAACATTGATTTTTGAGAATTTTCTACTAGAGCACGGTGTAAAGAAAAAGATATATTTGATACTATAGGATAATTTTTTGTTCAATTTTGGCATGGTAACACTAGATTTTCTCCTAATAGAAGAGATATTGTAAAATGGAGAGTTTTTTCTACTAATCATGAGCCACATCCAAAGAATTTCTTAAATATGACTCAAACTCAAATTTTTCATAAGTTTGATCAAGATCATCATGAAATTAAAATTAGTCTTGACATTTTTTTGAAATGATGAAACCATTATATGTGAAAATAAATCACTCTTGTACCACTTGTTATTGTAGTCAACTTATTGAATTTGTGATGCATTATGATAATTTTTTACGTATTCGTTCTTATTTACATTCTAAAACTATATTACTAGAAGGTGGTGTTTGATTTCAACCAATATCTTCTAGGGTTTTCATTCCAATGATATCTTGTGAAAGAGAAGTTGGAAAAAAAAATTAAAGTCGGGATTGTTTATATGGAATATGTGGTATGTGCGGTGGATTACCTAAATTAGAAAGTTGTATCCATGAGAAAATTGAAACTGCAATAGGACATATTTTAGTTAGATTTAGTAAATATAAATCAGTAGCATACTAATTGAAATATGGAAAGGAGTTTAAACGGTGTGAGCTAGTTATATAACATATACCTATTTTTCAATTTTTAAGAAAAATTAAAGATGTAATTTTTTATGAGTATGTTAGGCATACACACACATCTCGATGGTTGGATGAATAATTAAAGATATGAGAGAAAAAATTTCCTTTGGTACTATTATTTTAATGGTTTATTTTGTAGATAATTACATGTTACAATCACAAATGGAGGTTTAATCACAAAATTACAACTCAGTACAAGTTGTCATTTTTGTGCATATAGCATTTATACATTATTCTCTTGATAGTACAAAGAATGATTTAAATTTTTTAAGAGAGTACCAATTTTATATGAGTGATGATCAAAATCATTCTACTAAGTTTTTGCAAGGGTGTTTCAAGTTATTTTATGAAAACTTGTTTGATAGGGACATGTTCTTCTATCAACATTTTATATGTTTACATAATTTCATGTCTCAGTTTATGAATGCATGAAAGTTTTATTCAATGAGCAGGATGCATGTAAATATGGGTATGCATCATATTTAGATTTTCACTGAGGATGACCATGGAAAAGGAGAGCATGACAGTGTAGGGGAATATTTGAAAAGAGTTCTTACAAAAGAAGAGTTAAACTACAAATATGGTGCTAAATTGAAAGATGAAAAGAGAATAGTGGAATAGTGTATTGACAACATGGCCCATGGTTCTCAAGAAAATTTCATAGTTCATACATATTTTTGGTTGATAGAGGAACAAAAATTTGCTAACTACAAGGATTGTATGACACTCATAGGTTCTAGTGATCTACACTCATTTTGTAGCTAAAACGCTACTTCATGGGGTACATAGACAAGAATTTTGGTGTGTTTTTGTGAATATCGCATCAAATTTACCACTACTGAGTGTGTTTCACAAGAGTGGGTGGATGGACAGTTTTGTAGGCCTCTAACTCCACTTCCCATTTATCTTCTTCGACATGAATTACGACTTATTTATCTAGATGAATTTGTAATATCTAAGGAATTTGATGGCATTTCAATTTTGTTGTGACAAGATAAATGGTTATTTACAATTTTTTTATTGAGTTATGTCCATTAAAATTAATATGTAATTTAAGCTTGAGTTGTAACCTCTATTTTTTTAGAGGATAAGTGTTTGTAGTTATTGTAATAGAAGACAATTAAGAAGGAACCAACTATTTATTCTCTCCTTACATCAAGGAAAGAAAAAAATTTCCTTCCCCTGTTATAGATGGTGAAGATATTGAGTACCCTACATTTTTAACGATAGTTACTAGAACTTGTCTTCGAAGGTATCCATTAAAAATTCCTCACTTTGGGTGTTTGAATACTTTGAGACACACAAAAAAATACTCTTATATTTGCATCTAGTTTTAGTGATAAATATTCAGTTGTATAGATATCGAGGAAGGCCTGAGAACAATATATATAGTATGGTTTCGATTAAAATTAAATTACTTTGACTAAGAATTTTATGTAGGTTAGTGGTGACATAAAATCTTCTACCTTCATGTGGATGTAACTATTCATTACCTAGGACTACATAGAAAAGGTAGTTTTTAAAACATTATACCACGAATGCTCAAGGAATGCCACGGCCTTGAATTCTTGGGTGAAACTAGTGGCCTCCATCAAAAAATATTTTCCTTAAAAAATTCTCAATTTGGATGATTGAGCGCCAAGTTGTGACCACTAGAAGTTTGCGTTGAAAATATGAATTGAGATCAATAGGGAAGGGGTTCTTGGAACTAGATCGGATCATCCGAATTTGAACCAGGTCTACGTTGAGCCCACAATAGCACCTGGAGGTATATACTTCCCCAACCAAATGTGTTGGCAGTGGATTTTTTCTCCCATAATGTCCCGAGCCATGAGCTCTCAGTACTTGACTCCGTTTATTGCCTAGGATTTCCTAGAAAAGGTAGTTTACAAATGATTATGCCATGAAGGCTCAATGAATACCACAACAATAAATTATTTGGGTGCGATTAGAGGCCTATATCAAAAAAAAAATTGATCACACATTTCTCATTCTGCATGACTGAGCGCCAAGTTGTGACTGCCAGAAATTTGTACTGAAAACATGAATTGATATCAATAGGGAAGGGTTTCTTAGCTCTGGATTAAGTGGTCCAAATCTGAACCGAGCCTACCTGGAGATATCCATAGCACCCAAAGGCATATATCCCCACAACCTGATGCATTGGCGGTGGTTATTTTGGCTGATGATGTCCCAAGGCATGACTTCTCACTACTCAGCTCCGTTCATTGCCTAAGACTACCTAGAAAAGGTAGTTTGCAGATAATTATGCCACAAAGGCTCAAGGAATACCATGGCTCTAAATTCTTGGGTGTGATTAAAGGTATCCTTTACCCAAGTTATTTATCAAATGGTTCTCAGTTTGGATGATATAGCACCAAGTTGTGATTGTTAGAAGTTTGTGCTAAAAATGTGAATTAGGATCAATAAGGAATGGGTTCTTAGCTTCGGATCAGGTAGTCTAATTCTAAACCAAAACTCCATAGAGCCTTCCATATCACTTGAAGGCATATTTCCTCTACAACTGGATGAGATGATAGTGGCATTTTTTTCCCACGATGTCCCAATTCATGACGTCTCACTACTCGGCTCTGTTCATTTCCTAGGACTTCCTAGAAAAAGAAATTTGTAAATAATTATGTTGTTAAGGCTTAAGGAATACCACCACATCCATAGTGAACTTCATATATGAAAAACGTTCAAGGAGATTGAATAAGGTCAAAACAAAGACATGATTATGCATGAATCATATAAAGAGAAACAAATATGTGATTGCATGAAGCATATGATGAGAAACAAAGACATGATTACATGAAGTGTATATATGAAATTAAAAATACATTTCATATGTGTGACAAAATGAAACAAATATGATTATGATGCCATATCAATAATTTTTCCATTTTTATACAATCTTCCAAAGCACAAAATGATTATTATGTCATATCACTTGAATAGACAAATTGTTATGTGAAAACTTCCTATCTTCATCCACCACAAAGAGAAGCATAAATTATGATGAAGCATATATATATATATATATATATATATATATATATATATATCTGTGTGTGTGTGTGTGGTGTAGAAAGTATGCAACAAAGATGTTCAATAATGTCATTATATCATCACATTACATGTCCATATATCATCACAATACATGTAATTTAATGAAATCATGTTGTCACACATCATCATACTTCATCAAGTCATATGTATATACAAAAATGTCACACATCATCAAATATGATCATATGTCAAATATTAGTATGGAAAAATATCAACACATGAGATCTTGAGAACATCATAAAAATGATATCATAGTGGTTTGAGAACAAAATCCACATATATATAATATATCTAGTACACATGGAATACATGCATATGCGTTTGTGCTAGTGCCACATCTATGAAAATATAAGAATAATGTATCTAACTTACCATGTCATATATATAGGATTAGATGGTTGCATAAGATTGTATAGACATATCCATGGAATGTGTTGGTATCCAAATTTGTTCTCCCTTTCAAGCTGAGTAACAACACATATTGGACATGGAGCTTAGAGACAGATAGATCACAATGTGTGTCATTTTGTAGCCAAGGATGAGATCTAACTGGCCCTTTGTCACTCAGATTTGTGGAGAGATGGATAACACCTTCAAGAGGATTTGACCTATCCTCACTACTTTAGGCCGTGCCTTTTGAAAAGGGTGAGAGGACCCTTAGTGTAACCCCTGTTTGATGAAGGAGGTGGAAATATCCTTCTTTTGCACAAATTTTATGAAGAAATCCTTAGGAAAATATAGTCAATAATCCATAATTTAACTCTTAAGAGTTGTCACTTCTAAATGATGGAGATACTTTTAACACAAGGCTAAGGTTACTGAAGACATTAAGAAATGCTGATTGTTCTGCATATTTTAGTAAGTAGATTTTGTTCCTTTGTTCATATACATGGCAAACATGGGTAGTTCAGGATGGATTCATGGTTTTTGAATGATTTTGGTGGGATATGAAGTAGGATAAATTTTATTATACCAAATATTTGAGGGACTTCACAACAATGGACAACTCAACAAAATAAATCTTCAGAATAGCTAAGATGTTAGTTCAACTAGAAGGTGTAGTTCAATGGAGGCCCATATCAACACATTTTCACACAGTCTTTGAGAATCTAACATGAAGGCTCGAGTTAGAAGACTCAATTAAACACCAAAATCTTTGATCATTCATGCCTAAGGTACACCCAAAGACTTACAGACAATCTTTATCAATAAATGAAAGTGGAGTGGTTTTAAATTTGTTTATCTCATCAAAGGATGAAGGCTCATCTTGAGATGAAATTCAAAATTCCACTAAATTGTCAAAAGGATGAGATCAATGTAATATTGCAATAGGAATGAAAGAAACTATTTACAAAAAATTGGAAACAAAGCAGACACAAATTTCTATGAACACAAATTAATTTCAAAATTACTTAGATTCATCAGCAAGGGAAAGCTTCTAGATCAATCTCAGTGCTCTTCAATGGCTATAAATCTGCAACCAACTTGACACAATAGAAAATCTAACACAGAAAGAATTAACTAGTTATCTCAGATAAGTCTCTCAGGAAGATGACTTTCTTAAATTTTCTCTTAAGAATTTAACCCCCGACCCTTTGCAAGAGTATTCTCATTGCATTTATACATTTCACTTGCTCACTCATCCAAAATAGAAAAATCTACGAGGGACCTTTGCTTGTTACCAATTTCACTCAGAAAGTGACATTTAACAATTTCACATCTGAAAGCTGCCAGGTGGACCAGTTATGAACTGATCACATTTCCTTGGCCCTCGACTAATGAATAGGATGCCATGCCACAACTTGTAGGAAATCCTTCTAATCAATTTGATTCTGTCATGTGAGGTATCCTCTTTTTAATCTTTTTCCAGAGGATTTGAACAGTTGGATATGACAGGTAATCCTTTTTGCTCTCGAGGAAACACCTTTTTCATCTTTTCTGCATGCAACTTTCATCATTTCATCCTTTTCCCTTTCTTTCATTTGCAATTCTACCCCGCATCGATATTTTCTGGTAATTCATGTTTTTACAAGTTCCTGAGTAATTCAAACTTGAAAATATTGACCTTAACAATCCTTGGACACAAAAATTAAGTTTTGAATCCATTCAATGGCACTTTATATATAGAGACGACAAGGAATTTCATCAAAAATGATGAAAAATAGTGTGTATTCATGTCTCTAGGAGTCTTGGAGCAAAAATGCTGGAAAAATAGATGCAATAAACAAAAAATATTGATTCTACCCCTTTTCTACTTTATATCATAGCCGTCCATGTGTTTCCTTGGCGTAACTGCAAAGGAGAAATACAGGGGAAATTTTCCAAACAAGCACGGGCCTTCCACATGCACAGGGCCTAAGAAAAACATATTTTGGCCTTTGAAAAGTATCAGTGTAAAAAGGAGCCAATGGAAGCCTCCACGTGTCTCAATGGCGCATTTTGAGATGGTCCCCAAAAAAGGGCGGTCTCAACATTTGTATCAGTCTAGCAAAGTTTGTTAAAAAACTTGAAGGTTCAATAGAAAGGCGCCATGTGTCTAATGTCCGAGACATTTTTCTTTGGCCGTTGAAAGGTCCAAGAAAAGGGTAGAGTGAATAGAAACCTTCAAGTTTCCTCCTAATTATTCTTTAAAATAAAACTTAGGAGCAGGTCTCCATACAGGCGAGGTCCCTCTACATTTCCTAGGCCAGTCAAAATTACTTTGAAAATTTTAAGTACAAAGTGGAGTCAGCAGAAGCCTCCACATGTTTCTGTGTCATAATAGTTAAGCTAGGTCCCTAAGGTAGGTCCTCAAATGAGTGCTAGCCCTCCACATGTCCATGGTCCACCAAAACTGTACTGGCTGCATTAAAAAAATTTCTAAGTCTGGGAAAGGCAATGGAAATATCCATGTGTCTCCCCGGCGCAACTCCAAGGCTAAACAAAAAGGAAAATTTTCAAATGAGTACCGACCCTCCACGTTGACAAGATTTGAGTCTGAAGCTAGCCTTAGAGTTTTTAAAGTGCCCCGCTGAGCTGCATTCAACCAAAAAGGGCCACATTTCCATTGATGCTGAGATGTAAATTTGACGGGAAAAATACACCTGTCAAACTGTAAAATGAAGGAGAATCACCATTTGAGCCCGGAAATGAATATTTATTCAAAAAAATTACCTTGGTTGTACAAAAAATGTTTCAGCTTGACATCATCATCAAACACTTCCAATTTTTAACATTATCAGGGAAAGATGGCCTTGTTAGTATTTCAACATCATACTCAAAAAATGGAGACACTGTACAATTCCCAAATCTGGACCCTAGCACTACTAACTTTTCTGCAACAACATTAAACCTTCCATCATGGTGCACAATATTAAAAGAGTCAAACATTTCAATCAAATCCCAGACTGCATGGTTGTATTGTTTCATTCTCTAATTTTTAGTAGCATATAGTTTTCTAATTTTATTGACAATCAATTATGAATCCCCTTTGACAATGATATCCTCTATACCATATTTCCATGTAATTCTCAAGCCTAATAATAGTTCTTCATATTTAGCAATGTTGTTAGTGCATTCAAAGTTAAGTTTGAAAGAAAAGAAAAACTCTTCTTGGCCTGGAGAAATCAAAAAAATGCCAACACCATTTCCAAACATGGAACAAGCTCCTTCAAATAACAAGGTCCATGGAAAACCTACCTGTCCAAGAAATTTACCCTAATCAATCTTATGCTCTTTGCCATTAGCAAATGCAGCAAATTTATTTGCATCTACATCAGCATATAACACTTCATAAGAAGCATTATTTGGATCTTCAATGAGGTTCAACATCTTCTTCACTCCATACAAATTTACAAGGTTTCCTTCAATTAGAATGGTGGAAAAAGACATATCCATCTGAAGACTTCCACAAACACTTACAGCCCACTTCCTTGATAACAGGATGCCCCATTTGGCAGGGTAATCAATAATAACAACATCAAGTTTCAAATTCTTACCTAGATAAGCTGCAAGTTGTACCACCAAACCTTTTACACATCCTACAACAAGCACCTCTCTAGAATCCATTGCATTACACTTTCCATAAGTTTCTATCACTTTAATGTTCAATTCATTCATGACCTCTAGAGGCATAACATTGCATGATGCTCTGGAATCAAACATACAATTATGCATCAGTTTGTCTTTAATAATCAGTGTTGTAAAAAATGGATCAACCTTTAATCGAGACACAACCAAAGATGTTACCAATTAAACTTCAGGTGGTTCACCTATCTCCTCCAATGCTTGTGGCTTTTCTAGGTCTGCAATGATTATATAAGGAGTGTTTACATTATTTATATTTCTGCCTTAGGCACTTCTATCTTCCTCTAATAAAAAATACTCAAAAGCCCTCTTCTTGTGCTGAGGAATCCTAAGCATTTCAACAATTGGGACAAAAATATTGATCTGACTCAAGACCTGGGAAATGTCATATGGAATGTATTTGGGAAAAGATGCAATTGGAGAAAGATTGACAAACTCATCAGATGACTCAAGATTTTTCACATTTTGGGAATGGGTAGGAAGTCCAGTTCTACTTGAGACAAAAAGGCCTTTGTTAGATGCATCTTTCTTTGGAGTCTCTTTAGGGACATTGGTGAGAACTAGGGTATTTGGTTTCGCTTGAGGCCTTGCCCCTTTAACAACCTTACTCCTTGTGTTATACTTTATTTCTTGGGCAACAACAACATTCATTAACAATTGTCTATCCTCTTGTGTTGGGATTCCTCCATCGTACTTATTAATCATTAGAGCTCTTAGGTACTCAAAATCATTATTAGTAATTTCAAATGCTTATACCATATCCATTTCTAAAGCATGAGAGGGAGGAAGAAGAGGTACCCGGTGAATGCTGTCCCAAAAACTTGTTGTAGTTCTTACACTTATTACCTCAGTTAAATTTACTCTTTGATGTGAGCTTGTAGAGAATTCCACCATACATGCATCATCATCAGTGTTATCATCATCATTAGCTTCTTCAACTTACTGATCTATTTCACATGGTGGGTGGGGTAAGAAGAATTTGTTACACCAATCCATTTGAGTTGTATCTTTAACAACAGTAACTCTAGCATTTAGAGGATCAGACACTACTCTATTCTCCCTAGCTTAGGGTGGTCTAGCTCCCATAGGTTCTTTACCTCTGTCATCAGATATCTGATCATTTCTAAGATGACTTGTAAATGTGTCTTATCCTTGTTTCCTATGTTGACTTTGAGAAACTTGTCCAATTTCTTTCTCTACCCTGGCTAGCTTGTACGATATTTCTTTGACAACCCCGACCAAGGTATTTACAACTTCCTCAAGATCCATAGCCTTACTTGATTGAGGTTTCTCATGGTTGATCAATTTAACACCCTCCCTCTTAGGAGGTTTTCTAACTTCTTTAATGTTGTTCTCAATTTGCAGAGCCATGGTAAAGGCCTTCCTCAAAGTTCTATGGTTCTTATCTCTCAAATAGTAAGAAACTTTCTTATAAAATGCATCTAAATACTTTATCAAACATGATTCATTACATGGCCTCAAATTAAAAGGTAGTATTCTCAATGTTTTGTTAAATATTGTATTGAAATCATGCACTGATTCATCAGGATTCTTTTTTATATTTTCAAACTCTGATAAAAGAAACCTAGGGTATTTTTTATCACCATACTACATTCTAAAATCATTCTTCATCTTTGTCTAGGAGTCAATGGAATTATTTGGCAGAGAATTATACCAATCCCTTGCACCTTCTTCTAGAGTATGGATAAATAATTTAATGTATAATCCTCAAACTCTATTTCAAAGTCCTCCATCATATTGGAAAAAATTTTCAAATGCTGATCACCAGTAATAACATTATTTCCTTGAAATTTAGGCAATCTATTTCTTACATCTTGTGGCACAACATTTGGATAGCTAGCCATACCTCTAAAACTGATGGGACCAAAATTATTAACAACAAATGGAGGTTTGGGTGGAGACTGAACCATATTATTTTGAGGAGGTGATCTTAAAGGAGAAACATAATGATGAGTAGTGAGGATTCTTTGTGGTACATGTATATAATTTTCAGAATGACTACCCTCTAAAGGTTCTATTTCTTGAAAAACTCTATTAGATTTGGAGAATTTAGGGACCCTCTCTAGATGAAGAATTCAATTCAACAAAGAGACTACCTGATTCAGAAGAACTTGAGGAAGTATTACAATCGTCAATCACACACTGATCAATTTCACCAATTGAGATCTCTTTTCTTGATGCTTGATCTCCAACAACCTTCCAAATTCTTCTTCCTTCTGAATTAGAATTTCTCATCTCATGAAACAATATTCTACGATCTTCTTCCTTCCATCTTTAGAGATATTAATGACAAATGTTACTTGATATATGTTAAGACACTGGTATTTATAAATATTTTAAACAACACGTAGTCACCACTAAGTATTTTCACCTTCGTTTGTGCAAATGCATTATGAAAGACCTATCAAATGTCTGTTAATACCAAATTCATGAAAATCTTACAAGATCTGGTCTTCTTTTACCCAAATTTATCAATGATGATAACAAATTTAGTGCAATAACTATATAAGTTGGAAATATTACACTCAGAACTCACAAATTTTAACAATTCTTACATATCTGAATAGATATTGATGTTTTAGCAATGTATTTTGACTTTAAAATATGTAAAAATGATTACCAGGGTGTGTACATGCTGTATTTGAAAAATACTTCAAAGAGTCCCTGGAAATGGCGCCACAAGTGTTGGTATCCAAATTTATTTCCCTTTCAAGCAGAGTAGCAACATAGATTGGACATGGAGCTTAGAGATAGATAGGTCATAGTGTGTTTCATTTTGTAGTTGGGGATGAAATCTAAATGGCCCTTTGTCACTCAAATTTGTGGAGAGATGGATAACACCTTCAAGAGGATTTGACTAATCCTCACTACTTTAGACCGTGTCTTTCAACCAGGGTGAGAGGACCCTTTGTGTAACCTCTGTTTGATGAAGGAGATGGAGATATCGTTCTTTTGCACAAATTTTATGAAGATAGCCTTGGGAAAATATGGTCAATACTCCATAATTTAACTCTCAAGAGTTATAACTTCTAAATGATGGAGATACTTTCAACAAAAGGCTAAGGTTACTAAAGACATTAAGAAATCCTTATTGTTCTGCATATTTTAGTAAGTATATTTTTTTCCTTTGTTGATATACAGGGCAAACAGGGGTAGTTCAGGGTGGATTCATAGTTTTTGAATGATTATGGTGGGAGATGAAAGATTAATATTCTACACAGTGGTGAGCTGGGTTGCATTGAATTTAATGACATGTTTATGGCCATTTATATTTGTATTGTGATTATCTGGGTCGTTGATCTTGGGCGTGGTGGTTGTTCTCTAGTTTTCAATGCACACCGTTTTATCTCGTAAATTTTAATCTAAACCATTGATGGAAAAATTAGTTCAAGTTAGGAAAAAAGGAGGTTGAGTTGAGTTGGTAAAAACAACTCAACCCATATTATTTCAATCATTCGCATTTCTCTCTCGAGCGGAAAAGCTCTAGAATTTTTTTTAGACCACCATTAATCTATTACCTCAAGCTTAACTTAGGTGATTTCAACCCTCTACAAGGCTCTGTGACTTTGAGTATTGGTAACTTTGTTATTTCGAGATCTACAAAGTTGTGGCCACCGGTTTTAAGATGTTGAACTCGTTTCCTTTGTGGAATTGAAATCTATGAGTGATATTAGTGGCCGCCATTGATCATTTCAAGTTCTGTAATTGCTTCACTTCTTCCATTTCAATTTTATCACTTATAATTCATTGCTCTTTTACATTTCCTTTTGTATTGAGAAGGAATTAAAAACATCATGAGCGGTGACTCGGAGGATAGATTTGATTAGGATGAGGGTTTGAATTCCAAAAGTGATAGCCATTGTTTCAAAATTCCTAAAAAACGTGGATGATTTTCCTATAAACTATATGATGATAAAACATAAGTGAGCTCTCAAAGAAGGTGACATAGCTAAGTGGTTTATATTCCTAGTACAAGAAGAAAATATGATTTCGGGAGTAGTGTTGGGACACAGATAGTTTGGTGTTTTTTTGTAGAATATTATAACTACATGCTAATATTTCTATCCAAGTCTATAATGCAACAACGAATTTTCCTAGAAAATAAAAAACCTATTATATCTAGAAACAAGAACTGCACTTCATGTGAATAGAAATTATAAACTTCAAGAAATAAAAACCACATAAAACATTGACTTAAAATTTCAAAGTTTAAGGGATTTGCTCTAAATTTGATACATTTTTGTTCAAAAGAACAAAAATTGTGTGCAGAAGTAGCAATTAGAAATGTCTATGCCTTTGAATCCTTCATATCTAATAACAATTAAATATTGATAAAAATACCTCATAATGCCTATAAATGTAAAAAGGTAAATACTACTCCATCTATTACACCGAAGGAAAAGGAAAATGAGTAAAAAACAAGAGAACTTTTTTTTCTTAAAGTTGAGAAAAAAACCTTGCTACAAGCTAGAATGTCTCTCTAATCTGCATCTCATCACTTTCAATCATAGTTCTAATTTAAATCTATGGATGAATGAACTTTCCATAAAAAATATTTACTTAATTCATTCAATACAAATGATATTAGGTTTAATTAACGTCAAAATTATGAGAATACTATAGATAAATTGAAGCTATGTGGAAGGGATGTATGTCAAAATGCATGGTGTAGAATTCATGTAATCCTAAAATGAACCTATTACAGATATAGAAAATCTTGGATTAATGGCAAGAAGAGGGTAGTAAATAGAAATACTAGAAAAAAGAAACAAAGTCCAAGCAATGTCAAAACTATTGCATTGATATCCAAAATGGTGGAGAGGAATTCTTATATATCACCACACATGTCTCATTCAATGGGACAAGGCGGTACTTAAGTAAAAATAAGACTTTTACCTATATATTATAGTTATTATTACATCCTACAAAAGTGCAATGATGGCGTTTCACTTTTAGAACTTATTCCAATGTCACACTCAAATATTAGCAAAATATGGAAACAATATTTCTTTCATATTTCAATCACCAAGAAAAACTTATTCACCAAATTTGACAAGTGCATAGAGGTTAACAATAAACATGAATCCACATCTTATCTAAAAACACTGGCACAAATAGATCAATGATAGAAATATCACAATGATCACATCCAAAGTTATCATTTAACTTACTATTAAAATAGATTGAAATTAGAGTAACAACCTAATAGCTACTTGAGCATTATGCATGAAACAATTAACAAAATGAAAATTGGCGTACCAAGGATGGGAAGAAAAATAAAATCAATAAGAAATGTTATTAACCTCCCCATCACCTTGTGGGGTATGCTGACACATGGGAAAAAAATTGGGGGTATCAGGCACTATGGTCACCCTTCTGTTGAATGAGGAGAAAAATTCATAATAATATCATTGAAACAATGTATCAGGATGCTAGAAGAAAAAAATTATAGATCAGTACAGTGATTTTTTATATAGTATCGGGATGTCGAAACACCAATTACATGAAGCACTATTATAAAATGATGTGTATGAAAAGTGTAATAAATACAAGAACAAAAATGAGTTAGCTCATACAACTAATATTGCAATCATATGTACAAGTTAGTTTATAAAAAATCACCAGTTCTTTACTTGTAACTAGATAATGCTACAAGTGACAACAAAAATTGCACATTGTTTTCATTTTCATCCATGCTGACATCCAAAAGGGTTTTCAACACAGTGTTCGTGACTTTTCTTCTGGTAGGTCACACATATGAATACTTAAATGGGACATTTGGGTGATTTTAAGAAACATTGTGCAAATTGAAAACATTCTATTTTCCACAAATAATGGACACTTACAGAACATGCCAAAAGAAGTTCATCACATTCACTCCCTAGGTTATTAAGAAAGTCTATGAATTTAAATCCTTAGTTTAACCACACCTACTAGAGGGAAACCATAAAATAGTTGGTATCAACAAACCAAATATGTTTAAATTCCATGTCATCAACAACATTTCCATCATGGATTTCAAAACATCAATCATGGATGCCTTATTGTTGCAACTAATTGAGTTCTGGAAAGTTTTGGATGAGAAACCTTTGTTTCCTGAAGGGGATCCTCCATTAGCACCCTTTAAATAAATAAAATAGTTGGAAGACCTCAATAGAGGCCTTCATTCATACATCACACACTAGGAAAATATTTCAATAGATGTGAGATAAGCATTATCGGTTTTGAACATTAAATATCTAAAAAATATTTTGTGTGCTTTAGAAAATCCATTTGCAAATTATAGCATGACAAGGAGACATTGTTTCTTAGCTATAAATAATTTAGGATAGCGCAATATGTGATCATATACTAGGTGTACCACATCTTGACATGAATAACTACTCTATTCAAAATATCCTTTCAAATAAGGATGTATATGTTGGGACAATTTTTGATATACCTCGAGATGAGTTTGACCTAGTAGTGGATGTGAATGATGATAAATTGATACAAGTAAGATGAACTGATGATAATGTAACTATATGGATAGGAAAGTTAGAACGAATTCCAATACAATATGTTCACACAAAGGCTCAAAAGATAAGGGTACGCTAGTGAGAACTTTTAGTCACTAAATAAAACACTTTGAGTCAATATTTAGTCTCAGTATCATACTATTATTCAGATGGTTTTTGAGTGAAGAAAATAATAATTAAACCATGTACTTTTTCCATTTATCTTTTCTTTTTGTTGTCACTTCAAACCTTTTGCATGTACTTTCCCACTTTGCATTGTCATTTTGCGTTCATGTTATCTCTGACTGGGGCACCCAGAAAGCACTAGGGCACCTTGGTCCCCTCATGGTACCCTGATCCTCTTTACACAATACTCTCATCTTGTGGGAACTTTTTATAGTTTTGGTGGTCATAATTTTCGGGGTTAATTATGGAATTAGAACAAGAGAACCATATAAATATAAAGTTATGAAAAAATAATGGGGGAACAAAAAATAACCACCTACTATCACCATCTAGATTTGCATCCATCAAAGGCACCTAAAAATACAATTTCATCAACCAAGATCCATCACCAAGGACACAAGGTTGGCTCATCTGCATCACACTTCATAGGAGAAGAGTATATTATTTCCATGCACAAACTTATTACATTCTACATATGGTTAATCCTCTCTACTTCACAAAGTGTGACTGACATAAGATAAACCTAGGGCATGATTTGCACACACAAATATAGAACTAAATCAGGTATAAGATCTAGTGCAACGCTCAATTTATAAGTCCACCTTTGTGGCTACTAAGGACAGTCTGAACCCTTCATATGCATCTTTATTTTTTAGGTGTTTGATTCTTATCTTGGGGTCCAACGAAGTTAGTGTGACTGGAAGAAACTACATGAAAACATGTAGCGATACCTCAGAGTATGGTTTCAGAATATTTCCATAGACAAAGGCACCACATGCACCCATTTTTGTATCTAGGTGCCCTTGTCCAGTAAGGGAGCTCAGATATGTGATTTTTGAGGCGTCTGTATGGTATTTTCTTCATCCTGTTTTCCCAGTTCAAAATTTGACACATTCCCACACCTTCGTCGAATAAGATTAGAAATTCCTAACCCCTCTTTCAAATTAGGGTTTAACATTTCTACTTACTTAGTTGCTTGGTTCCTATTCTTTATTTTACTTAGCTATTATTTAGTACTTTGCATAGCATTAGATTAGGCTAGGATATCCCATTTTAGAAAAATCATTTTGGTGAACCAATACTCAATCTTAACGCTCTTAAGGTCCTCGTTATTTGTTTATCATTATAAATTATAGTAATCATGAGAATATAAATGAATGATTATTTTATTTCACACCCTGATGTAAGGCTCAATGTCCAACATATTTTTTCTACTACGCACAATCATGTTGATATACATCCTGACTCAATATATCAAACTTTTGTAGATAAATTATCTTGACACATAACATTCAATCCTAATCTCCCCACTTATCTTAATAATTTTGACAATGACTCACCCTTTCATATCATGATTCACATTCTTAATATGCGTATTAAGTGCAATTTAGTTAACAATGGATCCAAATTCAACTTATGTCCTATCTCATTCCTTGAGAATATATCCCTTTCCTCTTGTGATATTAGTCCATCATATCTCGCACTTCCTACATATGATGGTTTCATTCACCCATGCATAGGTCACATTTTTCTTCCTATCACTGTAGGGCCAAAAAATCTCAACATAGTCTTCTTTGTTGTTTATTTTCTAGTCTCGTATAATTGTTTTCTTTCTAGGACATGGATTCATGTCATGTAAGCCATTTCCTCTACTGTACACTATTATGTTAAATCCATACATGAAGGTGTTGAATATACTATTCTTAGTGACCAGGACATTTACAAATATTATTACCGAGATCCTAATACTACTCTTCCTATTCCATGCATTGATACTATAGATGACCCTCATTCAGTGGATGAAGTACCTTACTTTCCACAACTTGAGGGTGATATTTGTGTCATTGATGTGGTTCCTTCCACTCCACAACCTCCCCATACCACTACTACTGCTATGGTCATTTATCAAGGGTATCTCTCTACGTCGGATGTTGTTTTATCTCCTCCACCTTCTCACATTCCATCTTCATCATTGTGACCTCCCTTCACATGCACACTCTTTAAGAAATATTCATATTGGGAACACATTTGATTTTATACTACTTGCGATGACACTAAATGTTCACATGATGGCTTGGCCAGACTTGGATACACTTTTGAAAATATTTATACTCCAACGCATAATCCTCATCTATATTATGGGTTCATCACTATTACTGTAGCTCATGGTCTACGTGCATTCCATCTCACACTATACCTTCCTTGTATACCTCCTTATACACCACTAATATTAGGAATATTTTGGATTACATATATATGAGGAACATTAGACCTCAATCATAAAAATATATCATTTCATATGCCTTTCGGCCATGTATTCATTTGCAAAAATTATTTTCTTGGATATACATGGAATATTACTCGCTGGTATATGCATGGGTGTCATTTACCACCATTCATGGATGATCAAGGTTCATTTTGAGATAACTCCAAGAAATTGAAGCTGGAAAATCCCTAGAGAATATCCTTATAACAAATTTCATGAAACAAGCAAATTTTATAGAGTTTGTGAAAAACATTTTCACCTAATTTTCAAGACATGTGACAACAAGCTTACTTTTATGTGGAAGCAAGTTTAATGTTGTACGATATCAACCTTACTTTCGGGTGATAATAAGGTCACTATCATGTAACGGTGACCTTATTGTCACCCGACAACAAGTTTTTTGTCATACAAAACTAACCTTGCTATCGCATGACTATAAATTGCAAATATCCCATCGTGCATCTACAGCCTCTTTTCGTGTGTCAACAAAAGAATATTTTCATGTGTCAACCAATTTCAGTAATGCATCAACAAAGCATCTTTGTCACACATAAAAAAACTCCCTTGTCTCGTGTTAACTTAAATTCCTTGTCGTGCATACAAAGAAATTAGTTGTCAGGCATCGGTGATCAATATTTGTTGAGAGTCAACAAATAGCTCTTCTCATGTGTCAGCAAATCTAATGATGATCGATAAGAGTATACTTTCTGTACTGGACTATGGTTGTACGCAAGTTCATTGTACTTGATATGCATGTAGTGGTATGGTACCTCAGTATGAGTATTTTATAGTATTCTACATTGCAAATAACCTAGGTTTATATAGGGGATATTTTTAAGGGTAAGTGAAGCCAAACCCTAAAAACATTATACTATAACTTTTAGGGGAACATGATAGTGCCCTGTTTTTAAATAATTACCTTTTAAAATTTATTTAAAATGGAATATTCACCATATTACAAAAATTCACCAATAAAAAAATCCCTATGGATGAATATGTTATAGGCATGTATGATTTTCGTCTCGATGGATCTTTGATTGACCAAGCAAACATGATAGCTTATCATGTTTCCAATGCAACACCATATGAATTTTACTCTGAAAATGATGAGCTCTTAGATAAAATTACATGATCAATTCTTCATCTTCCAAAATTGGGGTGCATAACATTCACATAATACCCCCCACCATCTTAGAATCAACATATGTCCCACACTCTAATTTATCCACATTCCATCATTTTCACAGTCATCTACACTACATACATCGTCATTACCCAATGACACACTCTTGTGCTTTGGTTCATAGTCAACTATTGAGTGCATACTACACATAAACCTCACACACTACACATTAGGTACTACACATTGTGTCTCATCATATGTCTTAGAGTACATCTCACATTTTGAATACTACATTTTTTTTGCAACATTCGTACATCTAAACATTATACTAGTGTTCATCACACATGTTTCACACTCCTATTGTCTATGAGTCTAAAATTACATACTATTCATCATACATACTAAATAACACACATTTCACACTATAAGGCTACCTACAGATCCTATATTGCATTATATAGATCGCATATTTATGTATTTAGCTCATGACATTGTCAACTCTTTTCATCACTCATAGTACATATTCTTATATGTGCTCCACTTACTACCTGATGACACACTCTAGTCTCATGGTCTACACTGGATTGTTGATGCTATACATCACAAATGGAACACCTCACACTCACACATTCATAATTCAATCTTCTCATGTTGCATTCATAGGATTAGTGATAAATGCCTTAGGCTATAGGGTTGGTTATTCTAACATCATCTTGTGATAGGATATATCATCACTTTCGCTTACATTGTTTAGTGGTATATATATTTTAGGATAAATAACCACCTCCTTTATATTCATTTAGCCATGATATATGCTTAGTATAATGAGTCACACACATTTCATCTCTATGCCGCATCTCATCACTACACACTCATCACAACGTGTTAAACACAACAGATTATTCAACCATTTACCAATGACGAACTCTTATTTTTGATTTGTTGTTGAATGCCAAGGGGCATGATAAATGAGTGTCAGTACATATAACTCCACTCACAAAGGGGCACACAGATCTTATCATCCATACTGCATTCCATTTCATCCATCCACATCATATTGCATTTTACGGTTACATTTAATTTTGCTTGCAGTTGTCTTTACATGTTCACCTTACTACACATTTTAGATAGATCTCTTACATGTCATTATATTTACCATACACATATGCATGTTCACATTATTTTCTAGTTATGATCGTAGATACAAAGATTTTACATGTAGCACTAATGCTTGACACACTACCTACTTAGGGCATCCACATTCGTACACTATAGGTGTTGTTGTTCCATTTTATACATAGCACTTTCCACTATCGAGTTACACTTGCTTTGATATACTTGTTATCTTTAAAACATGATAGTGGGTTCTTCATGTGCAACATTTGTTATGCAGGGATACTTGCTTCCATACATATTTATTATTATTTTTATTGTTTTTCTTTTTACATGCCTTTCCGTTTGTTGTGTGCACACACTTTCTTATTTTCGGCCATGACATCCTTGAGTGTATTGTGACATAATGAGTGATGTCCCATGTTTTTAACCCAATTTTTATGGTGTATGATTGTCTTCTTAGGTGTTTACATTGTTTTCTCATGTTCTATCTTATACATTGTTTTTTTGGCTTATACTTGTTCTCTACATGCATGTTTGTTCGTACTAACACTTATTATATAGCCACTTGTTTCTGTGTTCCTTGGTCTTAAAAAAGAAAATTTACCTTCCCCCTATAGGGCATAGTTTCACATGGTCATTCCTCTTTTGGGGCCGTATTCTCCTATCTGCGATGCAATGCATGTGCCCCCAAAGAGGGGGCAATCATTTGTTATTTACACATGGTACCAGTCTATAATTCAATTTATATTCCAGTCTATAGTGCATTCTACAATATTTGTGTGGGTTCAGACCAGTCTATGAACCCCCACACATAACATATTTTATAGGGAATATTGTGCTTAGCATTATGGGGAGCAGTTACAGGTTGGAGGATACAATAGAATTTCCTCCCTACACTACTTCATCTAGTGGCATTGGATCATTCTAAAAACTAGACAGTATAGAGATCTCTTCATTAGTATTAGGAAAGTAGTTACATGTTGGAGAATAACATAGATTTATCCCTACACTACTTCATCCTAAGTGGCATGAGATCACCCAAATAACTCACACTACACTAAAATTTATATGATATCATTTTCTACACCCTTTGTCTCATCATGGATTAGGTGCACATGTTCCTTTTTCATTTTCAATTTCATATTATTTTTCAGATGTTTCTTCACCATACATACATGCATTTTACATATATACATGCGTATTTGACTACTTGATGGTATTCTCTTTTTTAGGTCCATATGTATGGGAAGAAAATAGTCAATAAAAACAACACACACATGGTGAGTACACACATAATACTAACCATGTAGGTACACTGGATACACTGAAATCTACAAACGCACTTCCACCATAAATTCATTCTCATCACTTTCCACACTTTTGCATATTTAGTCTCTAGGATCCATCTTTATCTTTGTCACTCCACACTTTTTTTATCCCTTTGGTGTGTTTCTACATCACTCTACATAGATTATCATGTATATATCTCTATCTACATTATGTTACTGATCTTTCCACTTACTAATATAAATTAGGGGTAAATGTAGTCACTAAATCACACACTTTGAGTTAGTATTTAGTCTTGATCTCATAATACTATTCATATGGTTTCTAAGTGAATAAATTACTAATTAAACCATGTCCATCGGCCATTTCACTTTGCTTTTTATCGTCACTACCGACATTCTTCATGTACTTTCCCAATCTATATTGTCATTTTGCGTTCATCCTATTTTTGACTGGGGGTGCCCAACTAGGACATTTCTAGCCATTCTATCTTTGTATATTTTTGGTGATCAGCCTTTTCAGGGTTAACTACAAAATTAGAACAAGAGAACCATATAAATCTAAAGTTATGATACAATAATGAGGGACCAAACAGTAAGAACTTAATATCACCATCTAGAGTTTCATCCATCAAAGGATCCTAAAGCTACAATTGCATTTATCTAGCTACATCACCAGGAACCCAAGGCTGGTTCATATACGTCATACTTCATAGGATTCGATTCTATTGTTTCGATGCACACATTTATTACATTATACATCTGTTTATTTCTCATTACTTCACGAAGTGTGAATGACATAAGAGAATCCTAGGGCATGATTTATACATACATAAAACTACACTAAGTCTTAGATGTAGTGCAGTACTCAGTTAGTAAATCCATCATTATGGCCACTGAGGAAATTTTGACCCCTTCATATGCATCTTTATTTTGTAGGTCTGATGCTTTTCTTGGTGTTTTGCAGTTCCCTTCCTCATGACCGATTTCCAATGACATAGTGCACAGTCCAGTGAAACTAGTGTGATAGGAAGAAACTATAGGGAAACATACAACGATACCTAAATGGTGGATTTAAAATTATTTCCATAGACCAGGGCACCTAGATCTCATACAGGTGCACCCACAGGCACCTCTGTCCCTATCTAGGCACCCCAGTACTAGTAAGGGATCTCAGATCTATGATTTATGAGGCTTCTATGTGGTTGTTTCCTCCTCCAATTTTCATAGTTCACACTATGACATAGTTCTCACACCTTCAGTGAATCATCTAATAAATTCCTAACCCTTCTTGCACATTAGGTTTTTGCATTTCTATTTACTTAGTTGTTTGGGTAACTTTATTTATTTTATTTATCTCTTATTTAGTTGCTTTTCCTAACATTATATTAGGCTCGTATTTCACATTTTACCATAATCAGAACCCACAAGAAAATAAAATATAGAAAAAGAGAAGTATTGTGAATGCTTAATGAAAAATCAATGGTTATGAAAATCAAAGGACACATAAGATATTGATATAGAAATCATTATTCGAGCATGGAGAACAAGAAAAATATGGGAAGGACATAAAATTAAAAAACCTAATTAGCGGACATGATGTTATCCAGGCATACCTTACACAAATTCAAGAACAATAATTAATGCATTCTAATTAACATTTCCTAGACTAGATACTATTGAGAGGGATCAAGCATTATGTAGTTTTCAATATAAATATCCTGAATGAATTGATTTCCTTTGGAAATAAATTTTTTAATCCCTTTTTTCAAAACACCATGTTTAATGTAATTATTAACTCTTATTGTTCTTTATGATTTATATAAAGGAAAATCATACAAGTAATTCACATTATCTGTATTTTCTTATATTTTTAAATGGTTTCCATTACAATGATTTCCATTTTAAAAAATTCATCAAATAAATGTTATAAAAATGTATCTTAGTGGTCGTGATGCTTATGTAACTTAACGTCTGCTAGGCTTATGTAAATTAGCGTCCACTAGGCTTATGTAAATTACATCCACTAGAATTATGTAACTTAGTGTCCACTAGTATTATATATCTTGTGGCCATTAGGCTGATGTAAATTCTTCGAGGATAGTATTATGTAACTTAGCAGTCACTAGGCTTATGTAGCTTAGCAGTGGGTAGGCTTACATAAATTTATACCTCTAGGATGGTGTAACTTTGCAGCGACTACGATTATTTCACCCAAAGAAAATCTATTTTTATGTTAGTTAGCGACCGCTAGGCTTATGTAAGTTAGCAACCGCTAGGATTATGTAAGTTAGCAGGTGACTAGGCTTGTGTGGGGGGGTCTAAAAATTAAAAAAATAGTAAAGTTAAAGTATCAAAATTGAAATACAAAAAAATGAATTTATAAATGTGATTCCAATAATGGTAAAATTGATATCTAATAAAACCAATATTAGAATCCAATATTCGTGAAATTGAAATCCCAAAATAGTGATATTTGAGCCCAATTATTGCGAAATTGGAATCCAGTAATAGTGAAATTGAAACTCGAATAAGTCCAATAATGACAATAATGGAATTCGATATTGCTACTAATTAAATCCAATAATAGTAATAATGGAATCTAGTATAAAGAAAAATGGAATTCAAATATACATAAAAAATAGAGATAGATTTCTTCCAAAACTTGTAATACTAGAAATCAAATTCTCTAGATTATGTCCAGATTTACTAAAATAATCATTGAATTTTAAAATTAAAATCAATAATGAATTATATTATCATTATAAATTCATGTTTGTGGATATTATGCTTCTAACCATGATGGTGATATTTAAGAAAACTTACTTCTAAATATGTTTTCAAGTTTGACGCAGGTGTCATCACTTGGAGTACCAAGAAGAAACTGATAGTTTCTATCTCTTCTACTGAAGTAGAGTATAGAATTGCTATGGAAGTAGAAAAGGAATCCATGTGGCTAAAAAGACTATTGGATGAAATCCATATGGGAATCAAAGGAAGAAATACTCTTTTATGTGATAGCTAGAGGTGCATTAATATTTCAAACAATCCACTTCAACATCAGAAAAGAATAATTTAGAAATTCATATGCACTTCATTCGAGAGAAAATCCTAAATGGAAATATTTATCGCAAATTCTATTCTACCAAATATCAAGTTGCAAATATTTTCATGAAGACAATGAGTGCTATGAAGTTTTATAAGTTTTATGCCTTGCTAAGCCTTTTAGAGTTTCCACTTAGGGGGAGTGTGCATGTCAATGCAACCTCTTAACGTATTGTTATAAAATTCCTATACTTCCTAGATAATAAAGTTTTAGAAATTGTTAAAATAAATAACAAATACTTGTTCAAATAATAATAAAAGATACAAAAACCGATTCATGCATTGAAATAATTATTCCATTGCATGCATTTATTAGTAACATTTTAAATGTTATTTCTTGTAGGATCGAGTTACTTTTTTAGCTATAGGAAATCCTTATTTAGCTAGATCACATGCTAAGGTGACATGTTCTTTAAAATCAATATTGGTCCAAAATAGTTTTAAATAAGGTGATGCAAGTCCAGGATTTGGGTATCTTTCAATATTAGCAAAACCACCAATAGAAAGTCTTAAAAGGATTATATTTTTGAAGTGTATGCCAATTTGTAGTGCATTTTCTAAGAATTTATAGGGATAAAACAATAACAGTTTTATATAGATCTATTTTGAAAAAATAAGTGCCTGTATATTTTTCTTTTTTTGTTAAGATTCTATATAAATTTACCATTATATTTTATTTATCTAATATTTATCTCACCGTAGAGATAAGTTTGGTTCTCATGAGTTTTTTATGGGTATTGATTGTGATTATGGAGAATTTGTTTAAATTTGGTGCGGAACCCATTTTTATATTTGAAATATTTAGTTCAAGATATTTTAATTTAAATACAATGTACTTATTATAATTATTTTTAAAATGGTATTGAATGTCATGGTTTAGATTGTCTAACATTCAGATATCGAATTGGTCGTTTACAATATACATCCATTTGGTTACTAAAGACATTTTTGGAAGTGTGGGAATGGGTTTTAAATAATTCAATGAGAATACTATTCTTGTGAATTAATGAAGTAGTTGTATGGGAGGATGCATGAAGATAGAAGTGGAAATATTGTAAATTTATCATGGAGGTTAACTTGTGATTCAATGCTAAGTTAAGGATTCAGAACATTGTGGTCTACAAAGATAATTTTCATAAGGTAATGTTCTACTTTTCTCTTTTTCCATTTCTATTCTTTTGAAATACATATATCAATTGTATAATAGTGAGGAATCATGAGTGTTAAAATTACTTTTTTATTTTTTTAATTTATTTATTGATACTCATTTATAACATTAATGCATTTCCAAATGAGTAGATGTGACATCGTGGAGGAGTGGTTGGGACTGTAATAGGTTTGTTTTAGGGGTGAATATTCATAAATTGGAAAATATTAGGATTTTAGAAGTTTGAAATTGGAGATTATTGTACTACTGTACAATATCATGTTCCCTAAAAATTTTAAAGGTTATAAGTAAATTTGAACCTAATTTTGCCTTTTCTTTCCACTAAGGGCCAACCAATGTTTTGATATTCACCATTATCTTACATCACACTATTATATATATGATTAATTTTTCATAATGTAGTAATATAATATAACTCCAAAAATCATTAATTTTGAGATCTGGAGTCAAAACCAATGTTAAAAGTGAATAAGACAATGAAAAATCCAAAAGTAAAAGCCAAAAATCCTAAGGTATAAGTGGTGCAACCATATGGAAATAGTAGTGTGCTTCCGGACGGGAAAATCAATGAGGGTATCACACGCCAACATGATGTCATCACCAAATTGTAATAGGTTTAGATTACTAGACGGGTAACAGTTCTCCATGTCACAGCTCGTTAGCATTTTCCATGCTACCAGCCAATGGTATTACTGACTTGTAGATGTTTTCATGTTACCGTACAATAATGTCACCAATCAGTAACATGGAAATTTATACCAGATAGTAACCACTAGCTGGTAGCATTTTCCATGTTCCTGGCTGGTACCATTTTCCATATTACAAGATAGTGACATCACCACACGGTAGCATTGAAAATGCTACCGTGTTTTAATTTCATTATAGAAAAAAAGAGTATTTTTTTTTCCATATTTTGAGAGGATATGTTTCTCATTGATATGATCATTTTAATTGCTAACATAATTATCTTTTAAATAAAAATTCCATCCAAAATTAGATTAATCTGTATTTTTTTACAAAAACTCAATTTTTAAAATATTTTTATTTGCACCATATTTTATGAGGATAGATTTCTCATCGAGACAGTCTTTTTAGTTGTTATTGTCAAAAAATGATTTTAAAAAAAATTACATATGTTTATGACCGCATGCTATACTAACAACCAATAACATATATGATATACTTTTAGTAAAAAAATCTAATGGCCAAGACCTTTTGAAACCTGTTTTCTTCTGATTCGCTATCATTTCAAAATTATTTTTCACATATTCGCCAAGGAATCTATACAATTTTTATTTTTATTTTATTTTATTTTTTTTTTTTTTTTTGGGGGGGGGGGGGGGGGTGGTCTTAAAATGAATGCTAGGAATGCATTTCTCTGATGTATTATATGCCATGAAATTTGTCCATACATATTATTTCCATCCTATACATTACCCTGAGAGGTGACCAGTGCCAGGGAAGGAATGAGAAAGAAACATATTGAAAAATATGGAATGGTAAACACAATTGTTGAGAAATACTCTAGTGTACCTAAATTTGTCCATTTAATAGAGATGAATGGGGAATTTTGGTGTACCTTTGTGTACCATGTGTATAATTTATACTAACCACATTGCAGTATCACAAGCCTCAGATATTAAGAGATATAAAATATTTTGTAGGTAGCCTAGCAATTTGGTAATGAGATGAAAATATTTGCTAAAATATTTTTATAGTAAGTATTGAATTTCAGTTGTTAAATGTATAGGAATAATGTATCACTTTATTTGAGTATAACACATTCACATATTTGAAGTTCAAATCCGAAGGTCTGTACAAAAAAACATACTTTTTGAAAATTCTTGCTGCTATTTTGCATTCAATGGTTGACACTTTCTGCTACCATTTTCCATTAAATCATTCACAAGTTTCAATGTCTCCAACAATATTATTAAAATTTTAAAATTTTTTAATATAAATAATAAATAAAATTTATAAATAAAAGTTATAAATAATAATAAAATATACAAAAAACAGTTTGTGCATCAAAACTGATATTCCATTACATGAATTTTTAATGCGACATACAATGTTATAGCCATCTTCTGCATGCACATACTTGGTAAAAATAAAATATTTATAACTATATTCTACATGCGCACATTATTAATGATACATATTTGGTGTTAGATTGTTTGAGAGATAATGATATGGATTTGGCCAAAGTTTGCATTGTTATGGATGTAAAATAATAGCAAAAGAGAAGGAGAGACATGACAATTTTTTATTAGATTGAGTAAAAATAGGGATTATGCCACCCAGAGGCCTTACAAAGGAAGATACATCATGAAAGCACTAGAAGAAGGACCACAAGAAAAAACATGACCCTAAAGAGAGTTAATTTGACATAACTCAAGAAAGTTAAATTCCAAAAGAGATGCAAAAAAAAAAACAACCAATCCTGAAAGTCCACAACCATTCTACACCACCGCTTAAACCATCAGGATTACATAGTATGCCACCCATCATCAGAATCACCCCTATCCCCAAATGTCTCCTTGATATAGTCTCTGAAATGATAATCCTACCAAAAAACAAGAGCTTTTAGAGAATTCAGATCAATTGTGGGTTTAGATATCTCTTTAACCTCTTTGTTGATCGTAAAAACCACCTCGAATTTTCCCAAGGTGGTTCTGCCCACTTCTTGAATAATTTTAGACTTGGTGTTAGCAGACTTTCCCAGAACTTTTGAAACCCAATTTTTTGTTTCGTATTATTTCGATCTCTCTTCATTAAACAAATCCTCCCTTTCCCCATATTTCTCCATTGAAAATAGGGATACCATAGCCTTATTAACCACAAAATATTTAGTCTCATACCCTTAATCCTCCTCTACTTTCATCCCATTGGAGGACTCACAACCATCCTCACAGCTATCCCACGAAATAGAGGGAGAAGACTCAGACCCTACTATATCATTTGTATTGTCAAAGGATTTGTTCTTGGACTCAGTCACAATAGGGAAAGAAATGGACCCATCTTCAACCACCGCACCAACACCACTTTCAATGGAAGGCTCCCTACCAATCAACAAATAACATGTATCCATAATACCAACAGTTGAAACATGACAAAAAGGTTTTTGAGGATCTGAATAAGGAATGTCTATGCTAGCTCCAACACTTAGAAGAGGATTCATCTGCCATTCAATGACCATCCCTTTTCAAGAATTAGTGCCATGCTCGACTAACCTACATTTCACACAAAAATAGGATAGGAGAATGCTCATACACTAATTCCTATTCAACAACCCTATGGGTTGAAAATAGACGAATAAAGGTGGGTAATTTTTTCCCTAGTGAAACATTAATGCACAATCTCACTGAAACCCATCTTGTTCTAGTAAGTGTTGTTTGATCTATAACTAGAAAATTCCATAAGGCTCTGGCTATCCCTTGTAGCACCTCAACTTCTCAGAACTCAAGAGAAAAATTTGGGAGCTTCACCCAGACTGGGAAAGATTAGGGTCAAAATTCTTCATGTCTAAACTAGGTAACATTTTGGCCAGATGTAACAATGTCTTCCCATAAAGCCAAGGACCACCATTAATGGCATTAAGGTATTCCTCCTTGTCGTTGAACTGGAACAAAAAATATTTATTTGATATGAGTACCAAAGAGATATTTCCTTTTGGAGCCCATTTTCTCCTAGCCCAGGCTTGTATAAGGTCAACATTTTTCCAAATGCCAACAAAACACCCAAAAATTTAAATTCTATACCTATTGCTAGCCCTTTTCATTAATTCCTCATGAAAAAACAACGTCGGTTCATTCCGTCTCCATGATAGATTCAAGGGAGAAAGGGGAGAAGAAAAATCCCTCCTTGTAGCCACTTGCCCAGGTTAAGATTGCAGCGATCAAACCCCACCATCTTTAGGATGGAAGCCTGAGGTAGAAGGAACCCACCCAGGAATTTGAAGAAAATCCTCCCGCTCATTTTTTCCATCCTTCTTGTTTCCATCCATCCTTCTCAGTTATTTTTTGAGAATAAATTCATTTCAATAAATTTTAAAATGACTGGTGTTACATTATTCAATAGGTTTGTAAATTTTTTTAATATGGAGAATTTATAAATAACCTTTTATAGAATAATATTTTTTTTGATAGCTTCATGTATGGAGTCAATGTCAATGGAAGTATGAGTAGTGGAAGAGAGGGTTCTTTTAGCTCTTTCAAAAACCGTATTTAGGTGCTACAAATCCTTGTTAATTCTATGGTACTACAAATGGAGAAAGTGAAGAAGACCCTCGTTCTCAAAGAAAAAGAGGAATTGGAGTTTACATGGTTAATTTATAATGATAGGAAATTTACAATGTTTTTACTCGTACCACGCCCTTTCGATATTGGTCTGGTTTGTCTATAGAATTAAAAAAAATCCCTGTGTATTAGTGTATGTGATGGATTATATAATAATAATAAAAAAAATTTGTTACAGTAAATATACATGTTACAATTTTCCTCTATATTTTTGGGAACATGTCCAGTTTTATTGTCTATTAGTAATACAATTTATGATGGCAACTAGATAAAAACCAGTGGATCCCCGTGCATAATGAGAATCCTTCAAAATTTTATTCCTATATAAGAAAACCATTTTTGTGAGGTGTACGGAGTAATATTAGATATTAAAAATTGGCCAGTAAGGCTCTCGTGCAGAGAATACAACTACATTCTTACTATTAAAAACAATTGTGTGTTAAGTGTACGATCCAAAAAATGTACAAGTATAATTATATTTTTTGGAATGTATGCTAAATAAAATATAAACTAAAATGAAAGGCATTTTCAGATTCCATAATTCACTTATTAAAATCCTATGTACTAAAAATTTCCAATTAATAAGAATTTGAGTTAAGTTAAATACAATTTTGTCTGCCCTTTTAATTTTATTTTTGTACCACCTAAATAAAAATCTATTCCATTGGAAATTTCCTAATAGGATTGTACCTTACTAGGAAACCACATTGATGAAATGTCTAGAAATGCCAAGTATGTCAATGAACATGAAAAGATATAACCTATTATAATGGATAACAAAAGAGAGGAAATGTTGAATCCTATATATATATATATATAGATATATATATATATATATATATATATATATATATATATATATATAGCTAAATAATTGAAGTAAATGGTTATAAAGATGAGGGGTTATATGGTGGAAGTATTGAATACTATTACTTCTTAACTACTCAGAAACAAGAGTCAAAAATAGGGAAATCAATTTTTGTTCTTCTATTCAAGTAAGAGGATTTGTGAATTGGAGTACTATTGTAGATTTTTATTTACCAACACCCATTCAGTCACATTGTAACATCACTTAGAATAAGTTCCAAGAGTTCATCAAAAGTACACACAACTTACCATGTCCCTCCTTATTTGATCATGCAAGATGTGTATTAATCACGAACCATTATACACAACATAAGATTAAAAAAAAAAATTAAAACAACATACAAATGATAATAATAAGAGATTTTACCTTTCATTCATGAATAAATAACAACATTATTTGAATGTCAATTACGTATCTTCCCCTTATCCTAACCCTACCAACCCATGCGATGTTATCTATTACAAACAAATGAATAGTACATCAAGACAATCTTGGACTACATACCCAGTAACAATGCACACACCTCATAAATACTAACTCACTCATACAAACACACTCTCCATCCATCCAACTCTCATACACACGATCCTCTTATAATGGATGCAACATACATGTTTTTATACTCGGTGGATACTTATCCTTCACTGCTTATATGCTTTATTTATAGTAATAACCTTACTAATCACATATCAAATTCATTTCGAATCCTTTATTCACCATTTTGTGGTATAAATAGATTGATCTTATCCATACCCATGTCCTAAAAATATATGTCCATGCTCATTTTTTAATCTTTTTGGGACTATTTCTAGAATTTCCTTGACCATCACACCAATTTTTCTTCTTCTATTTTTTGACCAACCTGAAATTTGTCTAATTCATGAATATGCCTTTGTGCATGGACTTTCGTGCCTTGATGTCTCTCCATATCCTACACGTACCCTCTTGATCTCCCTTCCTTTTGATACTTCTTTATGGTTCAAATGCTCCCTTCTATGTGCGATCTTCAACCTCCATTTATGGATTGCATTTAGCCACTTTTTTAACCTTGCATTACCTCACACTATGAGTATTGTCTATCCTTAGCAATATAAATAATACAATAATTTTTTAAAAATAATATATGAAGAAGGAAAGAATAATGGTAACACCCATCATGAATCAAATAAGAATGAATGAATTTCATGCGTGCATTCAAGGTTTGAATTATGGTGATGGTAAGATCTTCGGAAAATATAGTTTGATCGCATTCTCCATTTGCTTCCATTCATCTAACTCACGAGACACTTTTTTTATGGTTGCCTCAACAATTTCTTCAATATTTTCTAAAGTTAAACCATCATCCTTCTCCTCCATCTCATTTCATATGACATCCCACTCTTTGATGATTTCCTCTAGACTATCTACCTTGGGGAGCACCATCAATAGGATTTTGCAAAGCTATTTCTCAATCCTATCATGTTTAACCTTTTTTGTATCTTTTTTCTCACTGACTTATTAGAAAATACCTTCACGTTTGGCTTTATTCATCAATAATTAGGCATGAAATTCATTTACTTCTCCCTCATCCTTTATAGTGCACGCATCGAGGATCACTGATATTTCTTGAAAGTTAGAAAAAATATTCTCAACCTATCGCATGGCTTCCTTTAATCTTGTGTGAAGTGTTTTTGATTATTTTAAATAATTTTCTACCTTGGAATTATTTATACTATCCATATATTTTGTTTTAGATCCCATCCCATTTTTCACTTTAACTAGTAGTAAGTGTACCAATTGCTCCAAATACTCCATCTCCATGTTATGATCAGGGTTTTCTTAAATCACAACATTTGGGCATGTACATGTGATGTTTTTTTTTATTATGGGCAAATAGTTTTTTGAAAAGGACTATACCATTGAACAAAGGGGCTCTGAAAACCAGAATAAACATTTATGGCCCAAACGACAGAAAAGAGATTAATCTGCCAAGAGAAGAACCAAAAACCAACAACACAACAACGAATAAACAATTTTTGAGCAGCCAACAAGTAGCTGTTGTCTAGCTTAGAGAAGTATAGGAATATGGATTAGCCGAACAACAGTGAAGAACTACCTCGAGGAAAAGGTAGTTTTCTTGGCAAAGGATTTTTTCTTTTTTCGAACTGTGTTCCAAACATCTGAAATTTCCTACATTGGAATAAGAACTTCAAGATTAGCTATCGGCTGATAAGTATTGCTTGAGCCAGGGGGGTCCATAGCAGCTAAAGACATGTTTGGTTCAAAGTTTCTGGTCCTTTTAATTTCATCCTCGGCCGAATCTTCACTCAAAGGGGTCTTTTCTATCATGGCGTCCATGCCAGTATTAACATTAGTATCAGGTACAGTAGCCACCTCCTCATCTGCTTCGAGAATGTCTTTAGGTTCGAACACCATATGTTCTGGTAGGGAATTTTTCCACCAGT
The DNA here is from genome assembly GCA_019776745.2 of Taxus chinensis. Lineage (NCBI taxonomy): Eukaryota > Viridiplantae > Streptophyta > Pinopsida > Cupressales > Taxaceae > Taxus > Taxus chinensis. Next base: position 508,222,731 of record CM034153.1, read on the forward strand.
TGGCCTTATCATTTTTTTGTTTTACTATCTCACAATTAGTGGCCAAATGTCCTAAAGAGAAACATCTCCTGCATCGAAAAGGCAAGCCTTCATAGTCCAGAGGCTGAGTCCAGGATCTATTTTGTACTTTTAGCTCAATATGAGCTGGAAGATCCTTTGAAGTATCAATCTCAACAAGAATTCATGCATAGGTTGTATGGGTAAAATTAGAGGTTTGGGATTCAATGTTAATGATACTACCAAAGGCATTACCTATGGATATCAGACACTTTTGATCCCAAATTATAGAGGAAGGTGGGGTAATCGAATCCAGATTGGTTTACAGGAGAAAGATTCGATGAATGGGTTAAATGATGGGAACTAGGGTTTTAGAATAATGTATTTTTGCTGACAGACACAGAGCTACTTATCAATGACATTCTTATCAGCAATGGATTCAAAAGCAATAATAAAAATGCCCTTAGCAAAAGGGTAGAGATCTAATCTTCCTTCTAGGAGTGGGATCCAATGTTTGGAGATCCATGCATGTAAGGTAGGTAGGCTAGGCCAGATTCCAGCGAATCGAAAAATCAAGGCATGAGCTTGATAAAATGCTTCTATTTCAAGGACTTCATCTCCAAAGGTTATACATGGGTTGGTCTTAGCAGGCTTCATGCTTGCAATCTCTGGCTTTTTATGTAAAACCTCCATGAATGATCTCTTATTAGAATCTTTTGTCATTGCAACCGGGGAGGAATCCTTATTGGTGGGGTTCTGAGTGAGATCCCCAAATGGAATCGAAGCTTCAGTGATTCCAATGGATCCATGCCCACCCAATGTCATTTTCCCACCCAAAAATATGTGGCCTCCTTCAATCACGCAGCAAGGAGACTAGTTAGGGTTTCCAAAACCGGCGGCCGCCCCTAAAATCTCAAGAAATAGATCTGCAAATCTCTGCACATCTCCAGAACTGTGGCCACATCCAAATAATGATTTGGCATTTTTTTGAAGAGCTCTGCCACCAGTAGGAGGAATGCAGTCTATATTTTCATTCGAGCCTCTCTCACCCGATGCCCTGCTGCCACCATGTGCCTTGAGACTGGAAGTGCCGGCGAGGAGACGTTTAGGGAAAGAAACCATCACCGGTTAGGGCCAATAAATCGCGAGGGCCAGAAAAAAAATCTTGATATGTTTGTTAATGATGATTTTTGATGATGTTAATGATGATTTTTGATTCCTTATTGTATGCATTCATTCTTGTTTTCTTCTCATCAATCATCACCTCAAAAAGCTTACCATTTTTTTATTCTTACACTATGTACCATTGCATCCTCTTTATTGTGGCCCCTTTATCAATATTTTACCATCATAACTCAGTGGCCATCTTATCTAAAGCCATTCTTCCTTGTTATTCTAAGATTTTGGTAGATACATTTATTAGGAAAGCTCCCAGTTCTGTACTTGATTTCATCTCCAAAATTCACTCTTTACTAACCTCAAACTCTGGTTTCTCCAAATTTGTATGTAGAATCCAATATCATATCTTCCTTGTGCATAGATAAGCTTTGTAATTTTTAAAAATGTCCCTAAAAAATATTTCTCTAATGAGTATCCGACTTTGAAACATTTTGCTTAAGGTCTTCACATGATCATCTATGTATGACAGTCCCATTACATGTGGAGGTTGTCTTGGCCTTCTTGCTCGTGGATGCGACCCTCGTGGTTTCTTTATCATAAAATTACATTCCATCTATCTTATTCTTTCAACAGTTCTTATCCCTTCTCCACCTCCTTGCAATTGAGTTTATTCATCATTGTTTAATCCCTTATGTTATTCTTCTACATTATCTTCCTCACACTATCCTCATGGATACTCTTCATCTTGGGCCTTTTCTTCTTGCATAGGATATTCCTAAAACTTGTGTTCTTATATGGGCTCTTCCTAATGCCTATCTTCTTGCACAGGCTTTTCCAAGTCTTCATTCTATTCAACATTATGAGCTACATGAGGCTTCTCATACTCAGTTTGACTCGGTCACTGCGCGTGTTTTTCTGGAGAAAACTGAGGAGTGTGCAAGATTATTTCTACTGGGAGTATCCTCTACATTTTATTCCTTTTTCTTTGATCGAGTGAAGCCTCTTCCGCTTCTTATTATTCTCCTTCTATAGGATTTATCTTACTTATACGCTTAGGAACCTTCATCGTTTATCTCTTCAATGGCTATGGAATCTCGAGGTCACACTTGTCAAACTAAATTCCATATTTAATATTTTTCCATAGGTATATTTAAACTCTATAGGCCTCTTTTCCAACTACCAAAGTCATGATTAGGTTAAGGTACATGTTATTTGTCTCCATGGTCTCCACATATAATGCCTTAAACACATACCCATATATTTTTCATAGCATATGGTTATTAACATCTACCATTTGTGCATTGAACTTTAATTTTTGTGCATATTTTATCCTATTTACCATGCCTTTGAATTATGTTTTGGTGAATGAAAATGGAAGTTTTCACCATGGTCCCGTATCCCGATTTCTCAACAAAAATCAACCAAAGTTAAAGGGTTCCATTACTGTAAAATTTTCCTATTTAGTAAAAAGTAATGGAAACTCCGTGGGCATGTAACATTCATTTTCAAATGCATTGTGAATTCTATTTTACCATTTCTTGAGGCACACCTTATATGGATTTGAGATTATGCCATGAAAAATATACTTGGTAAATATTAGCGTTGGTGACTTCTTTTCAATACGGTGCTTCCAAATGTTGTCTTCTCATCCTTATGGAACTCCTATCTGCCAGAGCACAATTAACAGAAGGATAGAAACCCATGTGATCTTCTCTCCTTTCTCCATTTTGGCCCTTACTTCTTATATGATTTCTTGAGCTATATACATGGCAAGGTTCTATTTGGTTTTGTGCTTCATATTATGCATAACATATAGACATTTATTATTTACCTTTATCCATCTCATAATGGCACCAAATTTACAACTTACCAGGTGCACATGCACTCTTTTTCCTGGGTCAACAATATTCTCATTGATGAAAGTGTGAATTCCCCTTTGGTAAAATAAATGTGTGGTTGTTTATTTTATTGATGCCTCATCACGTAGGTCAAATTATATTTCCCCTCCAACATCGCGTAATCTATTAACTCTTCTGATTAACTTGGTAGTTAATCACATCCTCATACCTATGAAGTAGAAGTAATTTTTGTAAGTGTGTTACATTAACCATCGATAGAGGCACACTGGCTTCCTGAATAAAGGGAACACGTATAATTGTAGAACTCCAACACTTTTTAAATCCTTCTGCAAATGTATCATCAAGGATTATCTTCCCTTTTGTATTCCTCTAATTAATCTCCCGCATGACATGCTTCTTGATGTCTATTTCATTTCCTTAGGCTGGATGATTATATTGATTTATTTTTCATTTCCAAAGTTGTGATGCCCAAAGTTTCACTAGAAATACATCTTCCAGATACTACTTTTAAGAAAAACATTCACCAGGATAATATTATATGTTCTTCTTTGTCTCTGATGTCAGCATCGACTTCGTTACATTTATTGAATTTTACTCAAACTTATCTTACACTGGAACCTTTAAATATTTTCCCCTAGGTAACCGAAAAACCCAAGATTGTGTTTTCTCAAGTCATATCTTTGACTCTTTAATCCTTTTACCTTTATCAATCCAACTCATGCCCTATCAAACCTATAAAACACTCTATGCCCTAAATTTTTTTTTCACCATCAAAACCTAGCTCTTTGAATCCAGCATCACAATGCTTCCTTCAACCCCTTCTTCACTAATGTTCCACTTCTCCAAAGAGCTCTTTGTGTAAAAGGTTCTATGCTTAATTTGTTTATCCCTACCCTGGTTCACTTTTCATAATTCACACTCATTTGTAGGTGATATATTTTGTGCATTGGTTCTCAAATAGTAAGGTAATAATAAGTTCACTTTCTCTACTTTTATTCATTTTCAATTTCCAACTGTATTAATTTCTCTCACCTAGCACCACTTTTTTAGTTTTAAATATTTTTTTATGCTTTCTCATTTTTTTTCTTTTTGTCACCTTTTCCCACAAGCTTCTTCCTCGTGCAGAAATATAAAACCTTTTGTTACACTACTACTTCATGGGATAAAGGATTATTTATGTTCACCTTCCTATATTGCACACATTATTCCCTTGAACCACTTTTTAACTAGTTTTCATCTTCATTTCCTTCTTCACGCTATACTTAACATTGATCTATTCGTCACTGTTTAACGTGAGAAATTTTTCCAAGCCTATAATACTTGAGAAATTCCACATATCTACACTAACTCATACCATATATATTTAATCAAAATCATATTTTCCCCAACACCTTATATTTCTCTGTAGTGTGTGCATTTCACCTTTTTCCTTCTCACCTTTTACTTCCTACTGAAAACTTAAAAGCATGCACATTCCTCCATGCATCATTATATAATAGAATGATCATCTCTTACGTGTGAGCATTGTTATTACAAAAACAAAAAAAAAACTTAAAGGGAACCTATTCTAACTTGAAATACTAAATTATTACAATCATAAAGAAATAAGCTTATTTATAGTAGGGATTTAACATACACCTATCAAAGTGACTGGGAAACATGGTGCAATTCAGCTCCTATAGCTGAAATACGCTTGATTCTAGAATCTTGGTAACTATAAGTGGTCCTAACCAATGAACTATGAGATTCTTGCGATGGTGCACAAACTTCAAGTCATACAATAATATCATCTTCCCCATAATAAAATACTTGTTATTAATGTTCATATCATGCCAATCCTTTTTTCTCACTTTTTTGTCCACTCAATACACCGTGTAATTGTGTGTCTTTCATCCAATTCAATTAGTTTATCAATGTGCTCCTCTACAACTTTTTCATCGGCAAGTTCACCTGTGTGTATAATTCATAAAAAGGTTAACATGAATTCCACATGTAAAATTTCCTTCATGCTAAAATTGAAAGGATATGCCCATATTAAAAATTTTGTAAGTTGTCCTATATGCCCATAAAATAACTGATACTTTGTCATTCCAATCCATTCTTCCTACAACACAATTTTATTCAATATATGTCCCAAGCTCTTATTGAAGGCCTCTGTAGTACCATTGTCCTGTGGGAGATAGGGGAAATATTATTATGGGATACCATAAACTATGCCAATAATATTCTAACTATATCATTCAAAAAATGAGTGCCCCTATCACTAGTAAGGATCAATGGATACCCATATCTTCTAATGATATTTTCTTATAAAAATCATGTTGTTGTAGCTATAGTACAATCCTTTATGGCTTATGAATTGTGGAATTGGGACAAAAAATTATATATCCCACTTTTTAAAATGATATGTGCTTGTTATAGGTCACAACAACATTTCATCTTTACATCCTAAAATTCTTATTTGTTCAAAGTGATGACAAGGCTTTACAAAATCCTTGGTGTATTTGTAGAGTGCATCCCACCTTAATCCTAAAAAGAGTATGTTGCATGCTAAAGCTTCACCTATATAGTGTCCTCTATCAAACCAACAATTCCCTTCTTCCATGATTTTTTTATGCTCATGCTACAAGAAACACATACACATAATTTCATCCCTACCCATCTTAGATAGTTCTCCTATAACTAGCTTGTAGGTTTCAACATGAATGACAAGTTGCTTATTCTCTAGTGTATTAATCCCTTCAAGCACAACTCCTTTGCACAAGAATATTAAAATCTATTCTAATTCAATGAGTGAGAAATGTAATATAAAAACATCTAGCATAGTGTCTTCTATGATTTGTGCATTCTCACCAAATTTTATTTGTGAAAAGGGATTTGGTCCCAAATTATTTTTTCCAAGCTTAACTATAAATTAAATCTCAAACTTCTAAAATAAAATGATCCAACGACAGATGCATGCTTGCAAAACTAGTTTTCAACAAGATATTTAAGTTCCATGCGATCAATGTAAAATATGAATGGTATTGCTAGTAGGTATTATATAAACTTCTGAAGCACGTACACAATTGACAACACCTCAAACTTTGTATTTGTGTAATTTTTCTCAGCCAGTGTCAACTTCCTGCTTGCAAAATAGATAGGATGGTCTACATTACTTTCCACTAGTCGCTTCAATACTACACCAAACATAGTTCCATAAGCATCTACATGAACATGGAATGCATTATTTAAAGAGGGGAATCATAAGACGGGGGTGATTGTTAGCTTCTCCTTTAAAGTCTCAAATTCATTCTGTTACGTGTCAGCCCAATATAATATATCTTTTTCATTGACAAAATCTTCTGTGGCGCAACAATCTTGGTATATCCCTTAATGATTTTTTAGTAATAACTAGTATGTCTAAGGAATCCATGCACTTCGATATGCTTAGTTGGTTCTTCCAACCCAAAAATGACTTAAATATTTGTGGGATCTATCAACATGCCTTCTTTACATATAATTTTTCCAAGAAAAGTACCGAATGGTGTCACAAAGATGCACTTCTTAATTTTTAAGGATATGTTAAGTTGTCTGCATATCTTATACATCAACCTACAATGGTACCAATTGTTTTTAACAAGCACATAAATGGTGTAACCATCTAAATACACCTGAAATAAATTATGATTGAAATCTTGAAATGCTTTAACAACAATGCATAAAAACATCATTTCTATATTTTTCAGGTGAAAAGGCATAATTTTAAAAGCAAAGAATCCTCATTCAGTTGCAAAAATTGTTTTCTACTCATATTAACTTGTAATCATAACCTAATGATACCCTAAGAATATATCATTGAAATAATATATATTGTGCCCTACAACACCCTCTATAATTTCGTCATTAAATGGTGTGGGAAAAATATCAATCATGCATGAAGCATTCAAAACTTTATAGTCAACACAAGCCATTATCCACCCATAATTTTTTATGTTGTTGACCATTGGGATTATCTATTCTTCTTATTCTATGAGCTCAATATTACCTGCCTCCAAAATTATTTTAATCGCATTCTTCACCTTGATGTGCATACTAGGATTCATCTAGTAAGGCATCTTACATACTGGTCGCGCTCCATCCTTGAGCATGATATTAGATTCTCTTAAATATGGATGAACATCCTTAAACTTATAGTATCCTCTTGCAAAGAGATCCTAGATGTGGTGTAAAATTTCAATTATTTCTATAACTTTTTCCTTAAACGAATAGTCAAAAATTATGGCCTCCTTTGGTGTATCATCAGTCCCAATGTTAAAAAAAAAAATTTAAATGGAACATGATATGCAGAAAATTTTTCATTTGGTCAGTCTAATAAATCATGCAAACCTTCTATGTGCTCAATGTTAAGGTCATCAAATTCTTCATCATCTATAATATAGGAAAGCTTCTTTTTTCGTTCTATTTTCTAAGAACAATCTAAAATAATCTCATCATCTTCTAATTTTGTGCACTTGTGACTACTTTCTTTAGAGTTGATTTTCTCATACAATTGAGTCATGAGTTATTCAAACCTTGCGCTATCACCCAATGTAATGTATGTTATTATTTATAGAGCTTCATTAATAGGAGTTGTAGTGGAAAAATAATCAAACATATGAACGATACCTGCAATTAGGTTATGTGAATTCATTGTTTCTCGTCTCAAATCCGCATATACATACCATGCATGCACACATACACGTAATAAATAGTAGAATTTATCTACCTAGAGTGATGGTGGTAGCGCATCTTGGCCCTTCCTCAATTTATTTTCATAGTTTTGAACAGGTTCCACAGGGTAAGTCTTCCCATCATATTCTTATATCAACGAAGGGATATTATTCCAGACAAAATGGGGCAATAATACAACTCTTATATCATTCCATCTCATTAGGTTATCTCTATGTGGTCTGCACCATCACGTTGTTGTTACCCTTCATGTATAGAAGAAAATCTTCCTTCTATATCCTGCATTCCATATATCAAATTATTTTTACAAATTAGTCCCTCTCAAATTTCTAACTAACCATGGTGAAATAAATCTTGTTACTCTTACTCCAAACATCCCATAAGTTTCATGAGCCCAATTGTCACTAGAAACAATGTTGGTGTCTCTAGTGGAATGTAAGTCTCCCCAATGAAGCACACCTTCATTTTATGGCTTAATATTCTCTAGGTCACACATTGTATGCATGTATATCTGATTAAGGTATTCTTCACTTATTGGCTCAATGTAATGTGCATATTTAGTGTGATCCATATATATTACTACTCATTTTATATGTTCTAAAATCTATCATAACTCTTGGTAAAGTGCAAGTCTGCATTATATTCATAGCACCATGGTCAGCCAAGTAACGCATGAAAATATTCTACCTCGAACAATTCAAGTTCCTCAAAGTATCAATTGAACTTTGTGCCCTGAATCATTATGCTTACATATTTCAACAAACCAATGGGCATAACCCTTGTCTTATTCTCCATACATAACACACGTAAGGATGGTTGTAATAGTGGTCCTCCCATTCTATCCCAAACGTCGAGAGTGGTTACATTAACTTATATACATGTATCAATTAAAATGTTACTTACCAACCATTTGTCTATAAGTGCATCTTGGGTAATTTATTTTTCATAATCATGAGCATGTGGTGGAAAATTAATATTGATAATATGACACCCCTTTTATGCAGTTACACGTGAGACCTTGTCTCTCAACCATTCTCCTAAAATATGTATGATGTTCTCATGCCTTACTATCCTAAACACTTCTATGATATCATTAACATCCTTCTAAGGTATCTTAACATATCTTGCACATTCTCTCTCACATTATTGTTCCTTATTATTTTACATCTCCCCATAAAGCTCCCTAATGATGAATGTTGTCTCTTGATGTACCTCCTTATGATTCCCAACATCTAGATATTTTTAATGATGGGACTGCTTATTCCCTATTGATGAGGGGATTTGTCCATCCTTTAATCTCATACGTTAGGGAAGACTAAGCATGTGTTTTAGTTAGAACATAATATTAAGTGTTCATAATATTCAGTTTATAATTAAATAATATTGAATATATATTATCCTTTCTTATTTAATATAAACTCTATATCAGGTTTAATTAGTTTTTAGTTAACTAATTATTAAATCAGGGTGTTGTGCATGACTTAATAGGTTATAACCCTTCGAGTTATTTAAATATGGATATGGCCCATATTAAGATATATGTAATTTTTAGGACAAAAATGAGGAGCAGAAGTGAGGAAGGGAAATCTGAACTGGTAAAACGTTTCTCAATAAAATGAAAATTTTCTTCATGGTTTTTTACTCCATTGGTGTTTCCCATGTTATATCCCGTGTTAATGTGTTATGGTGTAAATTAATTTACTTTATTATTTATTTATTTATGTGTACACATTAATATTCACTCAATATTAGTTCAATTTGGTTAGTATAATTTTATAACCCTCGACCTGACATGGTATCAAAGCGGGTTAAATTGGCTAAATAATTTAATTAATCCAAATGACGTCCATTAGGTAGTTTGCTGGTTAGTTGGTAGGGAACCTATTTAACCTTCCCCCCACCCCCACCCTCTCTGTGACATGTCAATGTTTTGTGTTTTTTGTGTGTGCACAATAGCTCTAGAATAATATTTACCTTTACATGTGAAATATTGTGTGGAAGAATTACAAGGGTTAAAAATTTTGAGAAATATTTTTTTGATTTTCTATATTTTGTAAAAATAAAATTATAAGGTCTCTCATAAGGAGACAATATTCCTCAAGAATGGGAAGTTTATTTTTCCTACTACCTTGGATAAAGACCTATGGAATGGGGCTAAATTCTACATTTTCTCCAATTTCTCTTTTCCTTTTGAACTCTTTTTAATAATTTTATGCTTCTTTAATTAGGCTTCATTTATAATTGTTGGGCCCTTTACATATTGAATAATATATGTATGTGGACTTCTATGGACCTCTCTTAATTATAAGGTTAAATTTGTTTATTAAAACCTTATAATATTTTTCAAATTTTTACTATAGACATATTTATATGCCAATATAAATTTACACCTAACAACTTTCCATATAGTCTTATTCACTTTATTTAAACTAGAATCCTAATCATCTTAGTATTATTTTTTCAATAAAAAATATAATCTTTAACCAAACTTTAAAACTATATTTTAATATGTCATTGGTCATATCACTACATTATTTATAGGTTTTATGAACGTAAACTAAAATATATTAATAAGCTTATATTATAGCTTTTAATTTTTTATCTTTTTTGGGACTACATGGTTGTTTGGCTTGTCAAAATAATTTCCTAAATGTGATTGTGTCCAAACCTTCTCCCTTAGGCCCTCTACGTGGCCACCAACCATAGGACCTTCATGGAAATTTTCTTCCCCCTCTTTTGACATAATCTGGGCCATGAGCTTATTCCACATGGTATGGACCCCATGGATTTTTTTGGGATAGTTAAGTCCCACATGGGGACGGGTGTGGGACAAATAAGGCTTTAAAATCCTTCGACGGTGTTACTTTGGTCACACCACCGTTGTTTTGTTAAAATCAGTCATGGATGTGGTTAAGCTCGCCAAGCCACATCATATTTCCATTATAATATAAAACTTGGTGAAAAATAAGTGACCAATGGGGTTAAGTTACATGGTTATATGGCTCGATGTTATATGAATTGAGTATCATATATAATGTGGCTTGATTATTGGTTTAAAAATTACAATTTGATAAAATGGATTAGTTGTTAGATAATATGATTTGGTATAGTATAAATTGGGAAGTTATTATAATCTGGATCAGAGAGAATAATGTAATAATTGTATAATGTTGGTTTAACATTGAAATGACATATATAAAATCACGGAGTTGGTGATAACAACTCGGCCAAATTGATGATAAATTTCAAACATATACATGAGTAAGAGCTCCAATTATATAATTGGAGCTCTTACTCATGTATATGTTTGAAATTTATCATCAATTTGGCCGAGTTGTTATCACCAACTCCGTGATTTTATATATGTCATTTCAATGTTAAACCAACATTATACAATTATTACATTATTCTCTCTGATCCAGATTATAATAACTTCCCAATTTATACTATACCAAATCATATTATCTAACAACTAATCCATTTTATCAAATTGTAATTTTTAAACCAATAATCAAGCCACATTATATATGATACTCAATTCATATAACATCGATCCATATAACCATGTAACTTAACCCCATTGGTCACTTATTTTTCACCAAGTTTTATATTATAATGGAAATATGACGTGGCTTGGCGAGCTTAACCACATCCATGACTTATTTTAACAAAACAACGGTGGTGTGACCAAAGTAACACCATCGAAGGATTTTAAAGCCTTATTTATCCCACACCCGTCCCCATGTGGGACTTAACTATCCCAAAAAAATTCATGGGGTCCGTACCATGTGGAATAAGCTCATGGCCCAGATTATGTCAAAAGAGGGGGAACAAAATTTCTATGAAGGGCCTATGGTTGTTAGATAATATGATTTGGTATAGTATAAATTGGGAAGTTATTATAATCTGGATCAGAGAGAATAATGTAATAATTGTATAATGTTGGTTTAACATTGAAATGACATATATAAAATCACGGAGTTGGTGATAACAACTCGGCCAAATTGATGATAAATTTCAAACATATACATGAGTAAGAGCTCCAATTATATATAATTGGAGCTCTTACTCATGTATATGTTATATAATTGGAGCTCTTACTCATGTATATGTTTGAAATTTATCATCAATTTGGCCGAGTTGTTATCACCAACTCCATGATTTTATATATGTCATTTCAATGTTAAACCAACATTATACAATTATTACATTATTCTCTCTGATCCAGATTATAATAACTTCCCAATTTATACTATACCAAATCATATTATCTAACAACTAATCCATTTATCAAAATTATATATATATAGATATATATATATATATATATATATATATATATATATATATATATATATATATATATATATATATATATTGTCTTTTCTTTTAAATATAATTAGTCCTTAAAGGTTATTTTTAAAAAAAAAATAGTGAAAATATTGTAATATTTTTTTTCAAAATGACATCTTTTACGATATGAAGATTAGATCGTTATTGTTGTTTAGATTTAAAACTAACAAAAATTACTCGCCTTTCAATTTAATTTTAATATCATACTAATACATTTGTGTGTAGATTATCCACTTGACATGATCTCTTTTTTGTCTTACATTGATCATTTTTTCTGACTACCAGAATTAAACAACGATAGGGGGATTTCTATTAACTTTGATTTTTAAATCCTCATTTTATTATTTAATTTATTTTACATAAAAATGGGGTCTAATTAGTTTTTCGATTAATAAATGTTAGATGTTGAATTGGAATAATTACAACATTTGGAAGATTTGATTGAAGGAATAATTCATGGCTCACAAACTATGGGAAGTTGTGAATGGAACTAAGAAGGCTCTTACTGGAAGACAAACAACTGCGAATAATGTCTCTATGTATAAAAAAGTACAAGAGGTGATGTACATCATTTTGTGAAGCATTCAGGATGATTTTCTTATTCGAATTGGGAATCATGAAGTTCTGAGTGAGGCTTTGACACAATTGGAATCAATGCACTGAGGAACGCATTTATCAAAAATCATTAAACTGATTTTAGAACTCATGACAACTCCTATCAATGGAGATGAAAAAGTAATAAATTATTTAGCTAAAATAAAAAATATTAAGTTTTAGTTAGATGGGTGTAGTTGTAACTTAATTCAAGGTAAATAATTCTATTTCGTTATTTTGTTGAATATTTATGAAAAATTCAAAAACATCATTTAAATTTCGAATTCTAAATATAAAATAGAACAAGAAATTATATATTTGCAAACCCTTAGTCCTCTTCTGGTTCAAGAAGAGAAAGTGATGAAAACCTTTAATTCAAAAGAGAATACTACTCAGGAAATTCTTTCTCAAAAATTGAAAAAAAAAACATTCTAGGTTTAATAAGAATAAATAATCGAATTTTAAAACTTCTCATAAAAATAAGAAAACATGATACTTAAAAAGTTGGTAAATTTCATAATTGTGGAAAATTTGGACATAAGAAAGAAAATTGTAAATAAAAAAACATGTCAATTTTTTTTTAAAAAAGTAATAAATTAGATCAAAATCAAGATGATGATGATGAGAATAATCATAGTGCTAATATAATAGGTTTATAAACTACTTCTATTATTTCTAAATGAAAATTGTATCTTATATTTTAATTTACTATTGAAAAAGCATTTGTTTTTTCTTTCATAATCAACTCAAATGAGTTAGTGAAAATGAACTAGAAGTAACTACAGCTGAAAACATATTTGCTTAGTCTTATGAGAGTGTATTAAAAAATATAACTATTTTTCATTTTTTGGCATGAAAAACTGATCATATATGAACACCTATGAAATGTATTGAAGGGTTCTTACATGATTATTTTTTGAAGAAAACTCCGCTTAAATCCATGGGAAATGTCCAACATTAATGGATCATGTTTTATGTCTATTTTAGGATTATTATTATATGATTTGATTATCTATTTAGATATGTTATCTATCAAGTCTTATATCTTTTTAAAGGCTTAAGATATAAATGTTCTTGATAAAACTTTATTATTATGTTATTACTAAAATATTATTATATGCATATCAAATGACACTTGGGGATGCCCTTGCATTTGTATTGGAGACATCCAATACTAATTGCATTTAATATATATTTTACAAGAATAATATGTTGAATGTTTTCAACATATTATAACATGGTTAGTTAAGCATATTATTATGTTAGTTTTTATAAAACTAATATTTAACTTTTACAGATAGTCAAAAGTGAAATCAATAAGGATTTATATGCTTATTATGATGTCTATATAAATATTATAACTCTAACCATGTTGATGTTGTGTTAAATAGAATATACATATAGATTTTTGATTAAGATTTTTTAGTGTAGGTTCCATTATATGTAACAAAAAAAGCAACCACTAGTCTAGATTTCTTCTGCTGAGGCAGAGCACTACAATGGAAGCAGCAAAGAAGCCATGTGGCTGAAGTGATTATTTGAAGAGATACACATGCATGATGAAGTAAGTATTCCTCTTCTATATGGTGGTTACAATTGTATTACTCTTGCTAAAGAATCCAATTCAATATCATTGATTGAAGTATATTTAAGTTCATGTGCATGTTATCGGAGAGAAGGTTGTCTACAGTGATAGAGATCTCTAGTTCTTCTAGAATGAATATTATATTGTAGATATGTTTACAAGCCATTATGTGCTGTAAAATAATCCTAGTTTCGTGCAATAATTGGCCTTTCAGAGTTACGATTGAGGGGTAGTGTGCATGGAAGTGTCACCTCCTAATGGCTAGGCATTTTTTATTCCTTCTCCTTTATACTTATTCTCTAGTATAAATCATTTTAAAAAGATATTTTATGATATATGTAAATTGATAGAGTTTAAGGTAATATAGTGAACTGTGTTGTATCCATTCTCAAAGGAGGTCTTTGTGTTATAAACATATCCTAGAGATGCGATGTAAGAAATTTTCCATGAGAAATGGTGGGATATAGTCTCACAAATCATGTTTAGCCCAAATTATATTTCTGATTTATGGATTCCAAATCCTTTTGTACTAAAATAAAAAATTACCATGATGAAGGTGTTATAAATCCTTCAAAAGGACATGCTATCCTAAATTTTTTGTGGTTTATAGATTTGTAAATCCTGTTGTACAAATAGGTAATGTTTGCATATGGATCCACACTTAATATTTAGGGGGAGTGCTAGAAAATAATATTAAGTATTCATAATATTTAGTTTATAATTAAATAATATTGAATATAAGTTATTATTTATTATTTAATATAAACTCTACATTATGTTTCAGTAGTTACTAATTAACTAATTATTAAATCAGGGTGTTTCTTGTCACTTAATAGGTTATAACCCTTTGGGTTATTTAAATATGGCTATGGGCCATATTCGGATATATGTAATTTCCTAGCTAAAAATATGGAGTAGGAGTGAGGAGAGGAGTTCTTGAATGGTAAAAAGCTTCTTGATAAAATGGATATTTTCTTCATGGGTTTTTTTACCCTATTGGGGGTTTGCACATTATATCCTGTGTTAATGTGTTATGGTGTATATTAATTTACTTATTTGATTATTTATTTATGTATGCACATTAATGTTTACTCAATATTAATTTGATTTTGTTAATATAAATTTATAACCCTTGACCTGACAGTGATGACCAATAATTCCAGCTCCATATCTACAAAAGTCTTAGGTTATCATTGTCTCTATCGATTTCACTCAACTAAAATCATTGTTGTTCCTTTATCCTTATTTTTATAGCACACATGAGCATAAAATTCTAGGAAATCCTCAACCTTATACGCCTTACCATAGTATGTGAAGGACCGGTTCTTTGGACGTTTCCACTAATAATTATCTATTGAACCACGTATGTAACATATCCCTCGAATGAATCTAAATATGTGAATAGCATAACCTCTACCATGATATCCTCTTAACTATCCCATGTTATCATGATTACCTCCACAATTATTCTTTTTGGATATAGTACTATCATTTCCTCATTCAAGTCCGTGGGAGCTACTTTTTACACTAGCCTAGCATAATTCCATCTCACAATCCTCATGGATATGGTAAATCAAGTGTAATATTTTTGTGCCGTGGGTGTATGAGTCAAAAATTTTACAATACATAGATACATTTTGTTGTGGCATGCTACAATAGCAGGCTATCTCAGACATCATGGTTCTTATGACATATCTCGCAAGCTGATATTACCACACACACACTCCTTTGTTGATAACTATCCTTTGTATGCCCTTCTACATCGTAATTTGTTCACCACAATCCGATACGAGTGTCATGGGATAAATTAACATATAAATTATCTAATTGAGAATCCATAGATATAATTTGAGCTTCAAGGAATGGGATAACTCAAGTAATTGTGTTGATAATTGATTATACGTGAAGTGGTCCTTCCAAATCCTTCAAAGGATCTATAAAGGTCTTGTGTGATAGTGCCCTTAGAAAAAGTATAAGTAATCCTCGTAGAAACCATTGCATATTCTGAATCTCATCGATGTCATATGAAAGTTTAAATAGAAAATTATTGAAACATGCATTGTTAGGAAATAAGGGATAATATATGGGAAATAATCCCACTCAGAATCGCAATAGTCGAAGCTAACATGTAGAAAGATATTACAAATCTGAAAGAAAAGTGGAGAAAAAATAAAAGAACATAACACAAGGACAATATGTAACATTGTTCACCTAATTTGGGATACGCCCACCAAAAATCACTTGCTCATAATTTTTCTTAAAAGCCACCTCTTTCTCTAAATACAATACCCATATCTATTCGGAGTTATGCTCAAAAAAATCTCCTAAATTCAAACTTGAACTCACACACATCTACATTGATATGTCTCCCCTATGAAATGTACATCAATAGGAAACTACTTAAGCAGTTTTACAATACTGTAGGTGTATAAACCATGGGCCAAAACTTACCTACAAACCTATGGGTCAAAAATCCCACACATATGAGAAGAGAATGTTTCCTGAGACATCAAACATGTTTTTCACATAAAAACAATTTTAGTGTATAGTGGAGAGTGTACAGTCTTTAACACCTCCACACATGAAAATAGGCTCCAAAAAATAGCATGCATCATACTCTATAACAATTTTATTGGTTACTACACCCCCAAACCCATCCTATAGGTGTCTATCACCCTTAGAACCTCTCTTGAGGCCTGACCTATCCTTGAACACAAGTGAGAAAAATGTAGAGAGTGCACAACACTTTTAGTGTATAGTATTCAACACTTCCACATACGAAAATAGGCTTCACAACATAAAAATCTCCCACTTGGAGACTAGTTTACCTCTAAGAAAGCTTCTCAACCCTTCACTGTCTTCTGTGATTACCAACTAAAGCTTGAGAAAACTTTAGTTTCTTCGTTGTGACCAATTTGGTTATCATGTCTACAGGATTTTTACTGGTATGATTCTTCTTCATCTTTAAATTCTCATCCTCTAAATCTTTTCTAATGAAATGGTATCTTAACTATATATGCTTGCTCCTTGAGTGAAAATTTGAGTCCTTAGCTAGTTGTATAGAATTTTGACTATCACTATGTAGCTTCCCCTCCTCCTAGTTATGCTCCAACTCGTTAAGCAATTATTGTAACCAAATTATCTCTTTGCTTTCCTCTGTTGCTGTAACATAATTATCTTTCATTTTTGACAAATTCAAAAGCTTTTGTATTTGTGAAATCCATCTTACTGCTATCCCACCTAAAGTGAAAATAGAACTTGGTGTTCCCCTCCTGCTATCTACATCTCTAGCCATATCTAAATCTAGATAACCATGCAAAGTGGTGTCTGATCCACTATAGCAGAAAACTATCCCCATGGTCCCTCTCAAGTACCAAAGGATAAACTTTACTTCCTGTCAGTGATCTTAACATGGATCACTCATAAATATACTCACTTCCCCACTGTATGGGAAATATAAGACCTAGTCTACACTATCATATACATCAAACTACCAAACACTGATGAGTAAGGTATGGTGGACATTTCATTTCTCTCCTACTCTGTCTAGGGACACAACTCCTTTGATAACTTGAAATCACATACAAAAAGAGTCCATAATAGTTTATCATCTTACATAGTAAACCTATCCAAGACTTCTTTCATTCTTTACCGAGGTTTTCCATTTAACAAAATTGTCAAATACATCAGATTTATTTCAAATATAATATACCCAAACTTTCCTTGTATTATCATCAAAAAAATTAACATAAAACTTGGAACCCTCAAGAGATGATACCTATGACACCCCCACACATCAGAATGCACCAGATATAACTTAATATCTTTCTTCGTATGCCCAACCTTGAGAAATATTACTCACTTCTATTTCCCATATACACAGTTCTCACAGAAATCCAAACTTGCTTCTGTAAATTTGGGAAAATTCTTCTTTATGATCTGCATGCCCTTATGACTCATATGACTTATCCTATAGTGTAAAAATTTTGTATCTGCATCTAAAGCCACAATATTACAATCATTAGTGCTATCAGTGGTTAAATATAAGGTTCCAACCTTCTTACCTCTTCCCACCACAAGATCACTATTGGTAACCTTCCAAGAGTCCACTATAAATATCACAATACAACCATCATTTCCCAACTACCCAATTGATACCATGTTTCATCTTAATGTAGGCACATACTTGACATCCTTCAATAGCCATGAATTTCCACTCAGCATCTTAACCTGAATAAAACCTTTTCCAACTATGTTGCAGGGATTATCATCATGAAGAAAAACGTGCCCAAAATCCCCTTGAAGATGATCAATAAAATATTTCCCATGTGCAGTAGCATGGAAAGAAGCCCCCGAATCTAACACCTAAGATTCAGCAATATTATATAAATAAAAAGTTAAATCATCCTAGTAGACATTACTTGTTGGCACATTCACCTCCTTGTTTTCTTCATGTTGTTTATTCTTGTCTTGAAGCTCCCAATAATACTTGTTTGCATGCCCAGACTTTCCGTAGTGCCATCACACCATCTTGATTTTGGATTTTGAGCTTGAGTGATCTATCATTTTCCCACAACTTCTTCTATTATTTTGTCTCCCTCTAGTTTCCAACGTCAAAGAATTCCCTGAAGTAGAATATTCCCCATATATTTTTCTTTGCATTTACTTGCTTAGAATCACCCCTACAATGTGCTTAAACTTAAACTTGGAGTTAGCTGGAACAAAGGTTCCTATCATCATTACCAAGCTATTCCAACTCTTAGGTAAAGAGAAAAGTATTAATAAATCCCTGAATTCTTCATCAAATTATATTGTAACCAAAGCTATCATATTCAAAATCATATTAAATTCATTTAAATGTTTTTCTATTAAACTATTCTCAGACATCCTAATATTAAACAACTTTTTCATTAAAAATATCTTGTTAAAGGGATAATGTTTTTCATATAACTTCTCTAATGCACACATAAGTTCTTTTGTAGTCTTTTCCTTTGAAACATTAATTAATTAGCCAGATTTTTCCAAGTACCTTCATATCCAACAAATCCCACTCCCCATCCATCATGCTTAAGGTTTTGTTCCCATTCTCAGGCTTCAGAATATAATGATCCTTCTAATAAAGGTAATCTTCCATATGCATCTTCCAAATAATAAAATTATGCCCTTTGAATTTATCAAACTTTTATCTTCCATCATATGTTATATTTCCCACTCAAGTGAAAAATTTCCCTACGATTTAACATTTCAGAAAACCAAACTAGGCTCTGATACCAATTTCTAGGAAATAAGGAATAAAATATGCAGAAGAATCCCACTCATAATCGAAATAGTAGAAACTAATATATAGAAAGATATTACAAATCTGAAATAAAAGTGGAAAAAAATAAAAGAACACAACACAAGGCTAGTATTTAATGTGGTTCACTTAATTTGGTATACTTCCACCAAGAATCAATTGCTTAGAATTTTTCTCAAAAGCCACCTCTTTCTCTCAATATAATACCCAAATCTATTTGGAGTTGTGCTCCACAAAATCTCTTAAATTGACATTTGAAATCACACACATCAAAATTGATATGCCTCCCCTGTCAAAAGTACATGAATAGGAAACTGGCTACACAATTTTACAATATTGTGGGTACCAAAACCATGGGCCAAAACTACCCAATAAACCTATGCCTAAAAAAAACTTCCCATATGAGAAGAGAATATTTTGTGAGATATCAGACATGTCTTTTTAGGCCAAATAATTTTAGTGTATAGTGTTCAACACTTCCACACACGTAAATATGATCAACAACATAACATGCATAGTACTCTATCACACATTCAACCAAGTTTTGTTTAATTTTTTTTAGCATGCCAATGATGTGATACTCAAATTAAGGTATGTGGAATTGAGCAAAGAAATTAACGTGCAATGCATCATAGTCCACTCTCATCTGATGTGGATCATTATTCCTATATCAAATATGTGTGTGGCCTTGAAGTGTGGTGGAAAACTAGTGACTTGTTTTTTCTTTTGTTTTTATTACTTTGGCCCTCCACAAAAGTTTGCACTTATGCACATTCCATCCAACATATTCCATAGATAGATACTATAAAAAATCAAGGGACATATAGAATAATATCTAAGGTGATTGTTGTAATTGTGGGTTACCAGTTTCCCCTAAATTTATAGGTGGTGGTCCAGATCATAACCTCAAACCTCCACTAGGGTTACCTCAACTTGGGGGAGTACCATAGCCTCCCTAGCCTCTTTCGTCTACTTGAGGGCATGTAGAAGTGCTACCTTGCATCCCTGTAGTAGTGCTAAATTACACCGCAATAGTTTTCCCCACTATTCCACATATAGGATTTTGTCTAAAGGGTAGAACAATGCTTCTTCGTGCTAACATCGTGTCTACTAGATTACTTGTAAGATAATTCTTCCTATAAATAGGAGCCTGCTTAGCGGAAATATGTGTAGTCTTTATCTACTTGTTCTATTTCCCCAATATTAAAACCTGCCTACTTATATATCCCACCCAACATGGTAATCTTCAATTTCATTACTTCTCATTATCACTATGACGATCTTCTATTACTACTTTTGAACTCCAAACACCAAGTACAGGGTCTAGGGTTATGGCATGGTTCATATGCATGCTAACGGATCTCATCCTTTAATCACAAGAATCACTTTCATTAGATAGCGAGGGGTTCCTTTTACTATACTTTCCCAATATCTAAGGGAAATCATCTCGCATTTCCTCACCTTTTGTAGGGTTCTGATCACTTAAACTCAGCCCCATTACTCTCATTCTTAACGCCACTTCAATTGCCATCTCTCATGTATCATTATATCTAAAATAAATATCTTCTCTTTCGCTTTCTTCCACTTGGACCGACTCTTTCATTCCTAAACATATTTCTTCCCCTACTGGTGGTGGGATTTTATCCCACCATAAGTAAGCTCTCTATTCCCAGATCAATCATTAATATCTTTGTTGTTAACGAAAATGCGATTAAGTAATAACCTCTTTGCTCACATAAATAAAACAACTCTACTTATTCTAGACATGAGGATGTTGATATTGTGTACTCCAAGGTGTAATTTCGTAACACTCCTTCCCACCAATAGTCTACCACATGCATCCACAATTCATCCAAATTTTTGAGTGATTGATACTTATCCCAGCTCCACACTTGCTTCTTTCCCATCCAAGTACCCCTATTTTGTGAGTATGCATCTAACCACTCTTATAATTCTACTGAGAAGAAAATGAAAAAAATCTTGTAAATTGAATCATATAAATTATCTTCCACCCATTTGTGTGCATTGAATCCTTGTTAAATGTTGTATCCGTGAGAATATTTGTCTAACACTTGGAACATCATGCACACGCTGCATCTTAATGAACATAACGAAAATAGGTCCTGGAAATGGAACCAAAATGTAGCCATTTATTTTCCAACACCTAGTTAGGTCCATTGGCACATCACTCAGATTAAGGGCAAAGTGTATAGATGAAGCACATACAACATATCATGTTCCTTTTTATTTGATCATGAAATATAGGTATTCATAATGAACATTTACGTAACATAAAATAAAAGGTAAATTAAACAATAACAACATATAGATGAGAATAAAAAGAGATTTGATAATTCATTGATGAGTAATTAATAGCATTTTTTGAATGTCAATTAAATATCTTGCACTGAGCCTAACCCTGGTAAGACATACATATGAATAGTGCATCAAGATAATCTTGGCTTACATACTCAACAACAATCTGTGTACCTCATACATATTTGCTCCATCATACACACACACACACACTCCATCTATCTAACTCTCATATATATGACCCTCTTAAAATGGGTATGGCATACATATTTATAATCGTTGGGAACTTGTCCTTCTTTAGATGCATAATTTAGTTCTAATAATACACTTCCTTTTCATAGACCAAATAATTTTTGAATCCTTCTTTATTATCCAACTTGTAATATAAATAGATATATCTTTTCCATGCCCCCATCCTACAATTAGACGTCCATGCATGTGATTTATCCTTTCTAGGTCTATTTTAGGGCATTCCTTGAATATCACACCAATTTTTTATTTCTTTTATTTTTAAACCAGCCTGAAATTTGGCTAACTCCTGAATTTTTCCTTTGTGCACATACCTTTTCACCATGATGTCTCTCCATCTCTTGCATGCACACCCATGCACTCCCTTCATTTTGATACTTCTTGATGGTTCTTGCACAATCTTCAACCTCCACTCATGGCTTGTATTTATCAACTTTCTTAACCCAACAATTATATTATTAGAACCTCATTGTATTTTCTGTATGATGTCGTGTGAAAATACATCATGTAATATGTTATGATTTAAGGGAAGTACAAAAACATTTATTCCTATTTGTTTTAAAAATACTATTTAAACACTATAGGTTATGGATGATTTCATTCTTCTTACATTATTTGTTAAAAAAAAATTACATTGGATTCCGAACATGATAAAATTAAAACTATCATTCAACTAACCCTTATTTTCCCCTCTAAATAGCCCTGAAAAAAGGAATAATATCCTTACTACATTAATATTATTTCTATGGGATCATTTTTTTGGAGAATGTAATTAATTCCTTCAATGATAAGTGTTATTTCACTTTCAATGAACTATCCAATATGGGATTTTCTTTTAATTGGGTTGAATTAATCATTTTGCATATTAGATAATTTTTAGAACTAACATACATGTCGAAAATTAACATGAATATTCTATTCTATTCTTAGATTTACAAGTAGCTTAGACTCAAAAGTCTGAATGATCCACTTAACAGAGATTTCATAGTTGGTCACTCACCCAAATACTACTTCATTAGATATTGTGTAAAAATAGATTAGACAAAATTTACCTTAGTTCCTTTCACTTGAGTAGTTATGAGGCTTTTAAATGTTAAAGTGTAATTTCATTCATCATATTTTCATATACGTATGTATTGAATAATGTAGGGTTCTTAAGGAAAAATATTTATGAAATCAAATAGAATATGTATATATTGAATTATGTCGATATTCATTTATAACATCTCTGTCGTTTGTTATATTTTTAAATATTTGTAATGAAGGCCTTTTGAAACTAGTTCTTGAATCTATTTTACTATAATGGAATTAAGTAAGCTATATTTTGTGATAATTTTAAATTTTAATTTGTAGATACATGATCATTTGATGTTTTTTTTTTATCACATTTCCTTAGCGGTACATATGTATAGTTTGACTTCGACACATCAAATTATAAATTTATCTAATGTAATGGTTTATCTACTTATCATATTAATAACTACAATCTTCCTAAAAAAAATAAACTATAATACATATGCATACCACCTTACCATGTGACCATATGAAATATGGGTAACAATATCAATGCTGATATTGAGAACTACAAATTGCAAGACATTATATTAAAAATTACAAATTATCTTTATCTTGTACAACCTTACCATTCACTTACTCTTAGAACCAATAAATATAAAATACTGCTAACTCAATATAACTTCTACTAATTTATCATTCACTTGTATCATCTATTCCATTCATTATGTTTTTGAAGGTGTGTAACGAATGGATTTTGAAACTAGTTCTTGAAGTTATTGTCTTTTGATGGACTCAAGTAAATGATATTTTGTGATAATTATTAATTTTAATTTGTAGATACATGATTATTTTATGTGTTTTTTTATCACATTTCCTTATCTATACACATATTTGTAATAAGAATTTGATGCATCAAATTACAAGTTTATATAATGCAATGGTTTAACTATTTATCATAATCAAAACTACCATCTTTCTAAAACCACTACACTGTAATACGTATGTATACCACCTTACAATGTGACCATAATAACTATTGGTAACAATATGGTTGCTGGTATTGAGTGTTACAACTTACAACCCATAAAATTAAAAGTGCAACTTATCTTTATCTCATACAACCTTACCATTCACCTACTCTTCAAACCAATGCATATAAAATAATGCTAACTCTATATAATTGCTACCATTTTACAATCATAAATATTGATAAAATAATTTCGGTTGCATAGAAGACGTGAAACTTTATAAATATTTTTTGTTTTAAATAAACATGTAATAATGAAAAATGAAAAGACTTAATGCAAGTGAATGCCATGACAATGGGACAAACAAAATATAGTTTTTTTTTTTACATTGCATAAAAGATAACCATGAAAATTTTCGAGACATTTTTAGCTTCAAAAACCTTGTGAACTGATGAAAACTTACAATAAACGACACACTGAAATAAGGATGTGCGACTAATCCCAAGAAATAATGTTCAATAATTATGACTTTTGATAATATCCTAAATCTATGTAACACATCATCATTGGACCTTTCTCTATGCATTCAAACATGCTCATCTTCAACATTTAAGAAAATTCCCATTGGGAGTAAAACCTATATACATGTCACATATTCTCAAATTTTGAGGGTTTGAAGTAGGTAAATACCGGTATGTATGTCACCAAGGTATAATATCCCTATTTTTTATCATTAAAATTTTATATAAATCCACTTAACATTATGTTTTTTACAAATGTTCGAATGTTCAATAAGATTTTGATTCTTCTGGATTTGTCTATAATTTTATTTACTTATACTTTTTAGGATGAATGCAATTATAAAATATGTTATTATTAAAATAGTCGTTTGTATCTAGAAAAGGCAGTTTATAGTTCACTATTTACTAATGATGTATGCAAGGCCGTGTTTCACATTATAGGTAAATGAAAAATCCAGTTTTATCTTTTTTTAATGGTAAATGAGTGATGAGAAAGTTACATTTCCCCTCTTTGTATAACATAATAGGCTTTCACATATCACCTTATGTTTATTTTCTTTTCTGAATAACATATTAGGGTTTTTTTTTTTAATGGTAAATGAGTATATGTTTTTCTTTCAGCTATATACTCCCGTATTTATTAAGTAGTTGATAGGTTAGAAATTGTTGTGCTTACTGTTTTTAACATTTTGTGTGCCTCATAAGATGTGAGAAAGAATATATATCACACGTGTAAAGGTAATACATGTTATACAAATAACTCTCCTAGTTATTTTGGATAACTTGTGTCTTTTTTCTGACTATGATGCTTCACATTTTAGGTTGTGCATCTATAGGATTTCTCACTTGGAATTTTACATAGGCTGCAGTTCTTCCACGCGCCCCGCACGCTTTTTCTTCCTTCATACCTCCTTTTCTCCCCTTTCCTATGTAGTATGTTATCCCTTTTCATTTTGCCCTTCACGCTTTCCTATATTTGCACCCGCCTTATCCTCAATCATGTTGCACACTCCTTGCACACCCCTCTATAAACCTTGCCTTCCAAAATGGATACAGTCCCTGGCATTCCTCTTACGCTGCTTGTATGATCTATTTTGTCATGCACCCCTTCTTTTCCTTCCGCACTGCCCATGCACGCCTTATTTATTCTCCCCTTACATTCCTCCTTTTACTTTCCCCTTTGGTGCCTTACTATTGCGCGCACGCCTTCCATGCCTTCCCTCCTTGTGAGCCCCCTCTGCAGACTTGCCTAAAAATTGGTTAATTCCCTGCTCTTCCTCTTGCACACTTTCTCACACCCCTTCCTTTCTCGCGTGCCTTCTTTTCTTTTCTTCCGCCGCACACCACTCCTTCAGTTGAACACGTGTGCACACCCTTTTTCCATGCCTTTTGTAGGTATTCCTTCCTCTTGTGCTGCGCACCTACACATGCGTGCCTTCTCTCTGTTTTCCTATTCATGCGCCTTGTGCCTCACTCTCAAACTTCAAAAGGGCCATAACTTTTGATCCAGAGCTCCGGTTTTCTTAAAATTGGAGTTTTCAAAATGAGCATGATGTCCCTCTATGTCACAGAGACTGGATTTCTTAATTTTATTAAGGTTAGATGTGCAAAAAATTGGAAAACATCTCCAGCATGGAAATACACAGTTTTACGCCCAACCACTGCAATTAATGAAGTATGATACCCCATTTATTATTCCACAAGCTAATGTGTGTATGTTAGATGATTTTTAAGGGATCCCATACCCTTTTTAGACCATTTAATTGTATTTGTTGTTTGGTGAGAGAAGAAATCTGATTTTCACTCTTTCTCTTTGTGTCGTTCATTTTCTATATATTGTAAACACTTTTTCATTGGAGAAAGGGAGATATTCCTGGGATGTTGGGAAAAATATGTATATTTTTGTTTCTCAACACCATTGAGTTGTACAAACCCTTTGATGGGCTTGGCAAGTGTATTTGTGCCTCTATTTCACCAATGTAATGGACTGTGCATATTCTAAGAGCAATAAAATTGTGTTCATGGTGTTCTTTTCAAACCCTCCCCATTGTTTTTGTTGTATCTCCTCGCCCCCTCTATTTTTGTTGTTGTTTTTTATGTGCATGTATGTCTCATTTGTAGGTGCAAGATGTTGTGTTTTCATGGAGATTTAGTGGTAAATGAAAGATATGGGTTTGTGTCCACATTGGTCTAGCCTCTCCCCAACTCCATTTTCTTTTTGTATTCTCCCCTTGGCAGGATATTTCATCCCGCTTTTCTTGGTGCCATCACCTCTGTAGTGTAGGATTTATTAATTTTCATTCTCTCTCTCTCTCCTCTCTCTCTCCTTGGTCCACTAGAATTGTTAGATTAGGAGTAGATAGTCGCAGTTCCTCTCCTTAGAAGTAGTTTAAACACTAGGATTAGGTAGAGGAATCATGACCTTCTCTAAAGGATGATCTCAATTTCACAAGTCCCACAACTTAAGAGATGGTCCCCATGTTATGCAAGGTTACACCAGATGCCCCATTCAAAAATCAGGCCATTTGGGGGGGTGCTGTAATTTTTAGATCAACAATACCCTTGAAGACAAGTGTGTAGACGTATTTGACACTAAACCCCTTATAAATTTTTGATATTTTGTTTATCGTATTTATCCTTTGTCATATATAATACATGAATTCAATGAAACGTGTCAATATCTCTTGAGAATTCTACATGGACATTATTCATAAGGAACATTTAATGAGAGGAATACTTGTTTCAGGAAATAGTTTCATTGTCCATGTTGTTCAATCATAGAAGGCCAAATTTGATTTTGCAATGAAATAAAGGAGAATAAATTCCTTTAAAAAATTAAAGGAAAACATAACACATTCCAAAGGATTTGGCCTAATCTGTGAAATTTTTTAAAAATGCAGTCCAATTTACATCGAAAAAAAAAAATTGATAAAAAATGGAATTGACGTTCCAAAACCAATTCCTAAAAGGGATTTTCCAAACAAGGTAAAGAAAATAAGAGGAGTTCAGAAATTTTTGTACTCAAAATAAAGAGATGGGTGGTGGAGATGTTGTCATTAGTGCCAAAGTTTAGGATTTTGTATTATTTTGTACTTATTTTTCAAATGTGTTAAAAATATATTCCTATTTGTATATATTCTTGATTTCTATAAAGATGTTAAATTTTATACAATTTCATGCCCCATTCTATTGAATATTCGTTGTTATGTTAAATTTTATTCCAAAAAATAACATTGAGATGGGTCATAAAAGATGCATATTTTTTGACCAATAGATCCCTATTGTAACTCAATACAATCAATAAGGTGAGGAATATATGTAGTCTTGATGATCTAAAATATGTTTTGGCATAAAATTAGAAAAAGATCTAAAGTTTTTTTAATGTTGATTATTTTCCATAAAAATAGGGGATTGTTATGTGATAAATTAAAGTTTAGAATCAAAGGATGTAACACAAATAGTTAAGGAGTTTAAATGTTAATACATAAATTTCATTCATCATGTTTTAATATAGGTATCTATTGAATAAAGTAGAGTTCTTAAGGGAAAATATTTAGGGATTCAGAATGGAATATGTTATGTATTAAATTACACTTTTTGATATTCATTTTGTAACATCTTGTACCATTGGTTATCTGCATCATTTTTGAAGGTGTGTAATGAATTCCTTATGAAACTAGTTCTTAAATCCATTTTCCTTTAGATGGACTCAAGTCAACTATATTTGGTGATAATATTTAATTTTTATTTGTAGATAAATGATTATTGAATGCAGTTTTTGATAACATTTCCTTATCAGTACAAATTTTTAATAAGACTACAATGCATAATTATTTTTCGAGAGATACAAAGATTTTAGGTTATTTTATGATTTTAGCAAGTGGTTTTTCAATTATAGAAATAGAAAAAATTGTTACAAAACTGACATAATTATATTTGAAAAGTGTTACAATATATTCAATGCGTACCACCTCTTTTTATGGGGTTTATTAGTTCTATTTATTTTATTTTAAAATCAAGCATGGCCATGCTCTTTTTTTTTTTCTTGTGTTTTTATGTACTTCGTTTAGGGATACATTATATTTATAAATGAATTGTCAGGTATGCTTCACATTCACCTCAATTTATGGATTATTTTTTACATTATTTGTTTCTTTCTTTGGCTATATTTTCATTTTAACATGCCTCTTATTTTTTAATATGTTGTACTCTTTGTTTGTTTAATTTAAGGGACTCAATGCAAGAGCGTGTGAAGAGAACTAAATGTTAAACGAAGTATGTACCCTGCAATATAAGACATTGAGATTAGAGTTGAAGAACTAAAATGGGTAAGTGCAGAAATTTGGGGGGCCAAAAAAGGGTCATAAGTGGGCGTCATATTGCAAAAAACAACAAAATCTCATCTTCTAAGGATTAATAGCAATCCGTGCACTCAAAATTACAAAAAATTATATAAATGAGAATCGTAGCATCTGGAATCTAGTTTCCAAACTACTAATATTTTTTAAAAATGGACAAGTTTAGTTGTATTAAAACACTTAATTCAATGAGTTTTTTTTTTTGAAAAAGCCTATAAGATTGTAGTCATGTTTGCCCGCGATTTTGGATGACAAAAAACTTGAATTTTTTGTCCTTTGGTGAAACAGTTAGATGTAGTTGTCTATCTTGGGATAGATTTTATTTTTTATTTTTTTTGAGAAATAGTTTTTTTTTTATGATTTTTTCCTTGAAAGTTGGTCTAAAAAACATAAAGAAAAATGGAGAACTTTCTGTTTTCCCCATCATATAACTTCATCAAAAATATCGAAATCAAATACTTTTTTTTGAACGTGTATAGAATTTTCACCACGGTTGGGATGGTATAAGTTTTATTACATATTCTGAAAAGTGAAACAAAAGTTGCATTCTTAAACGTAGACATGAATATTCACGGGAAAAAATGTGTCTTAAATACCTACTATTAGTAAAAAATTATAAAATGATATTTATCATAATCTATTCACTTTCAAATCAATATTTATACGAAGCTAACAGTCTCGCCTATGCGATGGTACCATTATTGTGACATTTTTTTGATTTTTCAGCATTGTTCAAGTCTGCAGAAGAGAAAATTTGATGTTTTTGGCCTTTCACACTGCCATAATGACCTCCAAAAAGCTTAGGTTTGGGAAAAAACAAAGATTTCCTGACCCTTGAGGGTCAGATGTTTTATGATACAAATAAGACCACAATCACTGTTTATAAAGCGTGCTAAAAATGGTTCTTAGAATCATATTTGCACATGAATTCCAACATTCATAATTCACCATGTGCTTTTATTTTCTAACCTCACTGTATGAATCATATTTACACACAAATTCTGCCACCTTACCATGCACTTTTTTCTAACCTTCATATAGAAGTTATTATTTTACTATTTTTTCAAGTTCCTTGTATCATTTGGAGTTGTCCTATATTGATTTAAACATCATGGGAGATAAGAAATGAATTTCAAAAAGGAAATAAGAAAGTCAAAAAAACACCAAAGGAATTAGAGGAAAAAAGATTACAAATTTTGGAGCGGATGTGGAAACTTTGTGAATCAGGAAGAGGTTCATCTTCAACCCCCACTATTATAAGCAATGAGGAACTAGGTAATATGTTTACCGTCAATGTTGAAGGTGAATTAAATACTCGTGATGAAGATGAATTAAATACTCATGATGAATATGAACTAAATACTCACGATGAATATGAATTTAAATACTTGTGATGAAGATGAATTAAATACTCACGATGAAGATGAATTAAATATAAGTGATGAAGATGACTTAAATACTCATGATGTATTTGATGTTGAAATTCAAGGAGATAATGAAAATGTGAATCAGGAAATTCATTTTGAAACCATGGACAACCAAAATTTGGCAAAAACACCTCCTAGGATTTTACAAAAGAGGACCTAATTATTATATTAAAATTGATGAGAACATTTTGAAACCAATATCTGAAAAAACATTCTGAACATGAAAATCAGAAGAAAAGCCACTGAAATTTTGGATACTCCTTTTGAAATTTTAAATGATTCCCAAAGATGTCAGTTATTAGTTAGTTTGATGAAATTGAAAAAAATAAGACCTACATTAAACACCATAGGATTGACAACATCTACTATACATGGTCAAAAATCTAGAATTGTTGAAAACCTATATGATGTCAGATCACATACTGATAGTGTTAAGAGACACACAAGGAATAATAATGTTGTATGTCATCTACTTGCTAATAGTGTTGTAAGTGAATAAAAAAAAAATTAGGAAAACAATTTGAATGTTGAAAGTTAATCTAAAATATATAATGAAATAAATTGAATAGCGTAATATCCTTCAATCACCCAATTACAATGATTTTTGAGCATTTTTTGGTAGAGCACCAGCATAAGGACAAAAAGATATATCTGATGCCATAAGAGAATTTTTTTATTAAATTATTGGCATGATAACACTAGAGTTTCACCTAATACAAGAGATGTTATAAAAAAAAGAGTTGGTTCTACTAATTGTGAAACCACATCCCAAATCAATTTCTTAGATATGACTCAAACTCAATTTTTTTCATAAGTCCTGAACAAGAGATCATCTAGAAATTAAAAATTAGTCAGCATGTTTTTTTGAAATGTTGAAACCCCTTCTATGTGAAAAATCAAACCACATTTACACCACTTATTATTGTAGGCAACATGTTTGAATTTGTGGATGCATTATGCTAAATTTTTCGACGTAATCGTTCTAATTTTACATTATAAAAACTATGTTATCGGAAATATAGTGTTCAAGTTCCACTAATATCTTCCAGGGTTTTTTCATTCCTACTATATTTTGTGAAAAAGAAGTTGGAAAAAAAATTTTTTTATAGTCATGATTGTTTTAGATGGAAGTTGTAGTACGTGTGCGGCGAATTACCTAAATTGGAAAGTTACATCCATAAGAATAAATTGGAAGGTACAATAAGAACATAATTTAGTTGAGGTTTGAGTAAATATAAAATTAGTTGCATACTAGTTGAAAGATGGAAAAGAGTCTAAACAGTGTGAGCTAGTTATATAATACATATGCCCATTATCCAATTTATGAGAAAACTTAAGGATGAAATTGTTTATGAGTATGCGAGGCATACACATAGAGCTCGATGGTTGGATGAACAATTCAAGCTATGCAAAGACACATTTCCTATTGGTACTATTGTTTCAGTGGTTGATTTTGTAGAATATTACACATTGCAACCACAAATGGAGGTTCAATCGCAATATTACAACTCAGTCCAAGTTGCCATTTTTGTGCATATAGCATTTCTACATTCTCCTGACAGTACAAAGAATGATCAAATTTTTTTAAGAGAGTACCAATTTTATATGAGTGATGATCAAAATCATTCTACTAATTTTGTGCAAGGGTGTTTCAAATTATTTTATGAAAACTTGTTTGATAGGGACATGTGCTTCTATCAACATTTTATATGTTTACATAATTGCATGTCTCAGTTTATGAATGCATGGATGTTTTATTCGATGAGTAGGATGCATGTAAATATGGGTATGCATCATTTTTGGATTTTCACTGAGGCTAACCATGGAAAAGGAGAGCATGACGGTGTAGGGGAATATTTGAAAAGATCTCTTACAAGAGAAGAGTTGAAGTACAAAGATGGTGCTAAATTGAAAGATGAAAAGAGAATAGTGGAATAGTGTATTGACAACATGGCCCATGGTTCTAAAGCAAATTCCATAGTTCGTAGATATTTTTGGTTGATAGAGGAAAAAAAAATTGCTAACTACAAGGATTGTATGACACTCATTTTTTAGCTAAAACGCTACTTCGTGGGCTACATAGACAAGAAATTTGGCATGTTTTTGTCAATATCATATAAAATTTACCACTACTGAGTGTGATTTACAAGATTGGGTGGATGGAAGGTTTTATAGGCCTCTAACTCCACTTCTCATTTATCTTCTTTGACATGAATTACAACTTATTTATCTAGATGAATTCGTAATATCTAAGGAATTTGATCGCATTTCAATTTTGTTGCAACAAGGTAAATGGATATTTACAATTTTTTATTGAGTTATGTCCATTGAAATTAATATGTAATTTAAATTTGACTTGTAACCTCTATTTTTTTTGTAGGATAAGTGTTTCTAGTTATTGTAACAGAAGACAATTAAGAAGGAACAAACTATTTATTCTCTTCTTACATCGAGGAATGAAAAAAATTTCCTTCCCCTATTATAGATGGTGAAGATATTGAGTACCCTACAGTTTCAACGGTAGTTACTGGAACTTGGCTTCAAAGGTATCCATTGAATTCCTCACTTTGGGTGTTTGAATACTTTGAGACACACAAGAAAATACTCTTATATTTGCATCTAGTTTTAGTGATAAATATTCAGTTGTATAGATATCGAGGAAGGCCTAAGAATAATATATCTAGTATGGTTTTGATTGAAATGAAATTACTTTGACTAAGAATTTTATGTAGGTTAGTGGTGACATAAAATCTTCTACCTTCATGTGGATGTAACTGTCAGTAGAGAATTTTATATTGTCAAAGCTAAGAGAAGATTTTATGATTTTCCAAATAAACAGAGGTAACTAACCATGGTTTAGGTACCTGTGAAGGGGGTTATTAGCTCTAGATTGGGTATTCTAACTCTAAATGGGGCCTACCTGGATACTGCCATAGAACCTAAAGGTTTATACCCCCAACAAAATGTACTGGTGGTCGCAGTTTTCTTCAAAGACATCTCGGGGGATGACTTCTCACTACTCGACTTTGTTCATTGCCTAGGACTGCCTAGAAAAGGCAGTTTGCAAACATCTATCACATAAAGGCTTAAGGAAAGACACAGACCTAGATTATTTGGTAAGATTAGAGGCCTCCTTTGCTCAATTTTTAGCTTAGATGATTCTTAGTTTGGATGATCGAGTGGAAATTTGTGACCGCTAGAAGTTTGTGCTAAAAATTTGAATTGGGATCAATAAGGAAGGGGTTCTTCACTCTGACTAGGGTGGTCTGACTTTGAATTTGTCCTACCTAGATACTGACATAGCACCTAACCCTGTATACCCTTCCCAATCAGACACGTTGGAGGTGATAGTTTACTCCCATGAGGTCCCGAGGGATGAATTCTCACTACTCGGCTCCGTTCATTACCTAGGACTACATAGAAAAGGTATTTTGTAAAACATTATGCCATAAATGCTCAAGGAATTCCATGGCCCTAAATTCTTTGGTGAAACTAGTGGCCTCCATCACAAAATATTTTCCTTAAAAAAATCTCAATTTGGATGATCGAGCACAATTTTGTGACCACTAGAAGTTTGTGTTGAAAATGTGAATTGAGATCAATAGGGAAGGGGTTCTTGGAACTAGATTGGATCATCTGACTTTGAACCAGGCCTACCTTGATCCCACAATAGCACCTGAAGGTGTATACTCCCCCAACAAGATGTGTTGGCAATGGATTTTTTCTCCCATGATGTCCCAAGCCATGAACTCTCAGTAATCAACTTCGTTTATGGCCTAGGATTTCCTAGAAAAAGTAGTTTAAAAATGATTATTCCATGAAGGATCAAGGAATACCACAACCATAAATTATTTGGGTGTGATTAGAGGCCTATATCAGAATTTTTTTGGATCAGAAAATTCTCATTCTGCATGACCGAGTGCCAAGTTATGACTGCCAGAAATTTGTACTGAAAACGTGAATTGAGATCAATAGGGAAGGGTTTCTTAGCTCCGGATCAAGTGGTCCAAATCTGAACCGAGCCTACCTAAAGATCACCATAGCACCCAAAGGCATATATCCCCACAACTAGATGCATTTACGGTTGTCATTTTGGTTGATGATGTCCCAGGGCATGACTTCTCACTACTCAGCTCCGTTCATTGCCTAAGACTTCTTAGAAAAGGTAGTTTGAAAATAATTATGCCACAAAGGCTCAAGGAATTCCATGGCTCTATTTCTTGGGTGTGATTAGAGGTCTCCTTTACCCAAGTTATTTCTCAAATGGTTCTCAGTTTAGATGATCTAGCACAAAGTTGTGATCATCAGAAGTTTCTGCTAAAAATGTGAATTAGGATCAATAAGGAATGGGTTCTTAGCTTTGGATCGGGTAGTCTAATTCTATACCGAAACTCCACAGAGCTCACCATAGCACTTGAAGGAATATTCCCCCCCCCCAACTAGATGAGATGGTGGTGGCATTTTTTTCCCATGACGTCCCAATTCATGACATCTCACTACTCGGATCTGTTCATTTCCCAGGACTTCCTAGAAAAAGCAATTTGTAAATAATTATGCCATTAAGGCTCAAGGAATACCACTGCACCCATAGTAAACTTCATATATGACAAACATTCAAGGAGATTGAATAAGGTCAAAATAAAGACATGATTATGCATGAATCATATAAAGAGAAACAAATATGTGATTGCATGAAGCATATGATGAGAAATAAAGACATGATTACATGAAGTGTATATATGAAATTAAAAATACATTTTATATGTGTGACAACATGAAGCAAAGATGGTTATGATGTCATATCAATAATTTTTCCATTTTTATAAAATCTTCCAAAGCACAAGATGATTATTATGTCATATCAATAAACAAAAATTATTATGATGTCATATCACTTGAATGGAAAAATTGCTATGTGCAAACTTCCTATCTTCATCCACCACAAAGAGAAGCATAAATTATGATGAAGCATGTGTGTGTGTGTGTGTGTGTGTGTGTGTGTGTGTGTGTGTGTGTGTGTGTGTGTGGTCTAGAAAGTATGCAACAAAGATGTTAAACAATGTCATTATATCATCACATTACATGTCCATACATCATCACAATACATGTAATTTAATGAAATCATGTTGTCACACATAATCACACTTCATCAAGTCACATGTATATACAAAAATGTCACACATCATCAAATATGATCATATGTCAAATACCAGTACGGAAAAATAGCAACACATGAGATATTGAGAACATCATAAAAATGATATCATAGTGGTATGATAACAAAATCCACATATATATAATATATCTAGTACACATAGAATACATGTGTATGCAATCGCGCTAGTGCCACATCTCTGAAAATATAAGAATAATGTATCTAACTTAGCATGTCATATATATAGGACTAGACGATTGTATAAGATTGTATAGATGTCTCCATGGAATGTGTTGGTATCCAAATTCGTTCTCCCTTTCAAGATGAGCAGCAACACAGATTGGACATGGAGGTTAGAGATAGATAGATCATAGTGTGTGTCATTTTGTAGTCGGGGATGAGATCTAATTGGCCCTTTGTCACTCAGATTTGTGGAGAGATGGATAACACCTTCAAGAGGATTTGACCTATCCTCACTAATTTAGGTCGTGCCTTTTGACCAGGGTGAGAGGACCCTTAGTGTAACCCCTGTTTTATGATGGAGATGGCAATATCCTTCTTTTGCACAAATTTTATGAAGAAATCCTTGGGAAAATATGGTCAATAATCCATAATTTAACTCTCAAGAGTTGTCACTTCTAAATGATGGAGATACTTTCAACACAAGGTTAAGGTTACTAAAGACATTAAGAAATCCTGATTGTTATGCATATTTTAGTAAGTAGATCTTGTTCTTTTATTGATATACAGGGAAAACATGGATAGCTCAGGATGGATTCATGGTTTTTGAATGATTTTTGTGGGATATGATGTAGGATAAAGTTGATTATACTAAATCTTTGAGGGACTTCACAACAATGGACAACTCAACAAAAGAAAGCTTCATAATATTTAAGATGTTAGTTGAACTAGAAGGTGTGCTTCAATGGAGGCCCAGATCAGCACATTTTCACATAGTCTTTGAGATTCTAACATGAAGGCTTGAGTTAGAAGACTCAATTAAACACCAAAATATCTGATCAATCACACCTAAGGTACACCCGAAGACTTACAAACAATCTTTATCAATAAATGAAATTGGAGTGGTTTTAAATTTTTTATCCATCACAGGATGAAGGCTCTTCTTGAGATGAAATTACAAATTCCACTAAATTGTTGAAAAGATGAGATGCTATGTGATTTCATAAAGATTTCAATGTAATATTGCAATAGGAATGAAAGAAACTGTTTGCAGAAATTTGGAAACAAAGCAGACACAAATTTATAGAGATTGAACACAAATTAATTTCAAAAT
The DNA here is from genome assembly GCA_019776745.2 of Taxus chinensis. Classification (NCBI taxonomy): domain Eukaryota; kingdom Viridiplantae; phylum Streptophyta; class Pinopsida; order Cupressales; family Taxaceae; genus Taxus; species Taxus chinensis. The sequence goes on from CM034153.1 coordinate 508,259,549, forward strand.
TTCTTAGATTCATCTGCAGGGGAAAGCTTCCATATCAATCTCAGTGCTTGTCAATGGCTATAAATCTGCAACCAACTTGACACAATAAAAAACCTAACATAGAAATAATCAACCAGTTATCTCAGATTAGTCTCTCAGGAAGACCACTTTCTCAAATTTTCTCTTAAGAATTAAACCCCCGACCCTTTGCAAGAGTATTCTCATTGCATTTATACATTTCACTTTCTCACTCATCTAAAACTTTCCACCCAAAAAATAAAAATATTCGAGGGACCTTTGCTTGCTACCAGTTTCTCTCAGAAAGTGACATTTAACAAATTCACATCTGAAAGCTACCAGGTGGACAAATTGTGAACTGATCATGTTTCTTAGGCCCTCGACTAATGAATAGGATGCCATGCCACAAATTTTAGGAAATCCTTCTAATCAATCTAATTTTTCCATGTGATAAATATCCTTTTTAATCATTTTTCGGAGGCTTTAAACAACTGGATATGATAGGTAATCCTTTTCACTCTTGAGGAAACACCTTTTTCATCTTTTATTCCTCCAACTTTCATCATTTCATCCTTCTTCCTTTCTTTCAACTGCAATTATGCCCCACATCCATATTTTCTTGTAATTCATGTTTATACAAGTTCCTGAGCAATTCAAACTTGAAAATATCGACCTTACCAATCCTTGGACACACAAATTAGTTCTGAATCCATTCAACGGCACTTTATAGACAGAGACAACACGGAATTTCATTAAAAATGATAAAAAAAATAGTGCGTATTCATGTTTCCAAGAGTCTTGGAGCAAAAATGGCAGAAAAATAGATGCAATACACAAAAACCGTTGATTCTACCCCTTTTCTAATTTATATCATAGTCGTCCATGTGTTTCCCTAGCACAACTACAAAGGATAAGTAGAGGGGAAAGTTTCCAAACAAGCGTGGGCCTTCCATGTGCCCAATGCCAAAGAAAAATGTCTTTTGGCCTTTGAAAAGTCTCAGTGTAAAAAGGAGCCAATAGAATCCTCCACATGTATCAATGGTGCATTTTGAGATGGTCCCCAAAAGTAGAGACCCCAAAAAAGCACGGTCTCAACATGTGTCTCAGTCTAGCAGAGTTTGTTAAAAAACTTGAAGGTTTAGCAAAAGGCGCCATGTGTCTAATGTCCAAGACATTTTTCTTTGGCCGTTGAAAAGTCCAAGCAAACAGAAAAGTCAACAGAAGCCTCCAAGTTTCCTCCTGATGATTCTTCAAAATAAAACTTAGGGGCCGGTCTCCAAACAGGTGAGGTCCCTCCACGTTTCCTAGGCTAGTCAAAATTACTTTGAAAATTTTAACTACAAACCGGAGCCGGCGAAAGCCTCCACATGTTTCTATGATGTAATTGTTAAGGTGGGACCCTGAGGCAGGTCCTTAACTGAGTGTCTGCCCTCCATGTGTCCATGGTCTGCCAAAACTATATTGGCTGCATTAAAATGTTTTATAATTTTGGGAAATGCTGCGGAAATATCCATGTGTCTCCCCAGCACAACTCCAAGGCTAAACCAAAAGGAAAACTTTTAAATAAGCACCAACCCTCCAAGTGGACAAGATTTTAGTCTAAAGCTAGCCTTAGAGTTTTCAAAGTGCCCCGCTGAGCCGCATCCAACCAAAAAGGGCCATGTTTCCATTAATGCTGAGATGTAAATTTGATGGGAAAAATACACCCGTCAAACCGTAAAATGAAGGAGAATCACCATTTGAGCCCGGAAATGAATCTTTCTTCAGAAAAATCACCTTGGTTCTACAGAAAATGTTTCACCTTAGCATCATCATCAAACACTTCCAATTTTTAACGTTATCAGGGACAAATGGCCTTGTTAGTATTTCAACATCATACTAGCAAAATGGATACATTGTACAATTCCCAAATTTGGATCCTAGCACTACTAAATTTTTTGCAACAAAATTAAAATTTCTATCATGGTGCACAATATTAAAAGAGTCAAACATTTAAATCAAATCCTAGATTCCATGCTTGTATTGTTTCATTCTCTAATTTTTAGTAGCATATAGCTTTCTAATTTGCTTAACAATCAATTATGAATCCCCTTTGATTTAATGATAGCCTCTATACCAAATTTCCATGCAATTCTCAATCCTAATAATAGTGCTTCATATTCAACAATGTTGTTAGTGCATTCAAAGTTAAGTTTGAAATAAAAGACAAACTCTTCTTCACCTGGAGAAATCAGAACAATGTCAACACCATTTCCAAACATGGAACAAGCTCCTTCAAATAACAAGGTCCATGGAAAACCTACCTATTCAAGACATTTACACTAATCAATCTTATGCTCTTTGCCATTAGAAAACCCAAAAAAGTTATATGCATCTACATTAGCATATAACACTTCATAAGAAGCATTATTTGGATCTCCAATGAGGTGGAACATCTTCTTCGCTCCATATAGATTTACAAGGTTTCCTTCAATTGGAATCATGGTGAAATACATATCCATATGAACACTTCCACAAACACTTACAACCCACTTCCTTGATAATAGCATGCCCCATTTGGTAGGGTAATCAACAATAAAAACATCAAGTTTCAAGTTCTTACCCGGATAAGTTGCAAGTTATACCACCAAACCTTTTACACATCCTACAACAGGAACCTCTCTAGAATCCATTTCATTACACTTGCCATAATTTGTTGTCACTTTAATGTTCAATTCATTCATGACCTCTAGAGGCATAACATTACATGATGCTCCAAAATCAAATCAAACATACAATTATGCAGCATTCTGTCTTTAATAATCAGTGTTGTAAAAAATGGATCAACCTTTAATTGATATGCAACCAAAGATGTTCCCAAGTAAACTTCAAGTGGTTCACCTATCTCCTCCAATGTTGGTGCCTTTTCTAGGTCTGCAATGGTTAGAGGAGGAGTGTTTACATTATTTGTATTTCTACCTTGAGCACTCCTATCTTCCTCTAATCCAAAATACTCAAAAGCCCTCTTCTTGTGCTCAGGAATCCTAAGCAATTCAACAATTGGGACATAAATCTTGATCTGACTCAATACCTGGGCAATGTCATATGGAATGTATTTGGGAAAAGAAGAAATTTGAGAAATATTGACAAACTCATCGGATGGCACATGATTTTTCACATTTGGGGCATGGGTGGGAAGTCCAGTTCTACTTGAGACAAAAAGGCCTTTTCTAGATGCATCTTTCTTTGGAGTCTCTTCTGGGACATTGGTGAGAACTGGGGTCTTTGACTTTGGCTTCAGGCCTTACCCCTTTCACAGCCTTACTCCTTGTTTTATACTATATTTCTTGGGCAACAAAAAAAAATCATTAACAACTGTTTATCCTCTTCTAATGGGATTCCTCGATCGTACTTATTAATCATTAGAGCTCTTATGTACTCAAAATCATTATTAGTAATTCCAAACACTTGTACCATATCCATTTCTAAAGCATGAGGGAGGAAGAAGAAGTACCCGGTGAATGCAGTCCCAAAAACTTGCAGTAGTTCTTGCACTTATTACCTCAGTTAAATTTTCTCTTTGCTGTGAGCTTGTAGAGCAGTCCACCATACATGCATCATCATCATCAAATTGTTCAACTTGCTAATCTATTTCACATTGTGGGTCGCGTAAGAAGATTTTGTTACACCAATCCATTTGATATATATCTTCAACAATAGTAACTCTAGAATTTAGAGGATCAGACACTACTCTACTCTCCCTAGCTTATGGTGGTCTAGCTCCCATGGGTCCTTTACCTCTGTCATCAGATGTCTGATAATTTCTAGGATGATTTGTAAATGTGTCTTGTCCTTGTTTCCTATGTTGACTTTGAGAACCTTATCCAATTCCTTTCTCTACCCTGGCTAGCTTGTAAGATATTTCTTTGACAGCCCCGACCAAGGTATTTACAAATTCCTCAAGATCGATACCCTTACTTTATTAAGGCTTTTCAGGGTTGATTAATTTAACACCCTCCCTCTTAGGAGGTTTTATAATTGCTTTAATGTTTCTCTCAATTTACAGAGCCATGGTAAATGCCTGCCTCAAAGTTCCATGGTTCTTATCTCTCAAATAGTAAGAAACTTTATTATCGGATGCATCTAAATACTTTATCAAACATGATTCATTACATGGCCTTAAATTAACAGGTAGTATTCTCAATGTTTTGTTAAATATTGTATTGAAATCATGCACTTATTCATCAAGATTCTTTTTTATATTTTAAAAATCTGATAAAAAGAAACCTAGGTTTTATTTTATCACCATACTACATTCTAAAAGCATTCTTCATCACTGTCCAAGAGTCAATGGAATTATCTAGTAGAGATTTATACCAATCCCTTACATCTTCTTATAGAGTATGGATAATTAATTTAATGTATACATCCTCAAACTCTATTTCAAATTCCTCCATCATATTGGAAAATATTTTCAAATGCTGATCACCAGTAATTGCGTTATTTCCCTAAAATTTAGGCAATCTATTTCTTACATCTTGTGGCACAACATTTGGATAGCTAGCCATACCTCTAAAACGGATGGGACCAAAAGTATTAACAACAAATGGAGGTATGGGTGGAGGTTGAGCCCTTTTATTTTGAGGAGGTGATCTTAGAGGAGAAACATAATGATGAGGAGTGAGGAGTCTATGTGGTACAAGAATATAATTTTCAGAATGACTACCCTCTAAAGGCTCTGTTTCTTGAAAAACTCTATTAGATTTAGAAAATTTAGGGACAAAATGATATGTAAATATTTCAAATAAAAAATAAGGACCCTCTCCAGATGAAGAATTCAATTCAACAAAGAGACTACCTAATTCAGAAGAACTTGAGGAAGTATTGCAATCTTCAATCACACACTGATCAATTTCACCAATTGAGATCTCTTTTCTTGATGCTTGATCTCCAACAACCTTCCAAATTCTTCTTCCTTATAAATTGGAATTTCTCATCTCATGAAACAATCTTCTACTAGGGTCCCTGGTGAAGAAAGATCTTATTTCTTCTAGCTTTACAGATATTAATGACAAATCTTACTTGATATATGTTAAGACATTGGTATTTATAAAGATTTTAAATAGCACATAGTCACCACTAAGGATTTTCACTTTAGTTTATGTAAATGCATTATGAAATACCTATAAAATGTATGTTAATACGAGATTCATGCAAAGCTTACAAGATCTACTCTTCTTTTACCCAAATTTATCGATGATGATACAAAATTTAGTGCAGTAACTATATAAGCTGGAAATATTGCACTTAGAACTCACAAATTTTAAAAATTCTTATAGATCTGAATAGATAATGATGTTTAAGTGATGTATTTTAACTTTAAAATATGTAAAAATGATTACTAGGGTCTATATGTGTTATATTTGAAAAACACTTCAAAGAGTCCCCGGAAACGGAATCACGAGTGTTGGTATCCAAATTTATTTCCCTTTCAAGCAGAGTAGCACAATAGATTGGACATGGAGCTTAGAGACAAATAGATCATAGTGTGTGTCATTTTGTAGGCGGGGATGAAATCAAAATGGCCCTTTTTCACTTAGATTTGTGGAGAGATGGATAGCACCTTCAAGAGGATTTGACTTGTCCTCACTACTTTACGCCGTGCCTTTCGACCAGGGTGAGAGGACCCTTAGTGTAACCTCTGTTTGATGAAGGAGATGGAGATATCCTTCTTTTGCACAAATTTTATGAAGAAATCCTTGGGAAAATATGGTCAGTACTCCATAATTTAACTCTCAAGAGTTATCACTTCTAAATGATGGAGATACTTTCAACACAAGGCTAAGGTTACTGAAGACGTTTAGAAATCTTGATTGTTCTGCAAATTTTAGTAAGTATATTTTGTTCTTTTGTTGATATATAGGGCAAACAAGGGTAGTTCAGAATGGATTCATGGTTTTTGAATGATTCTAGAGGGAGATGAAGCAGGATAAAGTTGATTATACCAAATCTTTGAGGGACTTCACAATAATGGACAACTCAGCAATAGAAAGCTTCAAAATAGTTAAGATGTTCCTTCAACAAGAAGGTTTGCTTTAATGGAGGCCCATATCAACACTTTTTCACACAGTCTTTAAGAATCTACCATGAAGGATCGAGTTGGAATACTCATTTAAACACCAAAATATCTGATCAATCACACCTAAGCTACACCCGAAGACTTATAGATAATCTTCATCAACGAATGACAGTGGAGTGGTTTTAAATTTGTTTATCTCATCACAGGATGAAGGTTGTTCTTGAGATGAAATTGCAAATTCCACTAAATTGTCAAAATGATGAGATCCTGTGTGATTTCACAAAGATGTCAATGTAAGATTAAAATAGGAATGAAAGAAACTATTTGTAGAAATTCAGAAACAAAACAGACACAAATTCTTAGAGATTGAACACATGTCACACATTAATTTAAAAATTGCTTAGATTCATCAACAAGGGAAACCTTATAGAGAAATCTTAGTGCTCTTCAATGGCTAAACATCTGCAACTAACTTGACATGATAGAAAATCTAACAAAGAAATAATTAACTAGGTATCTCTGATTAGTATCTCAGGAAGATGGCTTTCTCAAATTTTCTCTTAAGAATTTAACCCCCGAACCTTTGCAAGAGTATTCTCATTGCATTTATACATTTCACTTGCTCACTCAACCCAAATTTTCTCCCCAAAAAAGAAGAATATTCGAGGGACCTTTTCTTGTTACCAATTTACCTTAGAAAGTGACATTTAACAAATTCACATCTGAAATATTCTAGGTGGACCAATTATGAATTGATAATGTTTCTTGGGCCCTTGACTAATGAATACGATGTTGTGCCAAAACTTTTTGGCAATCCATCTAATCATTCTGATTCTTTCATGTGATAAATCTCCTTTTTAATCATTTTTCAGAGGCTCTACACTGCTAGATATGACAGGTAATCCTTTTCACTCTTGAGAAAACACATTTTTCATATTTTACGCCTAGAACTTTCATCATTTCATCATTTTTCCTCTCTTTCCTCTACAATTCTTCATTGCATCCGTATTTTCTGGTAATTCATGTTTTTACAAGTGCCCGAGCAATTCAAACTTCAAAATATCAACCTTCACAATCCTTGGACTCACAAATTAAGTTCTAAATCCATTCAATGGCACCTTACAGAAAGAGATGACAAGGAATTTCATCAAAAATGATGAAAAATAGTGCATATTCATGTCTCCAAGAGTCTTGGAGCAAAAATGGTGGAAAAACAGACACAATACACAAAAACTATTGACTCTACCCCTTTTCTACTTTATATCATATTCGTCCACCTATTTCTTTGATGCTACTACAAAGGAGAAGTACAGGGACAAGTTTCCAAAAAAGTGCAAGCCTTCCACATGCCCAGGGCTCAAGAAAAACATCTTTTGGCCGTTGAAAAGTCTCAGTGTAAAAAGGAGCTAGCGAAAGCCTCCATGTGTCTTAATGACACATTTTGAGATGGTGCTCAAAAGTAGAGACCCCAAACAAGCACAGGCTCAACATGTGTCTCAGTCTAGCAGAGTTTATTTAAAAATTTGAAGGTTTAGCAAAAGGCATCATATGTCTAGGGTCTGAGACATTTTTCTTTGGCCATTAAAAATTCCAAGCAAAGGGCAGAGTGAGTGAAAGCCTCCAAGTGTCCTCTTGGTGATTCTTCAAAATAAAACTTAGGGGCCGCTCCCCAAATAGGCATTGTCCCTCCACATGTCCCAGGCCTTTCAAAATTGCTTTGAAAATTTTAAGTACAAAGCGGAGTTGGCAGTAGCCTCCACATGTCTCCCTATCGCTATTATTAATGTGGGACCCTGAGGTGGATCATCAAATGAGCACCAACCCTCCATTTTTCCGTGGTCTGCCAAAACTATACCAACTACATGAAAAATTTGTCTAAGTCTAGGCAAGGCAGTGGAAATCTCCATGTGTCTCCTCGGCGTAACTCCAAGGCCAAACAAAATGGAAAATTTTCAAATGAGCACTGACCATCCACGTGGAAAAGCTTTGAGTCTAAAGCGAACCTTATATTTTTTAAATTTCCCCACCAAGCCGCATACAACCAAAAAGGACCACATTCCACTAATGCTGAGATGTAAATTTCACCTAAAAAATACACCTGTCAAAACGTAAAATGTAGGAGAATCACCATTTGAGCCCAGAAATGAATCTTTCTTCACGGACAGAGACTTTGTAAATTATATAAGGCCCAAATGTGATCCTCCAAGCTGCATCTAATCACGTTTCCATAGATATTATGGACACAAATGATAGGGACAGAAAACGTGGCCATGGAAAATGGAAGGAAAGGAAAAATCTGAGTTTTATGTTGAAGTTACAAACTCTTTCATATGGACAGAGGAACGAAAAAAAATTATGGAATTTTAAGTGATCCTCGACCAAGGAAGGGACTAATCCTGACAACCAAATGGAGGTCATACTTTTCATTCATCAATACAGGGAGATAGAAAACATGACAGAGGCCGCAAACTAAGGGATTTCAATGAAAAATGGGGCAAGACTAATTTGAGCAGGAACCGAATGTCCAAAACAAGATCATATATATCAAGGCATATATAGGCACACACAAAATGTATGTATCACATGTCTAGATGTCATATATATCTATACATAGAATGAATAATCATAAAACATCCTCCCTCTCTTATCCCTATTAGTAAAAGCATGTCCATGGCATGTGGATGTAGTTAAGGGAGATGGTACTATAGATTTCATCCATTTGGTCTTAGGCTTAAAGATCTCCTATAACTTAGCGTGCACTTTCATAAACAACAAGTTTTTGACACCCAAATTTTTAAGAAGTGGATATATTCAAAATACATTCATAATTTAGAGAATTAGAAATTTTAATGCATGTGAAATATTACCACAACCTCATGATCCATATCAATTTTTCATTGATGCTCTGCAGGGTCAAGGGTAGAATCACAAGGGGGAGTGTCTAGGGGTCGTCGCGGTGTACTCTAACTCGTACTAGATTGCATATAAATAAAGAGTTCAAATTAAAAATTTCATCTATAATTTGATATTGTAGATTTAGTAAGAAAAAAAAATTCAATTCTTTTTTGAAACATTGTACCTATGTGAGTGGATTTTAAGATGCTATGGAAACATCTATAGCAGACTCAATAATCTGAATTAAAGGGAGGATTTTGTGCGATAATCATAAGCTATAAAAATAACATGTAGATCAACATTAATTGAAAATAGTCCAGCAGAATGGTGTAAGTAACTAAGGCTCATGCATATATATTAAATTCTCGAACACGTATAATTATTTATCTTAACAATATTTAAATAATCTTGAACATTAAATAGTAAAATATGTGAAACTAACCTACATTAATGTAACGTGAGGTGTGTCAGTAGCCTGAGTGCCCACAACAGATGATTTCCCACCTGGCTCCTTCTTAAAAATGATAACCATATTAATATGTATGTACACGTGAAACACATACATGAACATTAATGTTTATTTAATAATAAACGTGTAGTAAAATGAACTTTTAAATATAAGTAATTTGAAAATTAAATATGCGCACACTATAACGTGGGCTACAGTAGCTAGGATGTCCACACCGGATCAGTTTGTGATTGGCTCATTGTTTAAAATAAAAATAAAATATTAGTTTTTACACTAATCAAGTATATATATTAAAATCTCAAATGAAATAAAATTTTCTATATATATTATGTATGTGAAATTAACCTGTGAAAGACCAGGGACATTTGCAACACTTCAAAAAATACCTGCCATGATCTCATCTATAAAAAAGAGATCCTATGACATATCAAAGGATGTATCACCCACAACACATACAACACCACTTGACTCGAATAGGTGCAGTGTTCTAGAATTGACACCTACACCAACATCATTAAATGCAATCTGGCTACCATGCTGGGCTAGAGTGTCAGTGAAAGACCACAATGCATGTAGTGTGTTGATCTCCACAACCTCCTTCACTATAGGAGGGGTAACTAAATGTTGTGGGGGGTTTTGGGTGTGGAGAATCCTAAGTTGAAAAACTATAATATGTGCACATGGTCTAGTCTGTGCAAAGCCACCTCCTCGACCATAAAACCCAGAAAAGTATAAATAATAAGGGACCTCTTTAAGAAAAAAATCACAATATAATTTATTCAAAAAATAAAGATGAACCTCGTTATTGTTGCATGGTGGATAATCAAAAAGCATCCACCATCGGTCCAAATAATTACTCTTAATAAGGTTATCATGACACCAATGGATAGGGAACCAGTTGGAATTATTCGCGAGGGGGAATTGGTTCTAGGGTCTGTAAATAGTGCATGAATGTGGTCTTTTCAAAAAAAAAAAATTCACAACTGTATGTGATAATTTGTTTGCATACCAAAGCCTACAATCAGCTCTAAAAGTATTCTAGCTATCTATTGGATTTCTTGCACAGTCAACTTTTCCAATTAATTTTTGAAGTGTGTTTGCTAAAGTCATGTGGATTAGATTTGTGGAATGATTTTTTCTGATAGTGTGAATAAGGTTCAAAATGACAATTTTATTCTCTCAAATTTTTGTAATTATATCACCTTGGGTTCCTATTGGTTTTGTGGGGACAGTAGGAGTCATAGAAGTGGAGGAACATTTAGAGAAGGGTTTTGAGGAGGTGAAGGAATATTTTGAGGGTTTTTAGAAAGTGCGGGAACGTTTGGAGGAATTGGAGGATTAGCAGATTGCCAAGTAAATGATAAAACAAAAAAAGTTATACATAAAGAAAATATTTAACAACCCACGAAAAACACCAAAAAAACCTAAAATGCAAGAAAATTGATCAAAAATGAGGTCTTGCCTCTTTGTCTAGGTGCCATCATGTAAATTATCAAGATCTAGAAGTAAAAATTGTAATTTGGAAGGTTAATGCAAAGGGTGAGTGTCAATAATGGAAAAATGCATGGTTTAGAGAAAATGGTGGAGAAAAATGAGGGTCATGGTTGTTTAATTTTTGTATTGAAGGACCACAATCGTGGTTTAGAATCGTGATCGTGGTTTATAAACCACGATCCTACTTTAAAACAGTGATTTTGGTTTATAAAATGCAATCGCGGTCTTATGTTCGGGAATTTCCCGAACCTAACAAAAGAGACTGCAATCATGGTTTTTAAAAATACAATCTCATTTTATAAAGTGCGATCATGGTTTGTAAAATTCAAGATTTAATTTCCACTTTTTAGTCCCCCAACTTACTACACTTACTTAGTGTACTGAAAAAATAGCTTTTTAAACATTATGATGAGGAGAAATACACTTTTTTATTTTGCATTGTATTGTAAATCTATATATTGGACTTTTAGCATTAGATTTGTAATAAATTTGAATTCTATATAACATTTAAATGCTTAATATCATTTAAATGCATGTATTTTAGATAATTTAACGGGTTTTATAAACCATTTATTAAATAGTGAACTTGGAAACATCAAGTACAAGTTCTTATATTATTAGATTTATTAATTTAATAAAAAATATTTCGGTTGAAGGTATCTTTTGATATAATTTTTGTCCATCTTAATTATCGGGTTTTTATGTTAAAGCTTCGCCTTAATTTCGTAGAATTGTATAATTATATATTTTTGATTCATTTTTACATGTGGTATGGAAATGTCATTTATCTTTAAGTAGAAAATTTTATGTATATAATGTAATTTCACATTCATAATTTACTAATTATCCGTGGAAGGTCATGTTTTATACTCTAGATGAATGTAAAATCACGTTGTATCTTTTTTTAATGGTGAATGATTTATGGGTCGACACAGATGTTGAAGAGAGGATATTTGTGGAGGGATCTGAGAAGCTGATCTAAGTTATAGCGGGCTTGCTTGTTAGCTTGATCCCTCCTCCTTATGATGAGGTTACTCGCATGATGAAATGGTTCATCTCCTTGGAAGGAAGGTTTTTAACTGTACCTGCTAAGCACCTTATCTTTCTTAACCACTTCTGTAGGAATCGCATGGTTTGTTTCCCCCATTACTTGTTGAACTCTCTTGAGCGCTCCATTTTGGAGTTTCGAAAGCATACCCAGGTGGTTCCTTTACACCAGGGGCTTATTTTTCTGCTACATAAATGTTGTCTTGTTAAGTATCCTGGTCTCCCATCCTCTCCTAGCTCGGTTCCCCCTGTGCCATGTTCTCCTGCTGCCAGCCCTGTTTCTCCATTCTCTGCCCCCGCCACCGCTACTATCACCCCCCTGCCGGCCGTCCAGGCTTCTTCTTCCATTCCCCCTACTGCTGCTCCTACTCCCCACTTCACCTCCACCTCGAACAGACCGGTTACCAAGGCTTCCAGAAAGCTTAACCTTGAGACTCTTGCTATGGAGAAGGGTCCTCATGAAACTGAAATTGCACATGACCTCCTGAATATTAGCAGTGCCAGTCCCCGGGACGTGCATATGGAAAGCTCTTCAAAAAGGCTGGAAGCCTTAGAGGCTGATATGAAACTGTTGAAGGATGAGGTTAAGAACTTGGCAAAATAGAAAGGTAAGAGGAAGAAGGAGGAGGAGGTGGATATTGATAGCAGCCATATTGTTGATACCTACAAGAAGCTGAACTCCTTAGAATCCCGTTTAGGGAAGGCCAAAACTCGACATGATTACAACATGGCCATCTTTAGGGCGATTGAGGAGTTCATTGAGAAACATGTGAAAAGTGTCTCCAACCTCAGTGGAGTTCCGGCAACACTTTGGGGTAATGATAAGGAAATTAAAAGGACCATTGAGCAGCTGGATAAGACTGATGCTGCCCACATGACAACTTTGGGTATGTTCCATTCCTGGAAGAATATCAAGACCAGCATAGACAAATCTGCCAAAAAGTAGTTGTAGATGCTTTAGATGTTCTTGTATGTTTTTATGCTTTTTTTTGCGGTCTCTCTACTGCTTTTTTGAAGTATTTTTATTGTTTTGTCTTGTTTGGGTAGCTAGTTTTTGGCTACTTTGAGCTTCATTGTCACATTTGGATTTTGATCCTTTTCTCTCTAGTTCTCATTCCTATTCTGGCTCCTAGGCCATCTTTTGTACTCAAGGGTATAGTCCCTTTCAAAAAACTATTTGCCAATAATAAAAAAAATGGTGAATGATTTATAAGAAAATTAAATTTCCAAATTTTTTTATCAAAATATGATTTGTGGAATGGCATTCTATTGATTTTCTTATATGAACAACACTAGAGGATTTCAATACTTATTGATAGAGTGAAATTTAAAACTATTAATGATTTTTTTAGTTGCTTTTTCTTGTATGAACAACACTCAAGGGTTTTAATACTTATTAGCAGAGTTAAAAAATAATAATTCTCTTTTTAGATTCCCTTTCTTTTATAATAGTTGGTTGTGTTGTTATGCCATGATATAATTTTTTTAGTATTTTATCTATATCTAAGGCTTATTGCTCATGGATATCATTTCCGTCGAATTAATTTTCTACAATAATAAAAATTTATGTTATCAATTTACTTGTATTTTTAAAGATTTAATTTTATTAAAAGAACAATATAACAAATAGTAAGTGTAAATATTAACTCGTTCTGATTCCATACATAATATTAATATTATTATACACATAGCACAAACCTCCCATCCTAAATAACATAATGAAGAAAGTGTAGATGATAAAATAATTCCTTAAACACACTTTCAACATGTTAAGAAATTCATCAAATGCACTAAATGTAAAAGGATTTCCATTCAATAACAACACTTATACGAATTATTAAACCATATGACTTAAGTATTAGACACTTGACCCCAAATTATAAACTGTAAACCATAAATCATATAAACAAATCGTGAATGCTAATGTTCAATACTAAAATTGAAATTCTAAACATGAACAATTTTAAATCATAGATAATAGACCATAAATCTTAAATACAAAACATAACTACTATACATTCAATCCTTATAATGAATGCTTGATGTAAACATGACATTAAGGTTTTAAAAACTAATTTCTCTCGTTGGATAATAATGTATACATTTATATGAAAGCTTTAACTATATATCATAAACCATAAGAACAAAAACCTCCACACTATATAATAAACCATAAACAATTGACATAAACTTTCAGCATTAAATACTTAACAAAAACCTTGCAAATTGAATAACATAATGAAGTAAATGTAAATAATAATTAAATGCTTCAAATGATAATAATGTTGTGTTTACAAAGGTACATTGGTGATTTTTGTTTTTGATATCAATGTTTAATATTTTTTTTCTTATGGTTGTAATGGTTTAATTTGGTTTTTAGTCATGAACATGTATGTGACATCATGGAATATGAAATCTTAACACTAAACACATAACTCTAGATTAATGATGAGGAAACTACTAAGGATAAATTCTTGATATTGAACAATCATTCAACATGTTAAGTGATCATGTGATCCACTGAACATTGGTAAGTCACTATGAATAACACAAAAAATCATTCCTAATCAGTAATTGTAAACCTTCAATAACAAATAGAGAAAACTATACACAATGAGAACACCATGAAATAAATACAAATCCTAAAAAACTCATTGGCCATGTGAAACACTCTTGTGACACCCTAATTATAGTGCCCACTCCTCTTTGACACTATTTAATTTTGATGTTGATATTGTTGGACTTATTCTTAGACATTGAGTATTATATTTTGGTCAGTAGATGAAGGACTATGGAGATATTTAGACTATTGACATTATATGGTTACATTTTTATAATGATGCACTTGATGGTGATGATAGAGAGTTATATATGTTGATTGTGATATCCTAATATTTATACTAACATGTCGTAATTTGGCTACATAGCATATGTTGGACGTTTTGAATAGAATTATGATTTTTATGAATGCCAAAATCAAATTAATTGTAGGATACTATATGATAGATATAACGCCCGCTAAAATGACCACTCGATACCCAAGAAAAAAATAGGTTTAGATAGAAAAATTATGAAATAATTTTTGTCTTTGAAAAGCGTGACCACTACCAGGCTTCAAGCAACTGTCATCACAACAAAGATTCAAATTTAATTATAATTTAATAAATGAAATCATCCCTTTGTAACAAACATTAGATCCACATTACAAAATTACTAAGCATAATTAATCCAAATAAAGTTAAATTTCTCTTAGGTGTTAATTTAATAAATATTAAATTAACACTATAGTTAAATATTTCTTAATTAATTTTATAGGGGCAAAGGGGCAAAAACAATTAAATGCCCAAGGTTTTCAATTTCACTAGGTCTCAACAATAACTAAGGTTCTTATTTACATGGGTTAGATAAACATTCTCTTATCCCAAAACGTGACCCTTTAAAAAGGTCATCCCATGCTTTAGAGTTAAACATTTAAGTTAAAAGGGGGTAGTTTCCCACTTACCCGCTCTAAGAATCATCTTTTCACTCCAACCTGATTTTTCACATATTTAACACACTTAGTGTTTCCTGAAAAAATTTCCACTAGATAAGAAATTTATTCCCCTTTCCAATGATATAACAAAATCCTCCCATATTTCTTAAGTTACGAGTCGATAGGTCTAGGGAGGAAATTTTTCCCAAAAGTGGGCCTACGGGCCTGGGGAAGAAATTTTTCCCAAAGGTGAGCTTGCAGACCTGGGGAATAATTTTTTCCCAAAAGTGGGGCTGAGGTCCCAGGGAATAATTTTCACCTGGGAAAGGTTTCGGGTTGGCAGATCTTGGGAGGTAATTTGGCAATTTGCACTTTTGGTAAAAAGCACAAGTTACACCTGTGTGCCCACGAGCCCATAGATGGGCTTCGCGCCCAAAGAAGAAACTAAATCTAAGGTTGCAAGGGACATGTGTCCAAAAAATTTAGCCAACGTCAAAAGGCGGGTTGTTAGAGGAACTTAGGATTTTTAACCTTTTTTTTTGAAAGGGCGAAAAGGTTTTAAAACATCCCCGCCTCCGCCGACGCCTAGAGACGCCACATGTCTGACCCAAAAGCTACAATGGGGAAAGTGAACCGTCGCAGAAAACTTAGAAATGTTTTCTTTTTTGTTAAAAAGCGTGAAGGTTCAAAACAACCTGCTCCTCTGACGATGCCTAAAGATGCCACGTGTCAGACCCACAGTGGCAGGCGGGGAAGCAGACTGGTTCGAAGACTTAAGGTTTTGTGCCAATTTTTCAAAAAAAAAGTTTGAAGGTGCAGGCCCACGAACCCATGGAAGTATATTTTGTTTTTCCAAAGGGAAATATTGGGCTTACGGACCTGTGGGAGAACTTGTGACTTTTGCATTTTTGCAAAAAATTCCCTAAGTAATTTTTGGACCCGCGGATCTGATTGAAAAAAACTCCCCCCCCCCCTCTTTTTTTGACAGTTAGTTTTTTTTGAAACCAATAAAATAAATAATTCAGAAGGCAGTAAATTTTAAGTGGAAGCTTAGATTTGAGAAAATAAGGAATTTTTGGAAATGGATTGAAATCCTCTTTACATAGGAAGCACAAAATCTTATTTTCAACAGACTTAGATGGGTGAAATTTAAGAAAATGTCTTTCCTGCCACAAAAATGTGAACTAAACTTTTCAACTGCCAGATTTAGTTTTATCCACTATTCTTCCTTCTCCAACATGCCAAACCAATATGGATAATCACACTTGATAGAAATTGGATGGATTTGCAAGGATAAAATAATAATGGTTGAGTATTCAAAAATGAATTTCCTTTCTTTGCTGTGAAATTGCATTATTTTTCCTCTTGTCTGATTAAAGATGAACTGTGTAAATTGCAAGGGAAATACAAACTATTTAGAATGTGTTTTGATCATCCTTAGTTCGTTTTAATGTTTTATCTTGTCTTTCATTGTTGTAGGTTACTCTATATGTTTTTCTGATATTTCTTTGTAGGTCTTATAGGGAGTCTAAATGAAATCTACGTGTTTACAAGTTATAATTGATCTCCTTCATTTTACATACTCTAAAAATTTAATTTCATTTATTAAAATTTCACAATGTTTAACTCTCCTTCAATATGTGAAAAGCAATAATGTAATTCTATTTTTATTTAAAACTTGTTTTTCAAATAACACAAACTTTTCTAGGCTTCAAACAGAGAGTTTGCAAAATAATAATTCCAACAACAAATTTCAACTAAGAGTAACACCATTTTGATGGAAAGTAAATCAATTCCAATTAAATGAAATAATTCCTTTTACACTTATTTTCTGTTTGCCAAAATATACCAAATACATATTTCTCATTCCCTTTCACATACCAATACAACTTTCATATCCTAAAACAAAGCAACTTTTCACTACAAATATTATTACAAGTCATCCACTTAAAGTGGGAATTTTTGCAATAAGGAACCCAAAGAGGAATGCAAAATTGTCTTCATACACATCTCCAAGAAAGAACAACAAGAGAGATCTGCCAGGTTTCATTTTGTCACAACAAAGAAGAGAGGGAGAGGCAACTCCCTCCACCAAACCAAGAACTCCAATGAAGAGGAGAAGTCATCCTCCTCATTGGCCCCCGAGCCCCAACCACATTACAATAGGAAATAGATTCCAAGATTCCACAACACAAAATAGATTTCGCAATCATATCACAGTCCAAATAATGCACTTACAACCATAGGAGGAAAAACAACAAAATACTCAGGCTTCATCATGCAAAAGCCAAAGGAGCAAGATCTATGGGGGAAGTTACTTATACCTCCCAATGAAGAATGGGTGATCACCTTAAAAACCCACCAAAATATTCATCTCAAACCCCTACATAATGTTATACCTCCCCCAAGTACCTCTTATGCCTCCCCATTCTCTTATGCCTCCCCACAAAGATCCCCATAATCTTCTCCTACACCACACCTAGGAAATCTACCCAACCAACCAACAAACATACCAAACATTCAAAAACATTCACATAAGCACAATACATAAGGAATACATTTTTACAAGAGCCAAGCTCTTACCTCTCCATGATAGAGCTTGATCCAAAAGTTCAACAACAAGCTTTTTCAAATCCAAATATTCCCAAAGAGCTAACAAATCCACAAGCATCCAAAATCCTCTAACTCTCTCCAATTACAAGAGCACTAGACCAACATGAAGTAACCCCCTGAAGTAATCCCCAAAACAACAAAAGAATTCGAATAAATAGAAAAGGGAGAGAGGAGGAGGATGTGGCTCCATGTAGGATGTCACATCACTCATCCTCAACTCCACCTCTAAATTCAACTTCAAACTCCAAAACACAATTAATAAGTGGGTGAATAAATGACATTTTACTTACACACACAATCTAAGCCCACATCCTATAAGGACAAAAATTAATTTCAAGTAAAAAGATGCAATAAGAACTTAGAACTTGTCTTCCCAAAATGTATAATAAGGCCTAATTTTAACTCCCCAACCCATAGAATATGGTTTGCATGACAATTTAAGAGGTGTGGGAAAAGTTTAACTTGTCCCACAAGCCTCCAAAACCAGACCCTAAGGACATATCTGAATTTCAAAAGGAAGGTGGAGTGTTTCACACTCAAAGCTACTTACACATAACTTACAGCACATAATCCAAGATCCATAAACTCTAATAAATGAATTCTTTTGACCCATTTTAATTTATTTAACAACATGATTACTCACTAATCTAGAAACAAATAAAATAAATAATAAAGGGGAAAACACATCACTAAAATCCACATACTAAAATTTAAACATAATAAAATAAATAAAAGAATACACATAACCCGTTGGTCACATTTAAAGGTGATCCCCCCCATGAGAACCCCTAACAAAAAATAAAACAAACACATAAACAAATACATGTTGCCATGGTGACCCTTGTCGAATTCATCTAGGATTCAAATGTGGTTGGTCTTCAACCCCCTGATGTTTGTTGTAAAATGTTTACCTATAAAACACAACCACCTCATTTGTCCTTGTGGCCAAATCAAATAATCTAAAATAAATATCTAATATAACTCCAAATTCATCTAAATATAAATCAAAACACCATCAAAAAATTTGTTGGTACCCACATTTAATCTCCTTCAAAGATCGAGCAACATCATGGATTTTGACAAGACACTCAGAGGTAGATAGATAATCATGTATGTCATTTTGTAGCTAGGGAAGTAATCTATCTGACTTGTTAACACTCAGGTTTCAAAAGGAGTTGGTAGCACCTTAAAAGTATGTGATCTGATCCTAACTATTTTAGGTTGTGCCTTTCAACCAAGGTAAGAGAACCTATTTTGTAACCTCTATTACTTAAGAACAATGATAAATCCTTATTTTACATAAATTTTATAGAGAAGACCTTGGGAAAATATGATAAACAGACCAAATCTGACTCTCACGAGTTGCCACTTCTAGATCATGGAGAAATTTTCACAATAAGGAAAAGGTTACTAAAGACATTCGGGATCCCGATTGCTTCTGCATGTTTTGGTAATAGAGATTATGCATTTGTATGCACACTAGACAAATAGGGGTAGTTCAGGTAGGATTGGTTGTTTTTGAATAAATTTTTGGTCGGAGGTGGGGCAAGATAAACTTGATTCACTAGATCCTTGAGGAATCTTACAAAATGAAATATTAAACCAACAGAATGCGACTGAATAGCTGAAATGTTTCTTTAACTAGAATGTGTGCTTCAATGAAGGCCTGTATTAGCACTTTTTCACACAATATTTCATATTTTATCATGAAGGCTCGAGTTAGAAAATCCAACAAAGCATTAGGATTTGAGTCAAATCATGCCTAAGGTAAACCCAAAGGCTTACAGACAATATCTGTCTACAGATGAAAGAACAGTGATTTTAAATATTTTATTCCAATCCTAGATGAAAGCTCTTCTGAGAAATGAAATTGCAGATGCCACTAAACTATCACAAGGATTGAGGCTTGTGTGATTGAATTAGATTTTAATACAAGATTGCAACAGAAACAAGAAAAACTACCAACATATATTCAGAGATGAAACAGACACATTTTTCTCAAGACAACGCAAAATAACTCATATTTGATCAAATTTATCATTAGGGGAAAGTTTCTAGAACAATATTAGAGCTTGTCAGTGGTTGTACACTAGCAACCACCTTGACACGATCATATTTGATACAAAAGGAGATATACAAGCTTCTAAAAACACTTCTCAAAGAAGGATTGGCTGTATCAAGATTTCTATTAGAAAAATCAGCCCCGACCCCTAACACTCCAACCATTTGCACAAAAAAATTGTACCATTTATAACATTTACAATAGAGCCCCTTTCCCCCCAAAAAATCCAGACCTTGAGTGCCACCAGTGCTTGCCATGATCATGATTGCGATTCCCAAAATCACATCTCTAAAAAGTTACCAGGTGTTCAAGGGGTCATATCTCATCAAATATCTCCCGCATTCAACTCCTTCCTCTGGTAGATCATTCTTTCTTCAACTCACCAACCACTTCTGCCCCTAATTTGTCAAATTTGGCTCCTTGTGTGCTTAGGAGAATAAAAATAGAAAATCCGATCGAGCACGAAAGTTAGACCATTTTAATGGAGAAATACATATTCCATATCTCCCCACCAAAATAAGATATCAAAATTAACTCCCCTCTCTATCTTGTGTGCAGGAGATACTAAGAAATCATGAAGACTCACAGTTCTAGGCATGTTTACAAAAAATGAGGGGAAATCAGATTCAGACTCTCAGCTACCATTGATCTTTACTTTGAATTTAGGTCGTGCACATGGAAGATTAAAACTTAAGAACAGACTCGGGGGTTTCCTTTGAATTTTTACAAATTTTGGAAAATTTGAAAAATTTTGCATTTTGTTTCACATCTCTTCCCTCGAGAAATGAGCCTCAAATGTGTCCTCAGTTGGGTCCCAAAGGAACCATAGATAAATTTTGTCATTTGACCCTCTTTTTGGAAAAAGGAACATTTTCCAATTTTTCCCCACAGCTCCGCCCTTCCGCTTAAAGTTTATTTTTCATTTTTAACTCTTTTTCCTAGAAAGGGAAATTTTTCCAAATTTCTTCCGAAGGCCCGCACCTCTGCTTTTGACTGGAGAAAGCTTTGGACTTTCTTCCATTGGGCTTGCAAGCCATTTTTGATATCTTAACCCTTTTGAGCATAAGACAAAAAAATTCTAAGTTACCTTCGATGGTCCGCTTCCCCACTCCTTTTGACTTATCAAACTGCCACATGTCACTATAGCACACCTTGAGATGGTCCCCAAAAATTGAGACCTTCAATAAGCATTGGCCCATCATGGGTCCTAGCTTGGAAAAATTTATTTGAAATCTTGAAGCTCAGCGGCAAGTGCCAAGTCTCATGCTCTGGGGCACTCTCCTTTGGCTGTTGAAAATTCCAAGTAAAATGCAATGTGAGTGGAGGCCTCCAAGTGTTCTCCTAGTGCTCCTTTATAAGATTCTTAGCGAGTGAGAGCTCATCACGTGTCGTTGTTCTCCGCAAAACTATTTTAGCTTCATAAAATTTATCTAATTCCGGGAAAAGCAATGAAAACCTCCACATGTCCTCCCGGTGCTACTCCAAGGCCGAACAAAAAGTAGATCTTCAAACGAGCGACGTTCCTCTACGTGGAAACATTTTTAAGTTGAGGTGATTCATATAAATTTTGAAGTACCCAGATGAGTCACGTCCAACCAAAAAGTGCCATATCACCTGTCAATGCAAGGATGTTAATTTGACCAGGAGAAACACCCATCAAATCGTAAAATATAGAAAAATGATCATTTGAGCATGAAAATGAAAATTTCTCCAAGGACAAACAATTTAGAAATGCTACAAGGCTCAAATATGTCCATCAAAGACACATCCATTCATTTTTCTTCAAGTAGTTAGGGAAGAAACGACGAGGAAGAAAAATCCTGGCCGTGGAGAACAAAAAATATGGGAACCTGAGTTTTTAGATGAACAGAGAACAAGAGACCCAAATTACAGACCTTTTCCGGAGGAACAAAGAAACAAGGAGAAAACCATGGACCCATAAGTGATCTAGGACCCATGAAAAGATTAAAAATGGCAACAAAGATTAACCAGGCACACCACGGGGAAAAATAAATTGACACAGGCCGTAAATCGATATATTTTGAAAGGCAAACTAGGGTGAGACTATTTTGAGGACCAACATCAGCTCTGACTCAGGGATCGGCGCTCCCTATGAGTGCCACAAGAACAAAGGTAGACTAATTGAAAAAATATAAATTATGCAACATATTCAATTTGTAGAGTAGAGAAATAGAGCCATCTCCAAAAAAAAATAGAAAAACTAGAAAACATAGGTCACAGAGGACCAGAACGAACAAAAACACGAAAGACAAGAGACAAAAAACAAACTATACGCTATACACAAGATTTTTTCCTTGATTTTAGGGGAATCAATCCAAGAAATTCTTCAAATGCTTTCCATTAATAGGAAATTCGAGCAGTTCACCATCTAAGTCCTTAAGGAAGAAGGTATGGTCACCAATCTTGATATCAATGGAGTAAGGGCCCATCCATAATGAGTCGAAATTGCCATGCTTGCCCTTATCCACATGTCTGATATCCCATAGCAGCACAAGACCTCCAACATTGAAGACCCTGGGAGTGACCTTCTTGTCAAATAAATTCTTCAACCTTGCTCTGAACTTTACATGCCTCTGGTGGGATGCCCTCCTCTCTTCATCAAGTTCAAAAATCTAGTTAATGTGAGCATCATCAGGACCTACCTCTTGATCCTCTAGCTATTGAATGAACTGATATGAAGATAATTGCATATGTAGAGGTAGTAGGGCTTGAGTTCCATACACCAACTCAAATGGACTCTTTCTAGTGGATCTTTTAGTAGTGATCCTATCTGCCCAAACATAAAAATTCAATTGTTAACCCCACTTCTCTTGTTTATCTCCAAGGTTCTTTTGATAATCTTTAGCAATTTTTTGTTACTCGACTCAACTTGTCCTTTTCCTTGGGGACTGTAATTGGAGGCATATGTAAAGTTGATCACATACTCCTTGCGCATTGCCATCAAAGGTTTAGCTCTAAATCTCATGGCATTGTCAACAAAAATCTTGACTGGCACCCCAAACCCACATATGATATGGTTCAATATAAAATCCATGACAATTTGGTGTGTTGCTCTTTTGGTGGGGATTGCCTCCATCCACTTGGTGAAATAATCAGTGGCTATAATAATCCACTAATGGCCAACACTTGAAGGGTCTGAAATCTCACCAATGAAATCCATTCCCCATTGCTTGAATGGAGCTTCAATTGATAAAGGCTATAAAGTAAGGGAGCCTGAAGCTTTTAGTCTTCCAGAGAAGCACTAGCAACTCTCACATCTTGTAACCAAAAGAGTTGTATCCCTTAAGAGATTTGACCACCAATAACCAGCCCTAAGGATCTACCTGCTGTGAATCTTGTAGTAAAATGTCCCCCACATACTCCTCCATGGAGATCACCAATTATATTAGGGGATTCTTCTTTAGTAATTCATCTGAAGAGGACTCCCTTTGGGTTCTTCCAAGGCAACCCATTATCAATAATGACATATTTCTGGGAGGCCAACTTAAGAGCCCTTTTCTGGTTCTTACTTAAATTCTCAGGGAAGTATAATTGTCTGAGATAGAAAATCACATCCTTGTACCACTAAGATCTCATCAACCTTTCAAAAACACCTGCCCTTTCTTATTCTACTTCATTTACCTTAATAGTTTGCAAGTTTATCTCAGCCATAAGCTTAGCCAAGCCCAAACCTCTCACCAAATTTGTGGTTTGGATATCCATATCATATTCTTGCAAAATGTTCACCCACCTGCATCTTTTGTTTGAGACCTCCATCTCTGACAAGATATCCTTCACCATGGTGTGGGGAACATAAGAAACCACTTTATAACTTATAATGTAAGGTCTAAAAACCTTTTTTTATTTTACCAAGGAAAATGCTTGCTTTTCCATGATAGTGTACTTTAGCTTAGCCCCCTGCAAGGCCTTACTGAAAAAGGCAATTGGCCTCTCAGCCCCTTCATCATCCTTCTAGAGTAGGAAAGAAGTAATAGTGTTCTCTGAAGAAAAAGAAAATAATTTGAAAGGCTTCTTATAATCTGGAACTTCCAAAACAGGGGCATGTTTTAATGCCTCCTTGATCCCACTCAAGGCTTGGATGGCAACCTCCTCCCATTTGATGACCAAGTATTTCTTAAGCATGGAAGTTATTGGAATGGTCAACTCAACAAAGTTTGATATGAATATTCTGATGAATTTTATCTGTGCAAAGAAGTACTGAATTCCCTTCTTGGTTCTTGGGATTGGGACCTTGCTGATGGCCTCTACTTTTTCTGGATTAATCATCACTTCTTGTGACACAATGTGACCAAGAAAATTTTGCTTCTACACTCCAAAATGTTACTTCTTTGGATTGAGTGAGATGCCATATTATCTACATATTATCAGCATCTTCTCCTTGTGCAACAAGTGGTCACGTCTCTTTCTAGAAAGCACAGTCACATCATCCTGATAGACCGTAATAAACTCATTCATGTAACTAGAAAAAGAAACATCCATTTCTCTTTGGAAGGTGGCTCCAGCATTCGTCATACCAAAGGGCATCTTGACATACACATATGTTCCCCAAGGAGTAGTAAAGGTTTTCTTGATCCTTTCTGATTCCTTCACCACCACTTGCTTATAACCAGAGAAACCATCCAAGGTAGAGAGAAATTTAGACCCAGTCACTAACTGCAACATGTTCTCCATATTTGGTAAAGGATAATTATCCTTCATTGACGTTCTGTTCAGATTCCTAAAGTCCACACATAACCTAATATCACCATTCTTATTTTTTACTAGTACTAGGTTTGCAACCCAAGAAGAATACCTAGTGGGTTGAATAATCCCTCCATCTCTCATCTTCTTCAGTTCCTCTTACATCTTAAGAAATAAGATTTGGTTGATTGGCCTCTTTTTCTGCTTGAACGACTTTGCATTAGAATCCAAGGGAATCCCATGTTGAAACAGGTCCTCTCTGTATGATTTTTTTTCATAATAGGTCCAATCCACGTAATCTTGGTATTTGTTCAATAATTGGATGTATGAATGCTTCTCCTCCTTGCTGAGATTTCTTTCTAACCAAATTTTTCTTGGCTTCTCCTTTGTGCCAAGGTCATGCTCCTCATTATCCCTTGAGGCTGCCATGCATCTATTAACAATGCGATCAACATTATCAAAATTTGACTCAAGAGAAACTAGACCTCTAGGAATGGTATTGGTTTTAAGCTGGATTCCTTTGCCAAACAAGGTTTCATTTCCTTCTGTTGTACATACCATTGGCTTCAAATAAATGTATTGATCATAAAACTCTCCCTTGTTCTACATAAATCTTCTGATCTGAGCATCATAATCAAAAACCTACCAATTTTTAATGTTTTCAGGGATAGAAAGTCTTGTCAATACCTCAACATCATATTCAAAATATGGGGACATTGTACAATTTTCAAATTGAGACCCCAACACTGCAAGCTTGTTTACCAAGTCATTGAATTTCCTATCATTATGCACTATGTTGAATCAATCAAACATCTCAATAAGATCCCAAACTGCATGTTTATAATATTACATTCGTTGATTTTTTTGGCATACAATTTTCTGACTTGTTTTACAATTAATTTTGAGTCTCCTTTCACAATTATGTCCTTGATACAATATTTCCAAGCAATTATTAAACCCAACAACAGTGCCTCATACTCAACAATGTTGTTGGTGCACTCAAAGTTGAGTTTGAAGGAAAAAACAAATTTTCCTTGGCCAGGAGAAAATAGAACAACACCAACACCATTCCCAGACTTGGAGAAACCTCCATCAAACAATATATTCCAAGGAGATCCTTCTTGTTCAAGACACCTGCATTCCTAAATCTTATGCTCCTTTCCATCAGCAAATCCTACAAAGTTGTCAGCATCAAAATTTGTGTACAATACTTCATAGGATGCATTGTTGGGATCCTTAATAAGATGCAACATTTTATTTTCTCCATACAACCTAAAAAGGCTGCCTTCAATTGGAATGGTGGCATAGGACATATCCATTTGGACACTTCCACCAACATTAGCAACTAATTTTCTTGACAGTAGCATGCCCCACTTGGCTGGGCAGTCAACGATGACAACATCATGTTTTAAATTTTTACCTGGGTAAGATGCAAGCTGCGCCACTAAACCCTTCACACATCCCACTACTGGCACTTATCTAGAATCCATGGCAGTGCACTTCCCATATGTTGTTGTCACTTTGATATTCAGCTTGTTCATGACTTCCAGAGTCATGACATTACATGATGCCCTTGAGTCAAACATGCAATTGTGTAGCAGTCTGTCCTTAATGATCAAAGTGGTGAAGAATGGATCCACATTCATATGATATTCCACCAAGGATGTCCCCAAAGAGACCTCAGGTGGTTGACCTAATTCCTCCAATGCTGGTGGTGTTTTTAA
Organism: Taxus chinensis; assembly: GCA_019776745.2. Lineage (NCBI taxonomy): Eukaryota > Viridiplantae > Streptophyta > Pinopsida > Cupressales > Taxaceae > Taxus > Taxus chinensis. The sequence continues at coordinate 508,286,081 of CM034153.1, forward strand.
TTCTTGAATGATTGGAGGATTCTCCACAATATTTACATTTTTTCCTAGGGAAGTCTTCTCTTCTTTCAATCTTAAGTATTCAAATGCTCTCTTTTTGTCGTCAGGAATCCTAAGCAACTCAAAAATTCAAACAAAGACTTTGATTTGAATTAAAACCTGGGCAATATCATATGGGACATTCCTTGGCAAGGCAGTATTGGAAGGAAAGAAAACACACTCATTAGGTGCTACAGGATTTTTGATAACTTGGGCATTAGGAGGGATATGATTTTTGTTTAGAACTTTAGGGATTTTGGTAGATGCCTCTTTCTTAGGAGCCTCTTTAGGAATGTTTAAAAGTAAGGGAGATTTTGGTTTGGCTTGAGGCCTTGTCCCTTTGATAGCCTTACTTCTTGTGTTATATTACTTCTATTGAGAAACAAAAACATTCATCAGTAACTGTCTATCCTCCTCAGATGGAATCCCTCCATCATACCTCTTTATCATTAAAGCCCTTAAATATTCAAAGTTATTATTAGGCAATTCAAAATCATGTACAGTATCTACTTCTAAAATATGAGAGGGAAGAAGAATAGGTACCCTATGAATGTAGTTCTAAAAAGTTGCAGTACTCTGGGCATTTATCACCTCAGTTGAAGTTTCCCCTTGTTGTAAGCTTGTGGAACAACCCATGATGAAGACATCATAATAATTTTCGTCATATTATTCTTGTTGTTGATGATCTTCTTCATAAGGATCATGAGGCATGAAACATTTGTCACACAAATCAATGAAATTTGTCTCCTCCACAACAACAACTCTGGTAGCTAAAGGATCACGCATCATTCTATTTTCCCTGCCTTGGGGCTTCATGTTTCCAAATCCAATAAGTCCTTTTCCTCTATCATCAGATATTTGGTGATTTGTAATCCTGTATTGGAATTGTTGCTTGTGTTGACCTTGTGAGTTCTACCCAATTCCCTTCTCAGCCCAGGCTAGTTTGTAGGAAATTTCCTTGACATCCCCTGCCAAAGTTTTCACAACCTCCTCCAAATCAGTAGCCTTTCTTGTTTGAGGATTTTCTAGGTCAACCAGCTTTACACCCTCCCTTTTTATAGGCTTTCCAATTGCCTTGATGTTGTTCTCTATTTTCAGAGTCATGGTGAAGGCCTTATCCTAATAGGAAATCTCCTCAAGGTCTTATTAAACCTTATGTTGAAATCATGTACTAAGTCATTAGGATTATTTTTGATGTTTTCAAATTCTGTCAAAAGAAACCTAGGGCTAGTTCTATCACCATACAGCAATATAAATGCATTATTCATCTCATTACAAGAATCAATAGAGTTATTTAGCAAGGCTTTATACCAGTCCTTGACATCCTCTTCCAAGGTATGGATAAACAACTTGATATATACATATTCATGTTCAATCTCAAAATCTTACATCATATTGATGAAAAGCTTTGGATGCTGATCACCAGTAATAGCATTGTTTCCTTGAAAATTTGGTAGTTTGTTCCTTACATCTTGAGGAACTACACTTGGATAACCATCCATTCCTACAAAATTGATAGGTCCAAAGGTGTTAACAACAAAAGGGGGTCTAGGTGGGGGCTGGGCCATGTTGATTTGAGAAGGTGACCCTGGAGGGATGAAAAATTGATAAGGGACTAAGGGTCCTTGGAACACAGGAGTATAATTTTCAAAATGCATACCCGCTAAAGGCCTTGTCTCTTGGAAATCCCAATCAACCTTAGAAAAGACAGGTGCAAAATGTGAAGCAAACCATTCAAAATCAAATGAAGGCCCTTGTCCATTTGGAGAATTCAATTCCACAAAGAGGCTACCCGATTCAAAGTCACTTGAATGGTAGTATTCAATGATAGGCCAATCACTTTTGTCAATGGGGATCCTTCTTCTTGTCTTATATTCTCCCACAACTCTCAAGGCTTTTCTTCCTTCTGATTTTTCTTTTCCTAGCTCTAGAAACAATGTCCTAGTAGGATCCCTAGTAAAGAAAGATCTTCTTCCTTCCAACTTTGCCAATATTAGTAACAAATCTGACTTTGACAGAGTTTTAAGACACTGGTACTCATTAAAAATAATATCAACATGGATTCGCCACTAAGGATTTCCACCCTAGTTGTGAAAATTCACTAAATATGATCTATCAAATGTCTGTTAATGCTAGAAACTGGAAATGGAAAGATTCTAACCTTTCTTTACCTAGATTTATCAAATGAAATCTAGTGCACTAGGCATGAAAACTAAAAGAACTACACACAACACTTAGATCATGTAAGAAGTGTTTTACCAGGGTCTAAATGTGAGTTGTAAGTCCCCGAAAATGGCCAGAAGTGTGTTGTTGATGGGCTATATGGATATGAAATAGCAAAAAATCAACAAATTGGTCTCAACAACTTAAACAATCCCCGGCAGTGGCACTAGAAGTGTGTTGGTACCCAAATTTAATCTCATTCAAAGACCAAGAAACATCATGGATTTTGACAGGACACTCAGAGGCAGATAGATAATCATGTATGTCATTTTGTAGCCATGGAAGTAATCTATCTGACTTGTTAGCACTCATGTTTTGAAACGAGTGGGTATCACCTTAAAAGGATGTGATCTGATCCTAAATATTTTAGGTTGTGCCTATAAACCAAGGTAAGAGAACCTATTTTCTAACCTTTTTTATTGAAAAACAATGATAAATCCTTATTTTTCATAAATTTTAAAGAGAAGACCTTGGGAAAATATGATCCACACCAAATCTGACTCTCATGAGTTGTCACTTCCAGATCATGGAGATATTTTCACAATAAGGCAAACGTTACTAAAGACATTCAAGACGCTGATTACTTTTGCATGTTTTGGTAATAGAGATTGTGCATTTGTATGCACACAGGACAAACAGGGGGTAGTACAAGTAGCATTGGTTGTTTTTGAATAAATTTTTGGTGGGAGGTAAAGCAGGATGAACTTGATTCACCAGATCCTTAAGGAATCTTACAAAATGGAAGGTTAAACCAAAAAAATGCCATAGAATAGCTAAAATGTTTCTTTAACAAGAATGTGTGCTTCAATGAAGGCCCAAATTAGCAATTTTTCACACAATATTTGAGATTCTATCACAAAGGATTGAGTTATAAAATCCAACAAAGCATCAACATCTGAGTCAAATCACACCTAAGGTACACACAGAGGCTTACAGACAACCTATTTCAATAGATGAAATAAAAGTGAGTTTAAATCGTTTATTCCAATCCCAGATGAAAGCTCTTCTGAGAAATGAAATTACACATGCCACTAAACTATCACAAGGATTGAGGCCTATGTGATTGAATCCAATTTTAATACAAGATTGCAACAGAAACAAGAAGAACTACCCTCATACATTCTGAGATGAAACAAACACAATTTTCTCAAGACAACACAAAATAGGTCATATTTGTTCAAATTTATTAGCGGGGGAAAGTTTCTAGAACAATCTCAGAGCTTGTCAATGGCTTTACACTCGCAACCACCTTGACAAAATTATATTTGATACAAAAAGAGATATACAGGATTCTCAAAATGCTTCTAAAAGAAGGATCGGCTCTATCAAGCTTTCTATTAGAAAAATCAGTCCCGACCCCTAACAATCCAACCATTTGCATGAAAAATTTGTGCCATTTATAATATTTACAATAAAGCCCCTTTCCCTCCCAAAAATCCAGACCTTGAGTGCTACCAGTTCTTTTCATGATCATGATTGCAATTCCCAAAATCAGATCTTTAAAAAGTTGCCAAGTGCTCGAGGGGGCCGATCTCATCGAATATCTCCCAAATTCAACTCCTTCCTCTAGTATATCACTCTTTCTTAAATTCACCAACCACTTCTATCCCTAATCTGTCAAATCTGGCTCCTTGAATGCTTGGGAAAATAAAAATGGAAAATCCGATCGAGCACAATAGTCAGACCATTTTAATGGTGAAAGACATCTTCAAGATCTCCCCACCAAACTTAGATATCAACACTAAATCCCCTCTCTGTCTGGCATGTAGAAGATACGAAGAAATATTAAGACTCACACTTCCAAGCATGTTTCGATAAAAATTGGGGAAAATTAGATTTAGACTCTCGGCTACCGTTGATCTTTACTATGAATTTTGGTCATCCACATGGAAGATTCAAACTTAAAAATAGACCCGGGGGTTTCCTCTGACTTTTTACAATTTTTGGAAAAATGGAAAAATTTCAAATTTTGTTCCACATCTTTTCCCTCAAAAAATGAGCCTGACACATGTCCTGAGGTGGGTCCCAAAGGAACCGTAGATAAATTCTGTCATTTGACCCTCTTTTTAGAAAAAAGAAAATTTTCCATGTTTTCTCCACAGCTCCGCCCTTCCTCTTCAAGTTTCCAATGTGGTTCCCAATGGAACCGCGCTTCCTTTTTTTACTTTTAACTCTTTTTCCCACAAAGCAAAAAATTTCCAAATTTCCTCCGAAGGCCTGCACCTCCACTGTTGACTGGAGCAAGCTTTGACCTTTCTTCCATCAGGCTTGTGAGACATTTTTGATATCTTAACCCTTTTGAGCGTAAGAGGAAAAAATTCTAAGTCCCCTCCGATGGTCCACTTCCCCACTCCTTTTGACTTATCAAACTGCCACATGTCACTATGGCACACCTTGAGATGGTCCCCAAAAATTAAGACCTTGAATGAGCATGGGCTCACCACGTGTCTTGGCCCGGAAAAATTATTTTGAAGGCTGGAATCTCAGTAGAATACGCCAAGTGTCATGCTCTGGGGTAGTGTCCTTTGGTCATTGAAAAGTCCAAGAAAAATGCAAAGTGAGCGGAGGCCTCCAAGTGTCCTCCTGGTGCTTCTTTAAAAGACTCTGAGTGAGCGCGGGCTCGCCACGTATCCCTGTTCTCTGCCAAACTATTTTGGCTTCATAAAATTTATCTAAGTCTGGGAAAAGTAGCGGAAACCTCCACCCATTCTCCTGGTGCTACTCCAAGGCCAGACCAAAAACTAGATCTTCAAATGAGCATTGTTTCTCCACGTGGACACATTTTTAAGTTGAGGTGATTCATAGAAATTTTGAAGTACCTAGCTGAGCCACATCAAACCAAAAGGTGCCACGTCTCCTGTCAATGCAAGGATGTAAATTTGACTAGGAGAAACACCCATCAAACCATAAAATAAAGAAAAATGATCATTTGAGCCTGAAAATAAAAATTTCTCCAAGGAAAGAGAATTTAGAAATGTTACAAGGCTCAAATATGTCCATCAGAGACACATCCATTCATTTTTCTAAAATTATTTAGGGTAGAAACGACGAGGAAGACAAATCTCATCCATGGAGAACAGAAAATATGGGAGAACCCGAGTTTTTCGATGAACAGAGAACAAGAGACCCAAATTATAGACCTTTTCCATAGGAACAAAGAAACAAGGATCAAACCATGGACCCATAAGTGATCTACGAACCATGATTAGATTAAAAATAGCAACAAAGATTAACCAGGCACAACATGGGGAAAAATAAAGTAACAGAGGCCGTAAATCGATAGATTTTCAAAGGAAAACTGGGGCAAGACTATTTTGAGCACCAACACAAGTAACGACATCATTTACAATTTCATCAATAACCATATGATCATAAAATTAGTTCACTTAACTATGTCTACTCAATATGACGAAATAACACATGTCCAAAATACACACACAGATATAACCATGTCAATCAGTATATCAACATCAATAAAAAATGTCTCTAATAATCCACATGCATCATATATGAATCAAAATCAACAATAGTCCATGATCTCTAACATCTAACATCATGCCCAAATCAATAGCTGCAATAATGTTCATAAGTATAGTCGAAAGTATCATAATCAACAACAAAAAGGTGTCGGAGGGAAGTGGGCGCTACATCCCCTTCTTCTTAGACTCAACTTCCTCCTGGAAGTCATTGGAATAGGTGTGGAAACTGAACATTTCCTAGACTAGATACCCTTGATAGGGATCGATCATTATGTAGTTTTCAATATAAATATCTTGAATGAATGATTTCCTTTGGAAATAAAGTTTTTAATCCTTTTTTTCAAAACAACATGTTTAACGTAATTATTAACTCTTATTATTCTTTATGATTTATAGAAAGGAAAAACATACAAGTAGTTCACATTATCCATATTTTCTTATATTTTTAAATAGTTTCCCTTACAATGATTTCCATTTTAAAAATTCATGAAATAAATGTTATAAAAATGTATCCTAGCGGTCGCGATGCTTATGTAACTTAGCGACCGCTAGGTTTATGTAAATTAGTGTCCACTAGGATTATGTAAATATCATCCACTAGAATTATGTAAGTTATTGTCTTCTAGTATTATATTTCTTGTGGCCATTAGGCTGATGTAAATTCGTGGAGAATAGGATTATGTAACTTAGCGGTCACTAGGCTTATGTAGCTTAGGGATGGTAGGCTTACGGAAATTTCTAACTCTAGGATGGTGTAACTTTGCAATGACTATGATTATTTCACCCAAAAAAATCTATTTTTATGTTAGTCAGCAACCACTAGGATTATGTAAGTTAGCAACTCCTAGGATTATGTAAGTTAGCAGTGGCTAGGCTTATGTGGGGGGGGTCTAAAAATTAAAAATAATAGTAAACTTAAAGTATCGAAATTGAAATCCAAAAAAAGGGAATTTATAAATGTGATTCCAATAATGGTAAAATTGGTATCTAATAATACTGATATTAGAATCCAATATTCGTGAAATTGAAATCCAAAAATAGTTATATTTGAGCCCAATTATTGTGAAATTGGAATCCAATAATAGTGAAATTGAAACTGGAACAAGTCCAATAATGACAATATTGGAATTCAATATTGCTACTAATGGAATACAATAATAGTAATAATAGAATCTAGTATAGACAAAAATGGAATTCAAATATACACAAGAAACAGAGATAGATTTCTTCCAAAACTTGTAATACTGGAAACCAAATTCTCTAGAATATGTCCAGATTTACTAAAATAATCATTGAATTTTAAAATTAAAATCGATGATGAATTATAATATCATTATAAATTCATATTTTTGGATATTATGCTTCTAACCATGATGGTGATATTTAAGAAAATTTACTTCTAGATATGGTTTCAAGTTTGACGTAGGTGTCATCACTTGGAGTAGCAAGAAGAAACCGATAGTTTCTATCTCTTCTACTGAAGTAGAGTATAGAAGTGCTATGGAAGTAGAAAATGAATCCATGTGGCTAAAAATACTATTGGATGAAATCCATATGGGCATCAAAGGAAGAAATGCTCTTTTATGTGATAGCTAGAGGTGCATTAATCTTACGAACAATCCTCTTCAACATCAGACAAGAATAATATAGAAATTCATATGCACTTCATTCGAGAGAAAATACTAAATGGAAATATTTATCTCAAATTATATTCTACTAAATATCAAGTTGTAAATATTTTCACGAAGACGATGAGTGCTATGAAGTTTTGTAAGTTTTGTTCCTTGTTAAGCCTTTTAGAGTTTCCACCGAGGGGGGGTGTGCATGTCAATGCAACCTCTTAACTTATTGTTGTAAACTTCCTATACTTCCTAAATAATAAATTATTAGAAATTGTTAAAATAAATAATAAATAATAATAAAAGATACAAAAAATGATTCACGCATTTAAATAATTATTCCATTGCATGCATTTATTAATAACATTTTAAATGTCACTTCTTGTAGGATCGAGATACTTTTTTAGTTATAGGAAATCCTTACGTAGCTAGGTCACATGCTAAGGTGACCTGTTCTTTAAAATCAATATTGGTCCAAAATAGTTTTAAATAAGGTGATGCAAGTCCATGATTTGGGTATCTTTCAATATGAGAAAAACCACCAATAGAAAGTCTTAAAGGATTATATTTTTGAAGTGTATGCCAATTTGTAATGCATTTTATACGAATTTATAGGGATAAAACAATAACAATTTTGTATAGATCTATTTTAAGACAATACGTGCATGTATGTTTCTCTTTTGTTGCTAAGATTCTAAATAAATTTACCATTATATTTTATTTATCTAATATTTATCTCACCGTAGAGATAATTTAGGATCTCATGAGTTTTGTATGGTTATTGATTGTGATTATGGAGGATTTATTTAAATTTGGTGCGGAACCCATTTTAATATTTGAAATATTTAGTTTAAGATATTTTAATTTAAATAAAATGTATTTATTATAATTATGTTAAAAATGGTATTGAATGTCATGGTTCAGATTGTCTAACATTCAGATATCGAATTGGCCGTTTACAATATACATCCATTTGGTTAGTAAAGACATTTGTAGAAGTGTGGGAATGGGTTTTAAATAATTCAATGAGAATACTATTCTTGTGAATTAATGAAGTAGTTATATGGGAGGTTGCATGAAGATAGAAGTGGAAAAATTGTAAATTTCTCATGGAGGTTAACTTGTGATTCAATGCTGAGTTTATGATCTAAAACATTTTGGTCTACGAAGATAATTTTCATAAGGTAATGTTCTACTTTTCTCTTTTTCATTTTCTGTTCTTTTGAAATACATATATCGATTGTATAATAGTGAGGATTCATGAGTCTTAATATTACTTTTTATATTTTTAATTTATTTATTGATACTCATTTATAACATTAATGCATTTCCAAATGAGTAGATGTTACATTGTGGAGGAGTGGTTGGGACTGTACTAGGTTGATTTTAGGGGTGAATATTCATAAATTGGCAAATATTAGGATTTTGGAAGTTTGAAATTGGAGATTTTTGTACTACCGTACAATATCAGGTTCCCCAAAAAAGTTATAAGTTATAAGTAAATTTGACCCTAATTTCGCCTTTTGTTTCCACTAAGGGTCAACCAATGTTTTTATATTCACCATTATCCTATAGCACACTATTATATATATGATTAATTTTTCATAACATAGTAATACAATATAATTCCAAAAATCATTAATTTTGAGATCTGGAGTCAAAATCAAAGTTAAAAGTGAATAAGACAACAAAAAATCCAAAAGTACAAGCCAAAAATGCTAAGGTATAAGTGGTGCAACCATATAGAAATAGTAGTGTGCTTCCAGATGGGAGAACCAATGAGGGTATCACACGCCAACATGATGTTTTCTCCAAATAGTAATAGGTTTTGATTACCAGATGGGTAGCAGTTCTTCATTTCACCACCCGATAGCATTTTCTATGCTACCGGCTAGTGGTATTACCGACTTGCAGATTTTTCCATGTTACCATACAATAATGTCACCGATCGGTAACATGAAAATTTATACCAGCCAGTAACCACTAGCTAGTAGCATTTTCCATGCTCCTTGTCGGTACCATTTTCCATATTACAAGATGGTGACATCACCACATGGTAGCATTGAAAATGCTACCATGTTGTTATGTCATTATAGAAAAAAAAGAGTATATTTTTTCTTTTTCCATATTTTGGGGGGATATATTTCTCATTGAGATGATCATTTTAATTGCTAACATAATATATACTTTTTAAAATCCATCCAAAATTAGTTAAACCTGTATTTTTTCACAAAAACTCAATTTTTTAAATTTTTTCTTTGCACCTTATTTTAGGAGGATAGATTTCTCATCGAGACAGTTGTTTTAATTGCTATTGTCAAAAAATGATTTTTTAAAAATTACATATGTTTATGGCCGCATGTTATACTAACAACTAACAACATATACTTTTAGTAAAAAAATTCTACTAGCCAAGACCATTCGAAACCTGTTTTCTTCTAATTTGCTATCATTCCAAAATTATTTTTCACATATTCTTCAAGGAATGTATACAAATTTTTTTGCAGGGGTTCTTAAAATGAATGCTAGGAATGCATTTCTCTGATGTATTATATGTGATGAAATTTTTCCATACATCTTATTTCCATCCTAGATACATTACCTTGAGATGCAACCGTACCAGGGAAGGAATGAGAAAGAAACATATTGATAAACCTGGGATGGCAAACACAATTGTTGAGAAATAATCTAGTGTACCTAAATTTTTCCATTTAATAGAGATGAATACGGAATTTTGGTGTACCTTTATGTACCATGCGTATAATTTATACTAACCACACTATAGTTTCACAAGCCTCACATATTAAGAGATATAAAATATTTTGTACTTAGCCTAGCAATTTGGTAATGAGATTACAATATTTGCTACAATATTTTTATAGTAAGTATTGAATTTCAGTTGTGAAATGTATAGGAATAATGTATCACTTTATTTGAGTATAACAGATTCCCATATTTTAATTTCAAATCCGAAGGTCTGTACTAAAAACACACTTTTTGACAATTCTTGCTGCTCTTTTGCATTCAATGGTTGACACTTCCTACTACCATTTTTGATTAAATCATTCACAAGTTTCAATGTTTCCAACAATAATATTAAAATTTTAAAAATAGTTAATATAAATAATAAATAAAAGTAATAAATAAAATTTATAAATAAACAATACAAATAATAATAAAATATATAAAAAAAAGTTTGTGCATCGAAACTAGTATTCCATTGCATGCATTTTTATGCAACGTACAATGTTATAGCCATCTTTTGCATGCACATACTCAGAAAAAATAAAATAGATATAACTATCTTCTACATGCACACATTATTAACGATACATATTTGGTGTTAGATTGTGGAGAGACAATGATACAGATGTGGCCAAAGTTTGCATTGTTATGCATTGTTAATGATACAGATTGAAAAGGAGAGACATGACAATTTTTTATTAGATTGGGTAAAAATAGGGATTATGGCACCCATAGGCCTTATAAAGGAAGATGCATCATGAAAGCACCAGAAGAAGGACCACAAGAAAAAACATGACCCTGAAGAGAGTTAATCCAACTTAACTCAAGAAACCCAAAGTCCAAAAGAGATGCACAAAACAAACAACAACCCATCCTGAAAGTCCGCAACAATTTTGCACCACCGCTTAAACCATCTGGTTTGCACAATATGCTACCCATCATCAGAATCACCCCTACCCCAAAATGTCTCCTTGATATAGTCTCTGAAATGTTCACCATCCCTAAAAATAAGAACTTTTAGGGAATTCAGATAAATTTGGGGCTTAGATATCTCTTTGACCTCCTTGTTGATCATCAAAAACACGTCCAGTTTTCCCAAGGGGGTTCCCCCCACTTCTTGAATAATTTTAGACTTGGTGCTAGCGCTCTTTCCAAGAACTTTTGAAACCCAATTTTTTGTTTCATATTATTGCAATCTCTCTTCATTAAACAAATCCTCCCTTTCCCCGTATTTCTCCATTTGAATTAGGGATACCATAGTTGTATTAACCACAAAATCTTTAGTCTCATATCCTTAATCCTCCTGTAATTTCATCCCATTAGAGGACTCACATCCATCCTCACTGCTGGCCCATGAAACAGAGGGAGAAGACTCAGACCCTACCGTATCATTTTTCTTGTCAAAGGATTCGTTCTTGGACTTAGTTGCTGTAGGCAGGGAAATGGACCCATCTTCAACAACCGTGCTAACACCACTTTCAACGGTAGGCTCCCTACCAATCAAGAAATAACATGTATCCACACCAACAGTTGAAACAGGACAAAAATGTTTTTTAGGATTTGAATAAGGAATGTCTATGTTAGCTCCAACACCTGTAGGAGGAGTCATCTCCCATTCAACGACCATCCATTTGCAAGAATTAGTGCCATGCTCGACTGACCTACATTTCACACAAAAAATAGGGGAATATTCGTACACTAACTCATGTTCAACAACCATGTGGGTTGAACACATACGAATGAAGGTGGGTAATCTTTTCATTGGTTAAACATTAATGCACAATATCACCGAAACCCATTTTGTTCTAGTAAGGGTTGTTTGATATATAACTAGAAAATTCCATAAGGCTCTGGCTATCCCTTGCAGTACCTCAGCTTCCCAGAAATCAAGAGCCAAATCTAGGAGCTTCACCCAGACTGGGAAAGATTAGGTTCAAAATTCTTCATGTCTAAACTAGGTTGCCATTTGGCTAGATTTTACAACGTCTTCCCATAAAGTAAGGGACCACCATTAATGGCATTGAGGTATTCCTCCTCACCATTGAACTGGAAGAAGAATGATTTATTTTATTTGAGTACCACAGAGATATTTCCTTTTAGAGGCCATTTTCTCCTAACCCAAGCTCAAACAAGGTCAACATTTTGCCAAATGCCAACAAAAACCCCAAAATCCTAAAGTCCATACCTATTGCTAGCCCTTTTCACCAATTCCTTAGGAAAAAGCAATGTCAGTTCATTCCATCTCCATGTCAAATTCAGGGGAAAAAGTGGAGAAGAAAAATCCCTCCTTCTAGCCACTTGCTCAGGTTCAGATTGGAACAATCCAACCCCACCTTCCTTAGGATGGAAGCCTGAGGTAGAAGGAACCCGCCCAAGAATTTGAAGAAAATCCTCCTTCTTATTCCTTCCATCCTGCTTGTTTCTGTCCATCCTTCTCAGTTATTTGTTGAGAATAAATTCATTTCAATACATTTTTAAGTGACTGGTTGTACGTTATTCGATAGATTTGTAAAAAAATTTAATATGGAAAATTTATAAATTACCTTTTATAGAATAATATTTTTTTGATAGCTTCGTGCAAGGAGTCAATGTCAATGGTAGTATGAGTAATGGAAGAGAGGGTTCTTTTAGCTCTTTCAAAAACCGTATTTAGGCACTACAAATCCTAGTTAATTCTATGGTACTACAAATGGAGAAAGTGAATAAGACCCTCGTTCTCAAAGAAAAAGAGGATTTTGGGTTTACATGCTTAATTTTCAATGATAGGAAATTTACAATGTTTTTACTCATACCACGCCTTTCTGATATTGATTGGGTTTGTCTATACCATTAAAAAAATCCCCTGTGTATTAGTGTATGTGATGGATTATATAATAATTATTTATTTTTTTTTTATAGTAAATATACATGTTACAATTTTCCTCTATATTTTTGGGAACATGTCCAGTTTTTGTGTCAATTAGCAATACAATTTATGATGGCGACTGGACAAAAACCAGTGGATCCTTGTGCATATTAAGCATCCTTCAAAATTTTATTCCAATTTAAGAAAACCATTTTTGTGAGGCATACAGAGTAATATTAGATATTAAAAATTGGCCACTAAGGCTCTCGTGCAGAGCATACAACTACATTCTTACTATTAAAAATAATTGTGTGTTAAGTGTACGATCCCAAAAATCTACAAGTATGATTATATGTTTGGAATGTATGCTAAATAAAATATAAACTAAAATGTAAGGCATTTTTGGATTCTATAATTCAGTTATTAAAATGCTATGTACTAAAAAAATTCAATTAATAAGAATTTGAGTAAAGTTAAATACAATTTTGTCTGCTCTTTGAATTTTATTATTGTACCACCTAAATAAAACTCTAACTAAAATCCTAAGGGTGTGCATGATTATCTTCCATTGGAAATGTCCTAATAAGATTATACCTTACCAGGAAACCACATTGATGAAATGTCTAGAAATGCCAAGTATGTCAATGAACATGAAAAGATATAACCTATTATAATGGATAGTAAAAGAGTGGAAATGTTGAATCCTATATATAGATTTAGCTAAATAATTGAAGTAAATGGTTGTAAAGATGAGGGGTTATATGGTGGAAGTATTGAATACTATTATTTCTTAACTTCTTAGCAACAAGAGTCTAGAATAGGGAAAGAGTAAGTGCAGGAAGCTGATGGACAAATATAGGGTCATCCGTGGACGTCATATTGCAAAAAAACAGTGAAATCTCAACTTGTAGGGATTATTAGCAATACGCACACTCAAAATTAGAAAAAAAAAATTCAAATATAAATCGTAGCATTTAGAATATAGTTTCTAAAATACTCATTTTTTTCAAAAACGAACAAGTTTAGCTATATTAAACACTTAAAATTATATGAATTGGTTTTTTTGTTTGAAAAAACTTATAAGATTATAGTCCGTTTGCCTGCATTTTAGATGACCAAATCTTGTTATTTTTTTTCCTTTAGTAAAACATTAGATGTAGTTGTCTATCTTGGGATGGATTTTATTTTGTATTATTTTAAGCAATTTTTTTTTTAATGATTTTTTCCGTGAAAGTGGTCTGAAAATATTTAGAAAACGGAGTGCTTTCCGTTTTCCCGCCATAACTATATCAAAAAATATCAAAAAAAAAAAAAATAGCGTGTATTGAATTTGTCCATGCTTGGGATGGTATAAATTTTATCACATTTTGATAAGCGAAAAAAAAGTTACAATCTTAAATGTAGACATGAACATTCACGAGAAAAAATGTCTTCAAGACCTATTATTAGTAAACAATTATAAAATGATATTTATCTTATTCTATTCACTTTAAAATCGATATTTATACGAAGCTAACAGTCTCCCCTATACAATGGCACCATTTTTGTGAAATGTTTTCAGTTTTTTTAGCATGGTTCAAGTCTTTGGAAGAGCAGATTTGAGGTTTTTTGACCTTTTACACTTCATAATGACCTTCCATAGCTTTCGTTGGGGAAAAACAAATATTTCCCGAGGCTTAGGTTTGGCATATAGATCTGTGATTGTGGTTTGTAAAGTGCGATCGTGGTTTTTTTAATAAAAACCATGAGTGCGCTTTATAAACCACAATCAAGGTTTATAAAGCGCACTCATAGTTCATAAATCATATTTACACACATCCCAATGTCTGAATTACCATGTGATTTTTACTCTTTGACCTTACCGTAAGAATTACTGTGAAATTTTTTCTTTTTCTGTATGTTTTTCTTATCACTAGAAGAAAAACATCATGGGAGACAAGAAACAAAGTCAAAAAAGGAAATCATTAAGTAAAAAAAACACCAAACGAATTAGAGGCCAACAAAATTCAAAACGTGGAGCAAATGCGGAATCTTCATGAATCAAGAAGAGGTTCATCTTCAACCCCAACTATTGTAAGAAATGAAGAACCAGGTAATATTTTTACTCTCAATGTTGATGTTGAATTAAATATTTGTGATGAAGATGTTTTTGCTGTCAATGTTAAAGAAGAATTAAATACTCATGATGTAGCAAATGTTGAAATTGAAGGAGATAGTGAAAATGTGAATTAAGGAAATTCATGTTGAGAGTGTAGATAGGCAAAATTTGACGAAAACACCTCTTAGGATTTTAAGTAAGAAACCTAATTTTTTTATTGAAATTGATGAAAACATTTTGAAACCAATGTCTAACAAACTTCCTGAATGACAAATCAAAAGAAAAGGCATTGAAATTTGGGATAATCATTTTGAAATTTTAAATGATTCCCAAATATGTCAGTTGTTGGTTAGTTTGATGAAATTGATTAAAATGAGACCTACATTAAACACCTTAGGATTGAAAACATCTAATATACGTGGTCAAACCTCTACAATTGTTGAAAACCTTCATGATACATATCACACTGTTGGTGTCAAGAGACGCACTAGGGATAGTAATATTGTGCATCGTGTACTTGCTACTAGTGTTGTAAGTGAATCAATAAAAAAACAACGTTTAATTACGTAAGCAAGACGAATGTTGCAAGTTAATAAAAAAGTCTAATGAAAGCAATTGAAAGACGTAATATCCTTCAATCACTCAATAACACCGATTTTTAGGCATTTTCTGCTAGAGCACCGCGTAAGGACAAAAATAATTCTGATTCTATAAGAGAAGTTATTAAATTTTGGCATGATAACACTAGAGTTTCACCTAAGATAAGAGATGTTATAAAACAGAGAGTTGGTTGTACTAATCGTGAACCACATCCAAAATATTTCTTAGATATGACTCAAACTCAATTTTTTCGTAAGTTTGAACACAAGAATCTGGAAATTAAAATTAGTCAACATTTTTTTGAAATGTTGAAACTATTCTATCTGAAAATCAACCATGCTCGCACCACTTGTTGTTATAGGCAACATGTTGAATTTGCGATGCATTAGGCTAAATTTTTACGTATTCGTTCTATTTTTCATTCTGAAACTATGTTATTGGAATGTGGTGTTCAAGTTTCACCAATATCTTCTAGGGATTTCATTCCTACTATATTTTGTGGAAAAGAAGTTGGACAATTTTTTTATAGTCATGATTGTTTAGATGGAAGTTGTTGTACATGCGGCGGATTACCTAAATTGGAAAGTTGCATCCATGACAAAATTAAAGGTACAATAGGACATAATTTAGCTAAGTTTGATAAATATAAATCAGTTGCATACCAGTTGAAAGATGGAAAATATTCTAAACGGTGTGAACTAGTTACAAAACAAATACATGTTTTCCAAATTTTGAGAAAATTTAAGGATGAAATTGTTTATGAGTATGCTAGGCATACACATAGAGCTCGATGGTTGGATGAACAGTTAAAGCTATGCAAGGAAATATTTCCTATGGGTACTATTGTTTCAGTGGTAAATTTTACAGAAAATTACACATTACAACCACAAATGGAGGTTCAATCACAATATTACAACTCATTACAAGTTTCCTTTTTTGTGCATATAGCATGTCTACATTCTCCTGACAATATAGAGAATGATTTTTTTTAAGAGAGTACCACTTTTATATTAGTGATGATCGTACTCATTCTACTAAATTTTTGCAAGGGTGTTTCCAGTTATTTTATGGAAACTTTTCTCATAGGGACATCCACTTAAAACAACATTATATATAGTTAGATAATTGCACGTCTCAGTTTAAGAATGCAAAAAAAAATTATTGGATGAGTAGAATTCACGTCAAGATGGGTGAGCAACATATTTGGAGTTTCACTGAGGCTAGACATGGAAAAGGAGAGCATGACAGTGTAGGGGCATGTGTGAAAAGAGATCTTGCAAGAGAAGAGTTGAAGTACAAATATGGTGTTAAATTAAAAGATGCAAAGAGCGTAGTGGAATGGTGTATTGACAACATGGCCCGAGGTTCTTAAGAAAATTCCACAGTTCATAGATATTTTTGGTTGATAGAGGAACAAAAATTACTAACTGCGAGGATTCTATGACACTCACTAGGTCCAGTGATATGCACTCATTTTGTAGCTCAGATGCTACTTCGTGGGCTGAATGGACAAGAAATTTGACATATTTTTATGCATCTTGTATCAAATTTGTCACTGTTGAGTGTGATTCACAAGAATGGGTGAATGGATGGATTTGTAGGCCTCTAACTCTGCTTCCTAGTTATCAACCTCCACAAGCATTACGACTTGTTTCTACAGATGAAGTTGCAACATCTAAGGACTTTGATGAAATTTTGATTTTTGTGTGACAAGGTATTTATGGTTATTTATTTAATTTTTGTATTGAGTTATGTCCATTGAAATTTTAATATGTAATTTAAATTTGAGTTGTTCAACCTTTGTTTTTTTGTAGGACACGTGTTTTCAGTTATTGCGGCAGAAGATAATGAAGAAGGAACAAACTATTTCTTATGTCGTTGCATCGAGCAAAGAAATAAGTTGACTTCTCCTATTATAGATGGTGAAGATATTGAGTATCCTACAGGGTCAATGGTAGTTACTGGAACTTGACTTTAATGGTATCCATTAAAAAACTCCTTTGTTTGGGTGTTTGAAGACTTTGAAACACATAGGCAAATACTCTTATATTCGCATCTATTTCTAGCGACAAATATTCAGCTGTATAGATATCGAGGAAGGCCTAATAACAAGATTCTTTAGAATGTTCGAGAGTCAAATCATGAAGCAATATTGTCTGCTATTCAAAGTAGATCCGATCCTTATGGTTCATTGGAATGAATTTACAATGCTCATGTCTGGTATATATAATTTCTTTAATATATATAAATTTGTTAGTTAGATCTAGATTTAATTTCATATATTTTATTTTAAATTTGTGTATTTTGTATATATCTAGTATATGAGTTTGATTCGAAACTTAAATTTATTTGACTAACACTTTTATGTTCAGGTTATTGGTGCCAGAAAAGCTTCCATGTTCACATGGTTGGCACTGTTAGTAGACAATATTAAATTCTTGAAGCTAAGAGAAGCTTTCATTGTTTGAAAAAGTTGTAAATTTTGAAAATGACTCCTCCCCAAGTGTTTACAAGACCATACCTACACATGCACATAATAGGTTTGGTACCATGACCCACTGTTTGCAAAATATAGCATTTGACAACCTTACATTGGCTCAAACTGCACTATTTTACACATTTGCAAACAATAGGGCAGCGAGAGCACCGATCGGGGAAGGAAAACAATGAGAGAGGATATTGTAGAGGGTCCCTACACTGAGGTTCTAGACCAGAAAAAATGCCTCTAGGTGCCACGGAGTTTGCGTAGTCACCCGTCGAAGTTGAACAATATTTTGGTCTCAGGATTCTTAAGGGACTATGCCCGAATGAAGTATCCCGGAAGCGACGACCTTTTCACGCACCAAAACACCACCTCCTCTAGAATTCTCCTAGTCACTTGAATGTGTCAGCATAGTCGTTCTGGTGCCATGACCCACCGTTTGAAAAATATAGTTTTTGACAACCTTACACTGGCTCAAACTGCACTATTTTGCACGTTTGCAAACATTAAGGCAGCAAAAGCACCAATATGAGAAGGAAAAAACTGAGAGAGGCTACTATAGAGGGTCCCTACACTGACGTTTTGGATTAGACGAGACATCTCTAGGTGCCACAGAGTTTGAGTAGTCACTTGTCGAAGTTGAATGATATTTTCATCTCAGGGCTCTTAAGGGACTACGTCCGAATGAAGTAGCTTGGAAGCAATGAATTTGTCACACACCAAAATGCCACATCCTCTAGCATTCACCTTGCCACCCAAATGTGTAGGTGTAGTTGGTTCAGTGCCACAACTAATCATTTGTAAAATATAGAGTTTGACAACTTTACACTAGCTCAAACTGCACTATTTCACGCGTTTTCAAACAATAGGGCAGCGAGAGCACCGATCTAGGAAGGAAAAAACTAAGAGAGGATATTGTATAGGGTCCCTACATTAATGTGTTAGATCAATCGAGACATCTCTAAGTGTCACAGAGTCTGAGTAGTCACCCATCAAAGTTGAACGATATTTTGGTCTCAAGGCTCTTAAGGGACTATGCCTAAACGAAGTAGCTCGGAAGCAATGACCTTGTCGCGCACCAAAAAACCACCTCCTTTAGTGTTCACCTGGCCACCTGGACATGTTAGTGCAGTCAGTTTAGTGACATGACCCACCGTTTGCAAAATATAGCGTGTGATAGTCTTACACTGGCTCAAACTGCACTATTTCGCATGTTTGCAAACAATAGGGTAGCGAAAGCGCTGATATGAGAAGAAAAAAACCAAGAGAGTTTATTGTAGAGGGTATGTACATACCCAAAATTGTAAGGTTACTATACTGTCAGAACAACGTAATACGTACCCCAATGATGAGTACGAGTAGTCTCCTCGTCGAAGGTGTTCGGGATCCAGAAAAGATCTCCAAGTGTGCGTTAACATCCTGCATGCCCTGCTTAAGCCCCCGCGTGCTTTGTTTTTCGAAGTTTCCCCTAAGTTTCTTGGCCTTTTTCTCTTCAGTGACGAATACTGCCGCCCTACTTGGGTGGCGGTCCTATAACCGCCGCCCTGCTCAGGGCGGCGGTAGTTTATATGTTTTCCAGAAAGCTCATTTAACACGATCTGTTTGTAAAATTTCAATGTTTTACTAGCTTTCTTTCACCGCCATAAGCTTGCATTTATGATTCGTGTGTTTCCTTGGAATAGTGTTTTGCCATTGTTTATAGTTTAAGAGTTCTGATTTGAGCTTTTACCTTGGAAAAAAATGTAGAGATGCTATAAATAGTTGACATCTCTGGGTGCTCACGGAGTCTGAATAGGCACCCATCAAAATTTGCCTCTAATTTGGTCTTTGCAAGGCTATTTAGTTTTCATTTTGCTTAGAATGCTTAGTTTCTTTCATTGCATGCTTAGTTAGCATTGTTTTACTGTTAGTAAGCGCACCGATACACCATCTTGTGTAAGTACTGTTGTTCATTTTATCCAATCGAACATTGGAATCAAAATAGTTTGTTTACGGCAATAGCGAGAGCCACTTAAAGTGAGCAGGTTTTGCTCCTGAAGACAGGATAGTTGTTTAGGGTCCCTGGACGCTTTGCCTTTATGTTGCATTAGACTCGCAGATAGATCCTGCTAGGAATTGCATGGAGCCAGAGCTCTGTCACTCTTGCAAAGCTATGAACTCTCTTACTTGCATTGTATTCAGTCAGTATTCTTGAGTTGCCCTACATCCCAAATGATCTAGCTTCTGTTGATGCTAGCATTACACGCTTTTCTGGATCACACTGTGAACACGACCTCCTCGAGGAGATCACACTAAGGGGACCAAGATCACGGTCGACACCAGTCGGATTCACTACTGTTCTACAGAATCCAGGTTCTAGATTTGCAAAGTTCTAGCGTTAGACATCATATCACAATAGAGCTCAGTTAACTTCACTATTATTATGCAGTTAATTCTACTCTCGATATTGCCAGGGAAGCTGTGGAGAATTGATAGTTTTTGAGAAACTATGATTCACTCCTCACTTCTGAGAGTAGGCTATCGTAGAGGGTCCTTGCAAATAGATTAGATAAGTTATTTCATTGTTTAAGAAAAATGAGCTACACTCGGTCTATTTTGTCTGTTTTAAATTGTTAGTTTTAGTTGTCAATTCGTCAGATATTTTAAATAACTACTTTCTTAAATTCATAAAGCTCATCAGAAAACTATGCCTAAACAAAATAGCCTGAAATCATATATGCTATAGATACACTTCACATAGTTAAATTTCATTCCTACTGTAGTTTGTTTTACATTGTTGCCTTTTGTATGACATGTCATGGGGCCTAGCCGAGCCCAGGTGAATACATATTCGAGCCAATCGTGCCTCAGCCCAATCTCATCATAGCGATAACTGACATAGACCAAAATATTAGGATCCAAGTCTTCCGAACAAACGGTAAGCTTGCAACAAATCAATTCCCAGTTGAGCGGGTTAAACAATAGAAGCAATGACCAAGCACACATGATTTTGGTCAAGGATCAACCAAACTACATATTACCCTAGGCAACATTCATATTACTGTAGAAGGGTCCTTGATGCCGAGATTTGCATAACATTTGGTTGATGATCCTTTGGTCCCATAGCCAGGCATCTTAAAGGACTACGCCTTACAGATATAGATACTAGCCTAAGAATTCAGGTTGCAACGAACGCCTGTAAGATATTCTGAGAAAATCACACAGTTATTGATCCTAGCATATAGAAGCTGAGAAAACATACGATTACTGGATATTAGGGATTAGGACTTGATTTGGTACGCATGACCATAACATGTCCACAACAAATAAGAGTCTACGGTTGTGACCCACAAATCCCACTGGCTCCAACTGAATCCATTTCAGGAGAATTAGACATAGACACTAGGCCTACGCACACTAGAACTGATATCCAGAAGGACTCCACTTCCACCTAGGCATCATCGAATAGATTATCCCTGTGTTAGACACAGCAGCTAACAAAGCTAGAGAAGGTGTCTGGACTAGGTTCCAGAGAAGTTCGAGTAGTCACCCATAGAAGTCGAACTCTATTTACCATCTCAGGGCTCATGATGACCCTACGTCCGGAGAAATACACGAAACTATCCCGGAAGTCACTTTCCACCGTATTCCATAACCTATAGATTGAACTTCACACCAGAGCTCGATATTGATTGGAGCCTTCAAGCAGTCATCCTTGCTAAACGATTTATCGGCACCAGTTCAAGTTAGGAGGGCATTACTTTGCCGTTAGACTAGCAAGTTCCACTGGTGTGTATTGACAGACATTAGACTTGCTCCAATTACACTAGTTTATCTGCATCTGCACGTATATTCCATACCTGCCGGCTGTCTCGACACGATCTCGGGAGGTCGGGTGAAAAGGAAGAGTCACTTGTAGATTCCCATGCTTGCATGTCACTTTTCCATCATATAGAGGGTCCCTACGTTAAGGTTTTAGAATAAGATGAGACATCTCTAGGTGTCATGGAGTCCGAGTAGTCACCTGTTGAAGTTGAACGATATTTTGGTCTCATGGCTCTTAAGGGACTATGCACTCAAACGAAGTAGCCCGAGAAGCAACGACCTTGTTGCACAAACCAAAAAAACACCTCCTCTAGTGTTCACCTAGACCACCTAGACATGTGTCAGCGTAGTCATGTTCGGTTTGTCGACACCGACCCACCGTTTACAAAATATAGCGTTTGACAACCTTACACTGGCTCAAACTGCACTATTTTACATGCGTTTACAAACAATAGGGCAGCAAGAGCACCGATATGAGAAGGAAAAAACTGAGAGCAGGTTATTGTAGATGGTCCCTATATCCAAGGTGTGGGATCTAACGACAAGGTGTCTCTAGGTGCCACGGAGTCTGAGTAGTCACCCATCGAAGTTGAACGATATTTTGGTCTCAGGGCTCTTAAGGGACTATGCACTTGAACGAAGTAGCCCGGAATGCAATGACCTATGTTGTGCACCAAAACACCATGCCTCCTCTAGCATTCACCTAGCCACCTGGATGTGTCAGCATAGTCATTTTGGTGACACAGGACCCACCGTTTTCAAAATATAGCGTTTGACAGCCTTACACTGGCTCAAACTGCACTATTTCGTGCATTTGCAAACTATAGGGCAATGAGAGCAATGATATGAGAAGGAAAAAACTGAGAGAGGTTATTGTAGAGGGTCCTTATGCCAAGGTGTTAGATTAGACGAGATGTCTCTAGGTGCCACGGAGTCTGAGTAGTCACCCATCGAAGTTGAACGATATTTTGGTCTCAGGGCTCTTAAGGGACTACACCCGAACGAAGTAGCCCCGAAGCAATGACCTTATCGCGAACCAAAACAATGCATCCTCTAGTGTTCACTTGGCCACTTGGACGTGTCGATGTAGTTAGTTCAGTGACACGACCCACCGTTTGCAAAATATAGCATTTGACAACTTTACATTGGCTCAAACTACACTATTTCATGCGTTTGCAAACAATAAGGCAACGAGAGCATCGATATGAGAAGGAAAAAACCAAGAGAGGATATTGTAGAGGGTCCTTATGTTGAGGTGTCGGATCAGAAGAGGCATGTCTCTAGGTGCCACGGAGTCCGAGTAGTCACCCGTCAAAGTTGAACGATATTTTGGTCTCAGGGCTCTTAAGGGACTACACTCAAACGAAGTATCCCAGAAGCAATGACCTTGTCACGCATCGAAACAACGCCTCCTCTAGTGTTCACCTAGCCACTTAGACATGTTGGTGTAATTGGTTCAGTGGCACGACCCACCTTTTATAAAATATAGCATGGTTGACAGCCTTACACTAGCTTAAACTGCACTATTTCGCGCGTTTTACAAACAATAGGGCAACCGAGAGCACCGATATGAGAAGGAAAAAACTGATAGAGATTATATTGTAGAGTGTCACTACACTCAAGTGTTGGATCAAATTTGACGAGACATCTCTAGGTGCCACGGAGTTCGGAGGAGTCACCCGTCGAAGTTGAACGATATTTTGGTCTCTGGGCTCTTAAGGGACTACGCCGTAATGAGGTAGCCCGAAAGAAATGACGTTGTCGAGCACTGAAACAAAACCTCCTCTAGCATTCACCTAGCCACCCAGGACAGTGTTGGTGCATAGTCAGTTTGGTGCCACAACGACCTGAGGCGTGACTTCTCACTAATCACCTCCGTTCATTTGACTAGACCTAAACACTGGTTCAATGTGCACCTATTTACCTTCCATCTGTCTTGTTCAAACAATAGGGCAGCGAGAGCACTCTGATCCTGAGAAGGAAAAAACTTGATCAGAGGATCCTTGCTTAGAGTGTCCCTGACGCTGATGTTGTTGTTGTGATCAGATGAGACATCCTCTAGGTACCCCAACTATGAGCTTACGATGTGAAGTCATTATTTTCGAAGTTATAATAGATATTTTGGTCATCACAGATCACTACACAGAATTAAGGAGTACTACGTAAATCCTCAAACGAAGTAAGCCCGGAAGCATGTGAGGACATTTTATTCATAAGTGCACCAATTTATTACATGATATTAATCATCTCTGCCTCGAATTTAAGCAATGTCTCCCACCTGAAACTTCAACCCCAAATGTGTCAGCATAGTTGGTTCAGTGCCATAACATCCTGAGGCATGACTTCTCACCTTGCCTCCGTTCATTTCCGAGGACTCAAAACATTCAATGTCACTTATTTACCTTCCATCTCTCTTGTTCTCTTTGGAATTTCCTCTGTCCTATAGTTGAGATCAAGAAAGATAAATTCCTTTTGGAAAATAATCTCTCATTTGCGAGTGATATGAATAATTTTGATTCTCATTCCTTGGTGAGCTCAGGTGTGTTTTCATCTGACTCAGAGAACTTGTATGAAATTTTGTCCCATACCATAACCTAGAGGTTTGATGCTCTAAAAGAAGTTATTTTTGATTATTAATCCCATGAGGAGAATGTATCAAATATTTTGGAAGATCTTGGCACAAGAATGCATGATCTTGGTACTCCTCTCAGGGAGAATAATTCCATGAAGAATCTTCAGGATTCAAATTTCAAGTTCATTGGTTCAAGAAAATATTTGTGACCCTTTCTTTCAATAGTGATACCTTAGAATGCCATGTAGAGATCATATGTTATATCTCTAATCCTATGAAGAGTTATGAAAAATATTTTAGTCCTTGTGTAAATATCAATGCCATTCCTGAGAATTGACTCAACACATTGGAGCATGTGAACATCTTGGAAGATGAGAAGATTCAACAAGATGGTCTATGGAAAAGCCTCATCATTCAAGATCTTCTATGGAGGAATACATGAGTTGATTCTTCATTAGAGGAGGATTCTTCATGATGGGTGGAACCTAAGAATATTAATAAGGGCTTACTGTCAAATTTTTACCCTTTTCAAAGGGACGTGGAGGACATCAGAATGCACAACCACATGAAATCTCTCCCTTTCGTCATTTAAGGCTTGTAACATTATCACTAGGTATGATTTCTCAGCACCCCAACTTGATTATGTTTCCCCCTCTCATGAATACTTAACCCCTTCAAACATTATCACCCCTTTAAGTCCCTTTTTCCCTTAATAAATGCGGTAATAGAAATGGGGAAAACCAAAACCCAATTAGAAACTTTTAACCCTACCCTGTCATGCCATGTAACTCGGGTTAATCCAGAATGGTCAAGGATGAGTTAGAAGGTGAGTTAGCTAGGTTAATGTTAAGAGGTGAGTATAAAAAAACACTTAGCCATTTTTTTAATCCCTTTTTAATATTTATTTTTCCTTCATTGCTGCTAGTATTTAGTTATGCTACTAAATTTTCAAGAAACCCTATTGCAAAAATCACATTTTTGCTCATATCTCCTTTATTTTTGCTCCATTTCCCCTCCAAATTTTCCCATAACTTCTACTCATGAACTCCTTGAAGATGATCTACAAATATTTTTCATTGGTACCCTAAATTTTTATAGCAACCCATTTAAAATTTCAAAGAAAAAACTTTCCTTTTTAGATCCTTGCAATTATGGAGATCGAAAACACTTGAAATTTGAAGCAGGAAACCATATGAAAATACCTAATCTAATGAAAAATTTTCATCTCAATACAAATAAAAGAAGACATGATTATATTTATTATTAAATTGGAATATGAGCCTTACTAAAAGTAATAAGTTTTGATAACAAAGAAAAAAATTTGAAACCTCTATTTAATCTTCAATTCTAGAAATATGAAAATTGTAAAACTTGAGAGTCGGGAAAATTGTAAAATCTTCAATGTTGCACCATAAGTAATGTTATATTCATATAGTTCAAGATGAACTCTACCTCACTTATTTCTATCAATGTTCCCATTAGTTGATATGCAACAGATGAGTGTTAGCTTTAAAAAATAAAGTAATTGTACGTATTGCCCTTTTGTAGTTCACCTAGCATGGTTTTGCTTAATGGAATAGGTTTTCTTAACAATTGTACCATGTAGTGCTCCGAGACATGGTTTTTTAATTTTAAATCAAACATACATATCTAGAACTAATAAATGGTTATGAAAACATACATAGAAGGATATCATACATGCAATGAAATTGAATCAAACATATAGTTGAGTAATATCGTAATGAAAAGCAACACACATGGATATATAAGAATCATACAAAGTCTGCTCCAGACGCACGTCTCTGAAAATATGTAAGTTCATAACATGTGTACATCTCAAACTAAGTGTGTCATAATGTATATAGGACCACATGTGGTCGCAAAAGGCTATATATATATATATATAATTATATATATATATATATATATATATATGAAGAAACATGTTCACTAGGACCAAATGGCCCATATATATATCTATGTACATTTAGGTGGACTATGAATCTAATCATGAAACATCTTCCCTCTCTTCACCCTACTAGAAGTAGCACGTCCACGACCTGGGGATGTAGTGGAGGGATATGCCACTATGGATTTCTTCCGTGTGTTCCTAAGCGTCTCTAAGTAGGCCTGTAACCTAACCTGTGCATTCATAAACAACAAGTTTTTAACACCCAAAATTTTAAAATACATTCAAAATTTAGAAACGTGTATAATTTAGTTAAAATGCATGTGAAATCTTACCGCAATGTCATGATCCCTAACAATTTGTTGTTGACGCATCGCATGGACAACAATAGACTCACGAAGGGTAAGCTGCATACAAATAATTAATTTTCAAATTAAACATTTCACATACATACAAAATTTGATATTGTAGTTTTAAGTAATAAGAAATAATGAACCTCCAAAATTTAACAAATTTGAAAAATTGGACCTCAGTTAGTGGATCTACAGATGCTATGGCAGTATCTACAGTAGCCTCCACAGTCTACATATATGGAGGAGTCTCTCTTACAGTCATAAGCTATACAAAAACATGTACAAATCAATATTAAAATTTACATGATTGTACACCACATAACAGATGTCCAAAGCATGTAATCCACGTGAATTTCCACAATTAGAAACAAAGTGTAAAGAGAAACTAACCTGCGTAAAACTCATGTGAGGCATTCCAGTAGCCTCAGTTCCCAGAGCAGATGATGACCTACCAGAATCCTGTGTATAAAAGACAAACATATTAATATGTATAACATACATGTGAAACATTATAATAATAATCTAGTGCAATCAAATGAAATTAAAAATGTAAGTTTGTACAAATTGAAGCTTACGTTTGAAACACACCCAGCTGCAATAGCTATCATGTCGACGCCGGATGTTTCCTTCACCGGCTCTTGCTATTTAAAATAAAATAAAAAATTAGTGTTTTACATGTATGTACATGATGTACAATCAAATACATATATATTAAAATCTCAAACATGTGAATTAAACTATTGTATATATATATATTATATATTTATTTGAAATTTACCTATGAAAGACCAATATCAGTGGCACCAATTCAAAAAACATCCCCCAACATCTCATCTATATAAAAGAAATCCTGTGAACCAACAAATGATGTCTCACCCGTAGTGCATACAGCACCACATGATCCACAGTGGTGTGGTGTGCTAGAACTGATGCCTCCACCAACAATACCAGATGTATGGTCACTATGCTAGGTCAGAGTGTTAGTGAGCTCCCTCAATGCATGCAGTGTGTCAATCTCCACAACCTCCTTCACTGTAGGAGAGATAACTGAAGGTAGTGGGGGTTTTGGGGCATGAGGGATCCTTGTTTGACCTTTGTGTGCATCAAGTCTACTCTGTGCAGAGCCACCTCCTCGACCAAAAAAGTTAGAAAAGTCAAAATATTTCGGGACCTAATTTTTGTTGCATGGTGGATAATCAAAAACCACACACCATTGGTCCCAAAAATTGTTTTTGATTCGGTCATCATGGGACCAATGGATAGGGAACCATTGGCAAGTAACTGTTATCACCGAATCACAGCACCCCCGGATGTTGATCAGATTTCTAGTTTGATCACTCTAAGCATCCAGTGTGATTGGATAACATGGGTACTATCTCCAAGTTGTGGGACTTGCTACTTGAGATAGACCTCCAGAGAAAGCTGGTTCTTGCTCCTAAACTACCTGCCACAATCTACTCTAATGCAGGAGAAACTAGCTATTCTAACCTAAAATTCCAAGGGACCAGAGAGAGAGAATGCATAAAATGAAAGTCCACTACAAGGGCCTGAAACACACTGGCTTCACAAAGCAATTTTGACAGAGCTTTGTTACCCAAAAACTCTCCCCTCTACAATGAGCCCAGCACTCCAATTTATAGAAAAAATGAGAAGGAAAAGAGAAGGGAAAATGGAAATCCTGAAATCTGTCCTTCAACCACCTGTAAGAGGCATTAAATTGAGTGAAAAGGTTTTCCATTACTTGCAAAAGGCTCCCCATACTGTCCCATGTGCTGCAGCAGAGAAAGAATGATGACCATGCCTCTTAATTGCACTCCCAGCTACCAAATAAAACACTGTTCTGAACCCGGCCACGTTTCCCTAAAAATATCAATCAATTTCTAATCAAAACTATAATTTCTTTATTTCTTTGCATCGGGCTCGGAACCACGATTCCAACGGTACCAAGTTTGTGCAATTTCGTTGAGAAATGCAAAAGTTATGGCCTTCTGAGTGTGGGCAGCAATTTTGGGTCTGGTAGTCGTTTTCTGTCATTTGACGGGAATGAGCATTGACTGACTGGAGCCGAATATGTTTCTTTTATTTAAATATATCTACCCTCATTAAAATTAAGAAATCTAATATTTGTGGCGTAGAGGATGTCCTGCTCGTTCCAGAAAGTCCAATTTTATGAAAATCGGAGCTCGGAGTCAAAAATTATGGTCATTTGAAGTTTCCGGACCAAACATTGACTTTTCTTCCCTGCCTTCGGCCATTTCGGCTTTTCCCGTCCCGCGCGTCCCTTTGTCCCATTTGGTTTCGGTGCTGAAATTTCCCATTTCGGCCGAACCGGCCGGTTCGCGTACTTGCAGCTCATATGTCCCATTTGGTTTCGGACCGTCTGGGACAAATTCGCCCGGTTCGGCCGGTTCGCGCCCTTTTGTCCCAACTGTTCCGGGACAAAAGTTCTCATTTCGGCCGGTTCGGCCGGTTTGCATACTTTTGGCCCGCGCGTCCCAGACTGTTTCGAGATGCCTTGACTCATTTCGCCCGGTTCGGCCGGTTCGCGTCTTTTTGTCCCGCTTGTCCCGGGACAAAAGTTCTCATTTTGGCCGGTTCGGCCGGTTCGCGAACTTTTGGCCCGCGCGTCCCAGACTGTTCCGGGCTGCCTTGACTCATTTCGCCCGGTTCGGCCGGTTCGCGTCTTTTTGTCCCGCTTGTCCCAAATGCTTCTAGGACTAGGACTTAGCCATTTTTCGTGATTTTTCCTGGCCCGAGCTTGTTTTGCAAATTTTTTCACATTTTCTCAGAACTTGCTCTCTTCTACTTGGACAGGGGAGTTAGAAAAATATGAGGGGACCCTAGAGACATTAATATTTTTTTTTTGCCCTGACTCAATCTATTTGCCTGGGACTAAAGAATTTGATGCATGTTATCAAAATTACCTTGAGGGTGAATTTTGGATAACAGTAACTACAGGGGGGCATTGGTTCTCAGGTTAGTAAATAATGCACAAATGAGGTCTTTTCCAAAAATTTTATCGTTTACAGCCGCATGGGATAATTTATCAACATACCACTGCCTACAATTACCTCTAAAGGTATTCCATCTATGTATTTGGTTGGTTGCGGAGTCAAATTCGCTAATCAATGTTTGCAATGTGTTGGCTAAAGTCATGTGGGATGGATTTGTGGCATGATTTTTTCTTATACTCTGAATAAGGTTCTCAATGACAATTTTATTTTCTCATATTCTTCCAATGATATTATCTTTTGTTCATGTTGGTTCAGTGGGGACAGAAGAAGCCACAGGAGGCGGATCTATGTTTGGAGCAGGGTTTTGAGGAATGTTCGGAGGGTTTTCAAGAATGTTCAGTGGGTTTTGAGGAATGTTTTGATGGTTTGCATGATTTTGAATTTGCTAACCAATTGAAAAAACAAGAAAATTGTATACATAAATAAACATTTCAAAAAACCCATGAAAATGCAAAAAAAACCTAAAATGCAAAAAAAAACTATAATGAAAAAAAAGATGATTAAAATCAGGGGCTTACCTCCTCGTCTTGGCGGCATGGTTGCTATAATGATCCAGAAGTCCGATGAGTAATTTTGAGGTGGTATTCAAACCTCGAGTGAAAAACGTCTAGGAGAAATAGCGATTTGAAATGAAAAATGGGGAGAATGAGGACCCACGGGATTACTAATTTTTGTCTCAGAGTTCCACGATCGTGGTTTATAACCTTACTCGTGGTTTTAGGTTTGGTAATTTTCCAAACCTGAAATTCAGGAACCACGATCACGGTTTAAAACCACGATCATGGTATACAAATTACGATCACAGTTCCTGAATTTCAAGTTTTTATGTCCATGGAATTGTCTACCAACATCGTGCACTTACCCGAAATCAATTTTAGTTCTTCTATTCAAGTAAGAGGGGTTTTGAATTGGAGTACTATTGTAGATTTTTATTTACCAACACCCATTCAATCGTGTTGGAACATCACTTAGAATAAGTTCCAAGTGTTCATCGAAAGTACACAAAACTTACCATGTCCTTCCTTATTTGATCATGCAAGATGTGTATTCATCATGAACCATTGTACGCAACATAAGATAACAAATGAAATAAATTAAAACAACATAAAAATGATAATAATAAGAGATTTTACCTTTCATTCATGAATAAATAACAACATTATTTGAATGTCAATTACATATCTTCCCCTGATCCTAACCCTGACAACCCATGCAATGTTATCTATTGCAAAAAATGAATAGTACATCAAGACAATCTTGGACTACATACCCAACAACAATGCACGCACCTCATAAAGACTAACTCACTCATATAAACA
Source organism: Taxus chinensis (assembly GCA_019776745.2). Taxonomy (NCBI): domain Eukaryota; kingdom Viridiplantae; phylum Streptophyta; class Pinopsida; order Cupressales; family Taxaceae; genus Taxus; species Taxus chinensis. The sequence goes on from CM034153.1 coordinate 508,317,179, forward strand.
CACTCTCCATCCATCCGGCTCTCATACACATGATCCTCATATAATGGGTGAAACATACATTTATTTATACTTGGTGGGAACTTATCCTTCACCACTTCTTAACTGCTCGGAAACAAGAGTCCAGAATAGGCAAATCAAGTTTTTTTCTTCTATTCAAGTAAGAGGATTTGTGAATTGGAGTACTATTGTAGATTTTTATTTACCAACACCCATTCAGTCGCATTGGAACATCACTTAGAATAAGTTCCAAGAGTTCATCCAAAGTACACACAACTTACCATGTCCCTCCTTATTTTATCATGCAAGATGTGTATTCATCATGAACCATTGTACGCAACATAAGATAAATAAATTAATTAATTAAAACAACATACAAATGATAATAATAATAAGAGATTTTACCTTTCATTCATGAATAAATAACAACATTATTTGAATGTCAATTACATATATTCCCCTTATCCTAACCCTTCCAACCCATGTAATGTTAGCTATCACAAAGAAATGAATAGTACATCAAGACAATCTTGGAATACATACCCAACAACAATGCACGCACCTCATAAAGACTAACTCACTCATACAAACACACTCTCCATCCATCCGACTTTCATACGCATGATCCACTTATAATGGATGCAACATACATGTATTTATACTCGGTGGGAACTTATCCTTCACCGCTTATATGCTTTATTTATAGTAGTAACCTTACTAAGCACATATCAAACTCATTTTGAATCCTGCTTTATTCACCATTTTGTGCTATAAATAGATTGATCTTATCCATAACCATGTCCTAAAAATATATGTCCATGCTCATTTTTAAATACTTTTGGGTCTATTTCTAGAATTTCCTTGACCATCACACCAATTTTTCTTTCTTTTCTTTTTTTGACCAACCTGAAATTTGTCTAATTCATGAATATGCCTTTGTGCATGGACTTTCGTGCCTTGATGTCTCTCCATTTCGTACGTGTACCCTCGTGATCTCACTTCCTTTATATACTTCTTTATGGTTCACATGCTCCCTTCTACGTGCAATCTTCAACCTCCATGCATGGATTGCATTTAGCCACTTTCTCAACCTAGCATTACCTCACACTATGAGTATTATCTATCCTTAGCAATATAAATAATACAATAATTATTTGGAAATAGTAAATGAAGAAGGAAAGAATAATGGTAACACCCCCAATGAATCAAATAAGAATGAATGAATTTCATGCGTACATATAAGGTTTGGATTATGGTGATGGTAAGAGCTTTGAAAAATATAGTTTGATCCCATCTGCAATTGCTTCCATTCATCTAACTCACGAGACACTTTAGTTGCGGTTTCCTTAACAATTTCTTCAATAATTTCTAAATTTAAATCATCATCCTTCTCCTCCATCTCATTTCATATGACATCCCACTCTTTGATGTTTTCCTCTAGACTATCTACCTTGGGGAGCATCATCAATTGGATTTCACAAAGTCGTTTCTCAATCATATCATGTCTAACCTTTTTTGTATTGTTTTTCTCACTAACTTATTACAAAATCCCTTCACGCTTGGATATATTTGTCAATAATGAGGCATGATGTTTATTTACTTCTCCCTCATCCTTTGTAGTGCATGCATCAAGGATCAATGATATTTCTTGAAAGTTAGAAAAAATCTTCTCAACCTGCTGCATGGCTTCCTTCAATCTTGTGCCAAGTGTTTTAGATTATTTTAAATTATTTTCTAGCTTGAAATTATTTATACTATACATATCGTTTGTTTTACATCCCATCCCATTTTTCAATTTAACTAGTAGTAAGTGTACCAATTGCTCCAACTACTCCATCTCCATGTTATGATCAGGTTTTTCCTGCATCACAACATTTGGGCATGCACATGTGATGTTAATGATGATTTTTTATTCCTTATTTTATGCATCCATTGTTGTTTCCTTCCCATCAATCATCACCTCAACAAGCTTACCATTTTTTAATTCTTGCACTCTATGTCCCATTGCATCCTCTTTATCATGGCCCCTTTATCAATATTTTAAACTCGGTGGCTATCTTATCTAGAGTCTTTCTTCCTTGTTATTCTAAGATTTTGGTAGATACATTTATTAGGAAAACTCCCAGTTTTGTACTTGATTTCATCTCCAAAATTCACTCTTTACTAACCTCAAAGTTTGGTTCCTCCACATTTTTCTGTAGAATCCAATATCGTATCTTCCTTGTGCATAGATAATATTTGTAATATTTAAACATGTCCCAACAAAATATTTCTCCAATGGGTATCAAACTTTGAAACGTTTCTCTTAAGGTCTTCACATGATCATCTATGTATGACAGTCCCATTACATGTGGAGGTTGTCTTGGCCTTCTTCCTTGTGGACGCGACCCTCATGGTTTCTTTATTGTAAAATTATATTCCCTCTGTCTTATTCCTTCAACAGTTCTTATCCCTTCTCCACCTCCTTGCAATTGAGTTTATTCATCATTGTTCATGCCCTTATGTCATTCTTCTACATTATCTTCCTCACACTCTCCTCATGCATACTCTTCATCTTAGGCCTTTTCTTCTTTCATAGGATATTCCTAAAACCCGTGTTCTTGCATGGGCTCTTCCTAATGCCTATCTTCTTGCACATGATTTTCCAAGTCTTCATCCTCTTCAACATTATGAGCTATATGAGGCTTCTCATACTCAGTTAGAATCGGTCACTGTGATGTTTTTCTGGAGACAACTGAGGAGTGTGCAAGATGATTTTCACTGGGTGTATCCTCTGCATTTTATTCCTTTTTCTTTGATCGAGTGAAGCCTCTTCCACTTCTTATTCTTCTCCTTCTATAGGATTTATCTTACGTCTACGGTTAGGAACCTTCACTGTTTATCTCTTCGGTGGCTATGAAATCTCAAGGTCACGCTTTTCAAACTAAATTCCATATTTAATATTTTTCCATACGTAGATATAAACTCTATAGGCATCTTTGCCAACTACCAAAGTCATGATTGGGTTAAGGTCCATGTTATCTGTCTCCATGGTCTCCACATATAATGCCTTAAACACATACCCATATCTTTTTTGTAGCATATGGTTATTAACATCTACCCTTTGTGCATTGAACTTTAATTTTTGTGCATATTTTATCCTCTTTATCATGCCTTTAAATTATGTTGTGGTGAATGCAAATGGAAGTTTTCACCATGGTCCTATATCCCCATTTCTCAACAAAATAAACCAAAGCTAAAGGGTTCCATTACTGCAAACTTTTTCTATTTAGTAAAAAGTAATGGAAACTCCTTAGAAATGTACCATTCATTTTCAAATGCGTTGTGCATTCTCTTTTACCATTTCTTGAGGCACGCCTTATATGGATTTGAGATTATGCCATGAAAAATATACTTAGTAAATATGATCGTTGGTGACTTCTTTTCAATACGGTGCTTCCAAATGTTGTCCTCTGATCTTTTTGGAACTCCTATCTGCCAAAGCACAATTAACAGAAGGATAGAAACCCATGTGATCTTCTCTCCTTTCTCCATTTTGGCCCTTACTTCTTATATGTTTCCTTCAACTATATACAGGGCAAGGTTATATTTGGTCTTGAGCTTCATATTATGCGTAATATATAGAATTTCTTATTTACCTTTATCCATCTCATAATGGCACCAAATTTACAACTGACCAGGTGCACATCCACTCTTTTTCCTAGGTCAACAATATTCTCGTTGATGAAAGCGTGACTTCCCCTTTGGTAAAAGAAATTAATGGTTGTTTCTTTTATTGATGCCTCATCGCACAGGTCAAATTATATTTCCCTTCCAACATCACGTAATCCATTAACTCTTTTGATTAACTTGGTAGTTAATAAAATCCTCATACCTGTGAAGTAGAAGTAATTTTTGTGAGTGTGTTACATTAACCATCGATATAGGCACACTAGCTTCCTAAATGAAGGGAACACATATAATTGTAGAACTCCAAAAAATTTTAAATCCTTTCGCAACATATCATCAAGGATTATCTTCCCTTCCGCATTCCTCTGATTAATCTCCCGCATGACATGCTTCTTGATGTCTATTTCATTTCCTTATGCTGAGTGATTATATTGATTGATTTTTCATTTCCAAAGTTGTGATAACCAAATTTTAACTAGAACTACATCTTCCAGATACTACTTTTAGGAAAAACATTCACCAGGATAATATTCTATGTTCTTCTTGGTCTTTGATGTCATCTTCGACATCATTTCATTTATTGTATTATACTCAAACTTATCTTATCTTGGAACCTTTAAATATTTTCCCCTAGGTACCGAAAACCCAAGATTGTGTTTTCTCAAGTCATATATTTGATTCTTCAATCCTTTTACCTTTCTCAATCCAACTCCATGCCCTATCGAACCTATGAAACACTCTATGCCCTAACTTTGGATTTTCACCATCGAAACCTAACTCTTTGAATCCATCATCACAATGCTTCCTTCAACCCCTTCTTCACTAATCTTCCACTTCTCCAAAGAACTCTCTGTGTAGAAGGTTCTATGCTTAATTTGTTTATCCCTACCCTGGTTCACTTTTCATAATTTGCACTTGTTTGTAGGTGATATATTTTGTGCATTGGTTCTCAAATAGTAAGGTAATAATAAGTTCACTTTCCCTCCTTTTATTCAATTTCAACTTCCAACCGTATTAATTTCTCTCAACTACCACCGCTTTTTAGTTTTCAATCATTTTTTATGCTCTCTCGTTTTTTTCATTTTGTCACCTTTTCCCACAAGATTCTTCCTCATGCGGAAATATAAAACCTTTTTTGGTAAACTACTACTTCATAGGCTACAGGATTATTTATGTGCACCTTCCTACAGTGCACCACTTTCCAACTAGTTTTCATCGTCATTGCCTTCTTCACGCTATACTTCACACTGATCTATTCATCACGGTTTCACGTGAGCAATTTTTCCGAGCCAATAATACTTGAGAAATTCCACCAATCCACACTAACTCATACCATATATATTCAACCAGAATTATAATTTCCCCAACACCTTATATTTCTCCGTAGTGAGCGCATTTCACCTTTTTCCATTTCTCACCTTTTACTTCCTACCAGAAACTTAAAAGCATGCACATTCCTCTGTGCATCATTCTATAATAGAATGATCATCTCTTACGTGCGAGCTTGTAGGGCTCAACGTGAATGACAAGCTGCTTATTCTCTAGTGTATTAATTCCTTAAAGTACAACTCCTTTGCACAAGAATATTAAAATGTATTCCAATTCAATGAGTGAGAAATGTAATCTAAATAGCTAAGCATCTAGCATAGTGTCTTCTATGATTTGTGCATTCTCACCAAATTTTATTTGTGACCAGGGATCTGGTCCCAAATCATTTTTTCCAAGCTTAACTATAAATTAAATCTCAAACTTCTAAAATAAAATGATCCAACGACAGATGCATGCTTGCAAAACTAATTTTTGACAAGATATTTAAGTTCCATGTGATCAATGTAAAATATGAATGGTGTTGCTAGCAGGTATTATCTAAACTTCTGAAGCGCGTACACAATTGATAACACCTCAAACTCTGTAGTTCCGTAATTATGCTCGGTCGGTGTCAGCTTCCTGCTTGCAAAATAGATAAGATGGTCTACATTACTTTCCACTAGTTGCTTCAATACTACACCGAACATAATTCAAGAAGCATCTACATGAACATAGAATGTGTTATTTAAAGAGGTGAAATCGTAAGATGGGGGTGATGGTTAGCTTCTCCTTTAAAGTCTCAAATTGTTTCTATTGCGTGTCACCCCAATAGAATTTATCTTTTTCTTTGACAAATTCTTTAGTGGCGCAACAATCTTGGTATATGCCTTAATGAATTTTCAGTAATAACTAGTATGGCTAAGGAATCCATTCACTTCGATCTAATTAGTTGGTTCTTCCAACCCCAAAATGACTTAAATATTTGTGGGATATACCAACATGCCTTCTTTACATATAATTTTTCCAAGCAAAGTACCAAATGGTGTCGCAAAGGTACACTTCTTAATTTTTAAGGATATATTAAGTTGTCTGCATATCTTATACATCAACCTACAACAGTCACAATTGTTTTTAACAAGCACATAAATGGTCCAACCATCTAAATATACCTGAAATAAATTACGATTGAAATATTGAAATGCTTTAACAACAATGCATAAAAACATCATTTCTATATTTTTGAGATGAAAAGGCATAATTTTAAAAGCAAAGAATCCCCATTTAGTTGAAAACGTTGTTTTCTACTGATATTAACTTGTAATGATATATTCAATAATACAACTGTTATCTCATGCCATCTGATTAGGTTATCTCTATGTGGTCCTCACCATCATGATGTTGTTACCCTTCATGTATAAAAGAAAATATTCCTTCTATATCCCTCATTCCATATATACACCTCCATCGTACATAAGAAGGATTCAAGATTCTCTTCCCAATGTATTTTTACAAATTAGTCCCTCCAAAATTTCTAACTAACCATGGTCAAATAAATCTTGTTACTCTTCCTCAAAACATCCCATAAGTTTCATGCGCCCAATTGTCACTAGAAACAATGTTGGTGTCACTAGTGCAATGTAGGTCTCCCCACTGAAGCACACCTTCATTTGATGGCTTAACATTCTTTGGGTCACGCATTTTATGCATGTATATCTGATTGAGGTCGTCTTCGATTATTGGCTCAATGTAATGTGCATATTAAGTGTGATCCATATATATTACTACTCATTTTCTGTGATCTAAAATCTGTCATAACTCTTGGTAAAGTGCAAGTCCGCATTATATTCATAACACCATGGTCGGCCAAGTAACGCATGAAAATATTCTACCTTAAACAATTCCAGTTCCTCAAAGTATCAATTGAACTTTGTGCCCTGAATCATTATGCTTACATATTTCAAAAAACCAATGGGCATAACCCTCGTCTTATTCTCCATATATAACACACTTAAGGATATTTGCAATAGTGATCCTCCCATCCTATCCCAAATGGCGAGAGTGGGTACATTCACTTCTGTACATGTATCAATTAAAATGTTACTTACCAACCATCCGTCTATAAGTGCGTCCTGGGTAATTTATTTGTCATAATCATGAGCATGTGGTGGAAAATTAATATTAATAATATGACACCCATTTTATGCAGTTACACATGACACCTTGTCTCTCAACCATTCTCCTAAAAGATGTATGATGTTCACATGCCTTACCATCCTAAACACTTATATGATATCATCAGCATCCTTCTAAGGTATCTTAACATATCTTACACATTCTCTCTCTCATGATTGTTCCTTAATATTTTGTATCTCCCCCTAAATCTCCCTAATGATGCCCGTTGTCTCTTGATGTACTTCCTTATGATTACCAACATCTGGATATTTTATCGATGGGACTACTTCTTCCCTATTGATGAGGGGATTTGTCCATCCTTTCTCATATGCTAGGGAAGACTAATCATGTGTTGCAGTTAGACCATAATATTAAGTGTTCATAATATTCAGTTTATAATTAAGTAATATTGAATATATATTATCCTCTATTATTTAATATAAACTCTATATTAGGTTTAATTAGTTATTAATTAACTAATTATTAAATCGGGGTGTTTTACGTGACTTAATAGGTTATAACCCCTTGGGTTATTTAAATATGGCTATGGCCCATATTCAAATATATGTAATTTTTGGGACAAAAATAGGGACCAGAAGTGAGGAAGGAAAATTTGAAGTGGTAAAATGTTTCTCAATAAAATGGAAATTTTCTTTGTGGTTTTTTACTCCATTGGTGTTTCCCATGTTGTATCCCGTGTTAATGTGTTATGGTGTAAATTACTTTACTTTATTATTTATTTATTTATGTGTACACATTAATATTTACTCAATATTAATTCAATTTGGTTAATAGAATTTTATAAGCCTCGGCCTGACAATGTATCAGAGCGGGTTAAATTGGATAAATAATTTAATTAATCCAAATGATTTCCATTAGGTAGTTGGTTGGTGCACAAAAGCTCTAGAGTAATAGTTACCTTTGCATGTGAAATATCGTGTGGAAGAATTACAAGTAAGGGTTAAAATTTTTGAGAAATATTTTATTGATTTTCTATATTTTGTAGAAATGAAGTGGTAAAAGTGTAAAAATGAAGTTATAAGGTCTCCCATAGGGAAACAATCTTCCTTAAGAATGGGAAGTTTATTTTTCCTACTGCCTTGGATAAAGACCTATGGAATGGGGCCAAATTTTACGTTTTCTCCAATTTCTCTTTTCCTCTTATGTCCTGGTTTGAACTCTTTTTTATAATTTTACGCTTCTTTAATTAGGCTTCATTTATAACTGTTGGGGCCCTTTACATATTGAATAATATATGTATGTGGACTTCTATGGACCTCTCCTAATAGTAATGTTAAATTTGTTTATTAAAACCTTATAATATTTTTCAAATTTTTGCTATAGACATATTTATATGCCAATATAAATTTACCCCTAACAACTTTCCATATAGTCTTATTCACATTTTTTAAACTAGAATCCTAATCATCTTAGTACGATTTTTCAATAAAACATATAATCTTTAACCAAACTTTAAAACTATATTTTAATATGTCATTGGTCATATCACTACAGTATTTATAGGTTTTATAAACCTAAACTAAAATATATTAATAAGATTATATTATAGCTTTTATTTTTATTTATTTTTTTGGGACTGTACGGTTGTTTGGATTGTCATAATCATTTCCTATATGCGATTGTGTCCCAACCTTCTCCCACAGGCCCTCTACGTGGCCACCAACCATAGGCCGTTCATTGAAATTTTGTCGCCCCTCTTTTGCCATAATTTGTGCCATAAGCTTATTCCACATGGTACGGACCCCATGCATTTGTTTTGGGACAGTGAAGTCCCAAATGGGGACGGGTGTGGGATAAATAAGGATTTAAAATCCTTTTACGATGGATGGATGGTGTTACTTCGGTCACACCACCACTGTTTTATTAAAATTGGTCATGGATGTGGTTAAGCTCACCAAGCCACATCATATTTCCATTATAATAAAAAACTTGGTAAAAAATAAGCGACCAATGGGGTTGAGTTACATGGTTATATGGCTCAGTGTTATATGCATTGAGTATAATATATAATGTAGCTTGATTATTGGTTTAAAAATTACAATTTGATAAAATGGACCAGTTGTTAGATAATATTATTTGGTATAGTATAAATTGGTAAGTTATTATAATGTGGCTCGGAGAAAATAATGCAATAATTATATAATGTTGGTTTAACATTGAAATGACATATATAAAATTGTTAAGTTGGTGAGACCAACTCGGTCAAATTGGTGATAAATTTTAAACATACATATGAGCAAGAGCTCCAATTATATATATATATATATATATATATATATATATATATATATATATATTGTATTTTATTTTAACTATAATTAATCCTTAAAGGTTATTTTTTTAAAAAAAATAGTGAAAATATTGTAATCTTTTTTTCAAGATTATATCTTTTACGATATGAAGATTAGATCGTCATTGTTGTTTAGATTTAAAACTAAAAAAAATTATTCGCCTTTTGATTTAATTTTAATATCATACTAATACATTTGTGTGTAGATTATCCACTTGACATGATCTCTTTTTTGTCTTAAATTGATCATTTTTTCTAACTACGAGAATTAAACAATGATAGGGGGATTTATATTAACTTTGATTTTTAAATCCTAATTTTATTATTTAATTTATTTTACATGAAAATGGGGTCTAATTAGTTTTCAATTAATAAATCTCAGATGTTGAATTGGAATAATTACAAAATTTGGAAGATTTGATTGAAGGAATAATTCATGGCTCGCAAACTATGCGAAGTTGTGAATGGAACTGAGAAGGCTCTTACTGGAAGACAAGCAACTGCGGACAATGTCTCTATGTATAAAAAAGTACAAGAGGCGATGTCCATCATTTTGTGAAGCGTTCAGGATGATTTTCTTACTCGAATTGGGAATCATGAAATTTTGAGTGAGCATTTGACACAATTGACCTCAATGCACTGAGGTACACATTTATCAAAAATCATTAAACTGATTTTAGAACTCATGACAACTCCTATCAACAGAGATGAAAAAGTAATAAATTATTTGGCTAAAAGCAAAAATATTAAGTTTTAGGTAGATGGTTGTAGTTGTAACTTAATTCAAGGTAAATAATTTTATTTCGTTATTTAGTTTAATATTTATGAAAAATTTAGAAATGTCATTTCAATTTTGAATTCTAAATATAAAATAGAACAATAAATTCTATATTTGCAAACTCTTAGTGGTCTCCTGATTCAAGAAGAGAAAGTTATGAAAAACTTTAATTCGAAAGAGAATGGTACTTAGAAAATTCTTTCTCAAAAACAAAAAAAATAAACATTCTTGGTTTAATACGAATAAATAATCAACTTTTAAAACTCATTGTAAAAATAAGAAACCATGAAACTTAAAATGTTAGTAAATTTAATAATTGTGGGAAATTTGGACATAAGAAAGAAGATTGTAAATCAAAAAACATGTCAAATTTCAAAAATAAAAAATTGAATGAATTAGATCAAAATCAAGATGAAGATGATGAGAATAATCATAGTGCTAATATAATAGGTTTATAAACTATTTCTATTATTTCTAAATGAAAATTATATCTTATATTTTAATATACTATTGAAAAAGGATTTGTTTTTTCTTTCATAATCAACTCAAATGAGTTAGTGAAAATGAACTAGAAGTAACTACAACTAAAAACATATTTTCTTAGTCTTTTGAGAGTGTATTAAAAATATAACTATTTTTTAGTTTTTGGCATGAAAAACTGATTATATATGAACACCTATGAAATGTATTCAAGGGTTCTTACATGATTATTTGTTGAAGAAAACTCTGCTTAAATCCATGGGAAATGTCCAATGTTAATGGATCATGTTTTATGTTTATTTTATGATTATTCTTTTATGATTTGATTATCTATCCAGATATGTTATCTATCAGGTCTTATATCTTTTTTAAGGCTTAAGATATAAAGGTTCTTGATAAAAAAATTATTAGTATGTTATTACTAAAATATTATTATATGCATATCAAACGACAGTTGGGGATGCCCTTGCCATTATATTGGAGACATCCAATACTAATTACATTTAATATATATTTTACAAGAATAATATGCTGAATTTTTTCAACATATTTCAACATGGTTAGTTAAGAATATTATTAAGTTAGTTTTTATACAACTAATATTTAACTTTTATAGACAGTTAAAAGTGAAATCAATAAGGATTTATATTCTTATTACAATGTCTATATGGATATTATGACTTTAACCATGTTGATGTTGAAAGAGAGTTTAAAACCCGCAAGCGAGGATCACGAGGGACAACGTGCACATCAATGGACATGTGAACGGTAGCGTGAAGAGATCTCGAGAGGAGCAAGCATCAACTGAATGTGCATGCAAAGATTTGAAACACGGGAAGAACCTGGTTAAGCATAAAAACTCTCCTCTATCTCATAGATCAAATGCGGTGTATGTATAGGAGGTGCTCAGTAACCCCCAGTACTTCAATCATGACAACTCAAATAGAGAGGGGGAGTTACATTCCCAAAATAGAAGTGTAACTCCCATGACACATATGACACACTGACGCACTGACACACTGACGTGTTGATGCACTAACGCATAAGAGAATCTCATAATGACCCTTAAATGACACATGGACCTACGATCTCACCTAAGTGAGATGACTCACCTAATGATGTGGAAAATACCCACACCAACACCCCCCCTTCATCGTAACTTAGGATGAGGTGGCAAATCAGAAATGAGAAATGGGTCCCGGCACAAAGCCTGATGAGGTACCCATGAACAAGAAAAAGGTTCCAAGTAGTGAAGGAAAAACCAATGGGAAAAACATCCACCTCAAGAGAACATAATACTCTCTAATCTAAGAAAGATGCCAAAGATGGGTCCCGGCCATAGACGAGCCTAAAAGGGTACCCATGTACAAAGAGACAATCTCTAAGAAAGAAGAAGAAGAGAGAAGAAAAGGGAGACGAGAGGAATGTAGAAGTGCCATGGATGGATCTGAACTCTGCAACTCTAGGAGGTCTCCCAAAAGAATGTCGATGACAAGATCCTCTACCTCTGGACTGAAGAAGAGCCACATGTACCGAAATGTGTGCCTGCCCTTAGGAAGGATAGAAATGACGTGCTAAAAGTTTGCCCACTCCATGAAGGAAACTGAAGGCAATAACACGAAGAACTATGAGTTTGGTCCATGAAAGTGTGACATAGGTCTAGCAAGTGAGTGTGAGGGAACCAAAGGTAATGCCACGTTTGCAAAACTGTCAGAGTGAAAAAGAGGAACACCCACAGAAAGGTTGTCTAAGTGATGTGAAGGGAGCAAAACATCCTCCACAACAGAAAAGGGACCCACAGCTGAGGGTGGATCAATGAAGGTCTCTGGAAAAGTGGAAGTGATGTGATTCCCAGAAGGGGCACTCCCAACAATAGAGATGATGAACTCCTCTGAAACACCTATAAATGGATGAGGGACCTATAGTGCATCACAAGTAGACTCTGTGAAAAGATGAATAAGGTCAGGAAGATGCTCGTCCCAATGAGGGGGGCTCGAAAAATAGAAGAGCGATGTTAGATAGGTATGAGTCATCCAATGAATGTAGAGGAGTGAAAGGGGCCTCGCACACTGGAAGTGGAAATGATGCTGGTGTAATGACTATATGAGACTAAGAAGGAGACTTCTCGATATCTGATGAGATGTGGGAAGTGTCAACACTCTCTTGAATAGTGAGCGAAAGAGGAGAGAAGTCCTCTGTAATGCTCTCGACATCAGAACTAGGAGCACAATCCTCATCATCAGAAGTAGAATCAAGCGAGTCTATGTCAGTGGAACTGTCATCACATGAAGAAGAGGAGACAACGGAATCAGTAGTAGCAACAATGGCGGTAGTATGTGAAGGGTCTCCATAGAGGGACTGAAGAATGCTCCAGACACAGTGAGGTGGATCTGATTGTGCCATGTGAAACCAAAGAGAATGAGAGACATGCATCATCATGTGACCAAATACATGGTCACAAGTGTCAAGGAAGTCCTCCAGATGATGATGATCAGCGGGTGTAGGAACTGGCCCAAGAAAGAAGGCTAAAATACCCTCGTGGGCGAAGTAACATTCCATGGAAGCACGCCAAACTGAATAGTTCCCTCTCCCGGTGAGAAGTGGCGAAGGCTGTAAGGTGATCCTACGATGCTCAAGTCTATAAAGAGCACTCTCCATGATGAAAAATGAAATATGCACAAAAGCAAGACGTCGGACTTGGCCGATAATGCGTCTGCGTGTGAAAGCCCAAGAGTACAGTCAACCCTCCCAGAATGTGTCACTTTATAAAGTAGTGCATTTTACAAAATTGAAAATTTCATCACGTAATGTGTGAGAAATCATGCAACTTTGACTAAAGAAGCACTCAAAAATGAGATGCGAGTCAAAAGTTATGGCATTAAAACGATTTCCGCAACTGATCAAAAATGCCACTAGACGCTGCAAACACATTAAAAATATTCTCGAAACGATTTCAAAGGGTATTGTATGACTACTCGTTGGAAACGGCACAAAATTTTAGATAGGTTTTATTTTGAATGCGAGGGGGGATTAGCCTCCTACCAACCCCGGACGTCGCCCTCCATCTTCGACGCTTAAAGGAAGGATGGGCAATACAAGCCAAAAACCCAAATTTTACAATGCCATGAATGTTTTTTTTAAAACACCTTAAAAAACATTTAAAAAGGTGGAAAGGAGTGGGCCCACGTTGAAGAGATATTGTGGATGGAGGTGGAGCTACAGGTGGAGCTGGCAGAGATCCTCAAGCCGCCAAAAAATGCCAAAAAAGCCAGAAAAATGGCTAAACATGTGGTTACTATTTGAAACTTGTTGCAGAGTTGGTTTGGAGAGAATGGAAGCCCATGTAGTGTTTGTTCCCACGTCAAAAGGGCAGTCCAACAGAGCTACTATTTGAAATGGTCCAAAAAGCAGTCCCACGTAGCTGCTGTGAGGGAATGGAAGACTGTCGTGCTGAGTGTGCCAGGTGCTACAAGTCGCTGAAGAAAAGGAAACGGATGGAGATCCTTGTGTGGGAGGTCAAAACATTTTCCAACGTAACCAGAAAATGCAGGTACAACAAAAAAACATGCCAAGAAAGAACCCGCACCAAAAGCGTTCCAATCCCACGCAAAAACGTTTGAGGATAGGCAAGAAACATTGGGCACTACATGAGAAATTCCTGGTGTGGTCGTTGGGAGAGAGAGGTCGTTGGGAGGTGCTGTAAGGATTCCATGTCGAGCCTGGGAGTTGCAGGTTGCTGGTCGATGCTACAAACCAGAGATGGAGGGAGTAAGAGGCAGTAAGGAAGACCAGAAGTAAGATGTCGAGCGGTCGAAGACTATCCAAAACCCAAACAAAGCACAAAGCTACGGAGTCCAAGCCCAACACCACTATAAACCCAGCAAAACCAACACTTCTAGAGCTCAGAGCTGAAACTGTAAACACTCCAAAAACTACATGCAACGATGCAAAAACCATTAAACTCCAAAAACAAAGCCATGAACACCCGAAAACCAAACCGAGATATGAAAGCTGAATCAATGCACTGAAGCACATAATGGAATATCCATTACGACACACGTAACGAGAACTGGATATCACACCGAAAGCCAGAAAACACACACAAAAATGCTGAAGGGTGCACGGATCCACAATATCCACTCTGATACCATGAAAGAGGGTTTAAAACCCGCAAGCGAGGATCACGAGGGACAACATGCACATCAACGAACATGTGAATGACATCGTGAAGAGATCTCGAGAGGAGCGAGCATCAACCAAATGTGCATGCAAAGATTTGAAACATGGGTAAAACCTGGTTAAGCCAAAAAAATATCCTCTATCTCATAGATAAAATGCGGTGTACATATAGGAGGTGTTGAGTAACCCCCATTACTGTAATCATGACAACTCAAGTAGAGAGGGGGAGTTACATTCCCAGAATAGAAGTGTAACTCCCAATGACGCACTGATGCACTAACGTGTTGATGCACTGACACGTAAGAGAATCTCATAATGACCTATAAATGACACATGGACCTACGATCTCATCTAAGTGAGATGACTCACCTAATGATGTGGAAAATACCCACACCAATAGATGTTGTGTTAAATAGAATATACATATGGATTTTTATTAAATTTTTTTAGTGTAGGTTCCATTATCTGTAACAAACCAACAGTCTACATTTCTTCTACTAAGGTAGAGAAGTACAATGGAAGTAGCAAATAATCCATGTGGCTGAAGTGATTATTGGAAGAGATACATATGGATGATGAAGTATTCCTCTTCTATATGGTGGTTACAGTTGTATTACTCTTGCTAAAGAATCCAATTCAATATCATTGATTGAAGCAAATTTAAGTTCATATGCATGTTATCCGAGAGAAGGTTCTCTGCAGTGATAGAGATCTCCATTTCTGCTAGAATGGAGATTATATTGTAGATATGTTTACGAGCCATTGTGTGCTATAAAATAATCCAAGTTTCATGTAATTCTTAGCCTTTCAGAGTTGCGATTGAGGGGGAGTGTGCATGGAAGTGTCACCTCCTAATGACTGGACATTTTTTGATTCCTTCTCCTTTATACTTATTCTCTAGTATAAATAATTTTAAAAAGATATTTTATGATATATGTAAATTGATAGAGTTTACGGTAATACAATCGAGTTTGTTACATCCATTCTTAAACGAGGTCCTTGTGTTATAAACATATCCTAGAGATGTAGTGTAAGAAATTTTCCATGAGAAATGGTGGGATATAGTCTCACAAATCATGTTTAGCCCAAATTATACTTCTGATTTATGGATTCCAAATCCTTTTGTACAAAAAGATAAAATTAGCATGATGGAGGTGTTATAAATCCTTCAAAAGGACATGCTCTCCTAAAAAAAAAATTGGTTTATAGATTTGTAAATCATGTTGTACAAACAAGTAATGTTTGCATATGGATCCACACTTAATATTTAGGGGTAGTGTTAGAACATAATATTAAGTATTCATAATATTTAGTTTATAATTAAATAATATTGAAAATAAGTTATTATTTATTATTTAATATAAAATCTACATTATGTTTCAGTAGTTACTAATTAACTAATTATTAAATTGAGGTGTTTCTTGTCACTTAATAGGTTATAACCCTTTGGATTATTTAAATATGGCTATGAGCCATATTCATATATATTTAATTTCCTAGCTAAAAATATGGATTAGGAGTGAAGAAGGGAGTTCTTGAATGGTAAAAAGTTTCTCAATAAAATGGAAATTTTCTCCATGGTTTTTCTACCCTATTGGGGTTTTCCACGTTATATCCTGTGTTAATGTGTTATTGTGTAAATTAATTTACTTATTTATTTATGTATGCACATTAATGTTTACTCAATATTAATTTGATTTTGTTAATATAACTTTATAACCCTCGACATGACATTGATGACCAATAATTCCTACTCCATATCTGCAAAAGTCTTAGGTTGTCATTGTCTCTACTGATTGTGCTCAACTAAAACCATTGTTATTCCTTTATCCTTATTTTTCTAGTAGATATGAGAATAAAATTATTGGAATTCCCCAACCTTAAACGTCTTACTATAGTATGTGAAGGACTGGTTCATTAGACGTTTCCACTAATAATTATCTGTTAAACCACATATGTAACATATCCCTTGATTGAATCTAATTATGTGACTACCATGACCTCTGCCACAATATCCTCCTAACTATCCCATGTTATCATGATTACCTCCACAATTATTCTTTCTGGATCTAGTACTATCATTTTCTCATTCAGGTCTGTGGAGCTACTTTTTACACTAGCCTACCACAATCCCATGTCACAATCCTCATGGATATGGTAAATCAAGTGTCATATTTTTGTGTTATGAGTGTATGGGTCATAAATTTTAAAATAAATAGATACCTTTTTTGTGGCATGCTACAATAGCAGGCTATCTCAAACATCATGGTTCTTATGACATATGTCACAAGTTGAGATTACTACGTGCACACTCCTTCATTGATAACTATCCTTCATATGCCCTTCTACATCGTAATTTGTTCACCATAATCTGATACGGGTGTCATCGG
This sequence comes from Taxus chinensis, assembly GCA_019776745.2. NCBI lineage: Eukaryota > Viridiplantae > Streptophyta > Pinopsida > Cupressales > Taxaceae > Taxus > Taxus chinensis. The sequence continues at coordinate 508,334,463 of CM034153.1, forward strand.
ATAAATTAGCATATAAACTATCTAATTGAGAATCCATGGCTATAATTTGAGCTTTAAGGAACATGCTTACTCAAGTAACTGTGCTCCATACCACTTGTACGTGAAGTGGTTCTTCCAAAGCCTTTAGAGGATCTATAAAGGTCTTATCTGATCGCAACCTTAGAAATGACGTAAGAAATCCTCATAGAAATCATTGCACATGATGAATCCCATCGATGTCATATGAAAGTTTAAATAGAAAATTATTAAAACATGCATTATTAGGAAATAAGGGATAAAATATGCGGAACAATCCCACTCAGAATCGCAATAGTCGAAATTAACATGTATAAAGATATTACAAATCTGAAAGAAAAGTGTAGAAAAATTAAAAGAACATAACACGAGGACAATATTTAACATTTTTCACCCAATTTGGGCTACGCCCACCAAGAATCACTTGCTCAGAATATTTCTTACAAGCCACCTCTTTCTCAAAATACAATACCCATATCTATTTAGAGTTGTGCTCAACAAACTCTCCTGAATTCAAACTTGAACTCACACACATCTACATTGTTATGTCTCCCATATGAAAAGTACATCAATAGGAAACTACTTAAGCAATTTTATAATACTGTGGGTACATAAACCATGGGACAAAACTTACCTACAAACCTATGGGTCAAAAATCCCACACATATGAGAAGAGAATGTTTCCTGAGATATCAAACATGTTTTTCAAGGAAAAACAATTTTTAACACCTGCACGCATGAAAACAAGCTCGTCAACATAGCATGCATCATACTTTATAACAATTTTATTGGTGGCTATGCCCCCAAACCCATCCTATAGGTGGCTACTGCCCCTGGAACCTCTCTTGAGGTCTGAACCATCCTTGAACATAAGTGAGAAAAATGTATAGAGTGTAAAACACTTTTAGTGTATAGTATTCAACACTTCCATATATGAAAATAGGCTCCACAACATAAAAATCTCCCACTTGGAGACTATTTTACATCTGAGAAAGCTTCTCAACCCTTCACTGTCTTCCATGAAGACCAACCAAATCTCAAGACAGCTTTAGTTTCTCCCTTGTGACCAATTTGGTTATCATGTCTACAGGATTTTGAATGGTATGAATCTTATTCATCTTTAAATTCTCTTCCTCCAAAGCTTTCCTAATGAAATGGTATCTTAAGTGTATATTCTTCCTCCTTGAGTGAAAAGTAGAGTCCATAGCTAGGTGTATAACAATTTGACTATCACTATGTAGCTTTCCCTCCTCCTAATTATGCCCTAACTTGTTAAGCAATTAATGTAAAAAAATTATCTCTTTGCTTTCCTCTGTTGCAGTAACATACTTATCCTCCATTTTTGAAAAATTCACAAGCTTCTGTATTTGTGAAATCCATCTTACTGCTATTCCAACTAAAGTTAAAATATAACTTGTTGTGCGCCTCCTGCTATCTACATCTCTAGCCATATCTAAATCTAGATAACCATGCAAAGTGGTGTATGATCCACTGTACCACAAAATTGTCCCCATGGCCCTCTCAAGTACCAAAGGATAAACTTTACTTCCTTTCAGTGATCTTAACATGGATCACTCATAAATATACTCACTGCTCCCACTGCATGGGAAATATAAGGCCTAGTACACACCATGGTATACATCAAACTACCGAACACTGATGAGTAAGGTGCGGTGGACATTTCATTTCTCTCCTGCTCTGTCTTAGGACATAACTCCTTTGATAACTTGAAATTCCCTACCAAAAGAGTCCCAAATAGTTTATCATCTTACATATTAAACCTCTCCAAAACCTCTTTCATTCTCTACTAATGTTTTCCATTTAACAAAATTGTCAAATACATCAAATTTATTTCAAATATAATATACCCAAACTTTCTGTGTATTATCATCAAAAAAATTAACATAAAACTTGGAACCCTCAAGAGATGATACCTACGACACTTCCCACACATCAAAATGTACTAGATCCAACTTAATCTCTTTCTTTGTATGTCCAACCTTGAGAAAAATTACTCACTTCTATTTCCCATATACACAGTTCTCACAAAAATCCAAACTTGTTTCTGTAAATTCAAGAAAATTCTTCTTTATGATCTATATGCCCTTATGACTCATATGATTTATCCTATAGTGCAACAATGTTGTATCTGCATCTGAAGCCACAAGATTATAATAATTAGTGCTATCAGTGGTTAAATATAAGTTTCCATCATTCTTACCTCTTCCCATAACAAGATCACTATTGGTAACCTTCCAAGAGTTTGTTATAAATATCACAATACAACCATCATTTCCCAACTACCCCATTGATACCATGTTTCATCTTAATGTAGGCACATATTTGACATCCTTCAAAAGCCATGTATTCCCATTCAACATCTTAACCTGAAAAAAACATTTTCTAACTATGCTGCAAGGGTCATCATCAACAAGACAACCATGCCCAAAATCCCCTTGAAGATGATCAATAAAATATTTCCCATGTGGAGTAGCATGGAAAGAAGCCCCCGAATCTAAAACCCAAGATTCAACAATACTATATAAATAAAAAACTAAATCATCCTGGTAGACATTACTTGTTGGCACATTCACCTCCTTGTTTTCTTCATATTATTTCTTCTTGTCTTGAAGCTCCAAATAGTACTTCTTTGCATGCCCAGACTTTCCGTAGTGCCAGCATACCACCTTGATTTTGGATTTTGACCTTGAGTGATTTTTTTTTCCCACAACTTCCTCTATTCTTCTATCTCCCTCTAGTTTCCAACGTCAAAGAATTCCCTGAAGTAGAATATTTCCCATATATTTTTCTTCGCATTTAGTCGCCTAGAATCACCCCTACAATGTCCTTAAACTTAAACTTCGAGTTAGCTGGAACTGAGGTTCGCATCGTCATTACCAGGATATTTCAACTCTCAGGTAAAGAGAAAAGTATTAATAAATCCCTAAATTTTTCATCAAATTGTATTGTAACTGAATCTATCATATTCACAATCATATTAAATTCATTTAAATGTTCTGCATTTAAATTATTCACAGACATCCTAATATTAAACAACTTTTTCATTAAAAATATCTTGTTAAATGGATAGGGTTTTGCATATAACTTCCCTAATGGATACATAAGTTATTTTGTAGTCTTTTCCTTTGAAACATTAATTAATAACAAATATGCAAGACATAGCCAGATTGTTCCAAGTACCTTCATATCCAACAAATCCCACTCCCCATCCTTCATGCTTAAGGTTTTGTTCCCTTTCTCAGGCACCGGAATATAATGATCCTTCTGATAAAGGTAATAATCCATATGTATCTTCCAAACAATAAAATTATGCCCTTTGAATTTATCAAACTTTGATCTTCCATCATATGTTATATCTCCCACTCAAGCTAAAAATTTCCCTACGATTTAACATTTCAGAAAACCAAACTAGGCTCTAATACCAATTTCTAGGAAATAAGGGATAAAATATTTGGAATAATCCCACTCATAATCATAATAGTAGAAACTAATAAGCAAAAAGATATTACAAATCTAAAATAAAAGTGGAAAAAAATAAAAGAACACAACACAAGGCTAGTATTTAACGTAGTTCACCCAATTTAGGATACTTCCACCAAGAATCAATTTTGCTTAGAATTTTTCTGAAAAACCACCTCTTTCTCTCAATACAATACCCAGATCTGTTTGGAGTTTTACTCCAAAAAATCTCTTGAATTGACATTTGAAATCACACACATCAAAATTGATATGCCTCCCTTGTCTAAAGTACATGAATACGAAATTGGTTAAAGAATTTTACAATACTATGGGTACCAAAACCATGGGCCAAAACTACCCCATAAACCTATGCGTCAAAAAGACCGCCCATTTGAGAAGAGAAAATTTCGTGAGATATCAGGAATGTCTTTTAAGGCCAAATAAGTTTAGTGTGTAGTGGATACTGTAAAATAATTTAAGTGTATAGTGTTCAACACTTCCACACACGTAAATATAATCCACAACATAACATGCATAGTACTCTATCACACATTCAACCAAGTTTTGTTTAATTTTTTTCAGTGCACCAATGATTTGCTACTCAAATTAAGGTATGTGGAATTGAGCAAAGAAAGTAGCATGCAGTGCATCATAGTCCACTCTCATCTGATGTGGATCATTATTCCTATATCAAATATGTGTGTGGCCTTGAAGTGTGGTGGAAAACTAGTGACTTTTTTTTTCCTTTTTTTTATTTCCTTTGGCCCTCCAGATAATTTTGCACTTCTACACATGCCCTCCAACATACTCCATAGATAGATACTATCAAAAATTAAGGGACATATAGAATAATATATAAGGTGATTGTTGTAATTGTGGGTTACTGGTTTCACCTAAATTTATTGGTGGTGGTCCAGATCCTAACCTCAAACCTCCACTAGGGTTACCTCAACTTGGGGGAGAACTATAGCCTCCCTAGCCTCTTTTGTCTACTTGAGGGCATGTAGAAGTGCTACCTTGCATCCCTATAGTAGTGCTAAATTGCACCATAACAGTTTTCCCCACTACTCCACATATAGGAGTTCCTCTAAAGGGTAGAACACCATTGCTTTGTCCTAAGATCGTGTCTACTAGATTACTTGTAAGAAAATTATTCCCGTAAACGAGAGCCTACTTAGCGGCAATATGTGTAGTATTTATCTACTCGTCCTATTTCCCTGATATTAAAACCTACCTACTTATATCTCCCACTCAACGTGGTAATATTCAATTTCCTTATTTCTCATTGTCACTATGACGATCTTCTATTACTACTTTTGAATTTTGAACACCAAGTACAAGGTCTAGGGATCTAATGTGGGTCATATGCATGCTAGCGGATGTCATCCTTTATTCACAAGAATCACTTTAATTAGATACCAAGGGTTTTATTTTACTATACTTCTTCAATATCTAATGTAAATCATCTTGTAGTTCCTCACCTTTTGTAGGGTATTGATCACTTACACTCATCCCAATTACTATCATTCTTAATGCCACTTCAACTGCCATCTCTCGTGTATCATTATATATATATATATTCTTTTTTTCTTTCTTCCACTTGAACCACCGAGATCATTCCTAAACCCATTTCTTCCCCTACAGGTGGTGGGATTTTACTCCACCATAAGTAAGCTCTCTATTCCCAGATCAATCATTAATATCTTTATTGTTAACGAAAATGTAATTAACTAATAAGCTCTAACCTCGCATAAATAAAACAACTGTACTTCTTCTAAACACGAGTATGTTGATATTGTGTACTCCAAGGTGTAATTTCGTAACACTCCTTCCCATCAATATTCTACCACATACATCCATAGTTCATCCAAATCTTTGAGTGCTTGATACTTATCCTAGATCCACACTTGCTTCTTTCCAATCCAAATACCCCTATTTTGTGAGTATGCATCTAACCACATGTATAATTCTACCAGGAATAAATTCAAAAACATCTTATAAATTGAATCATATAAATTATCTTCCACCCATTTGTCTGCATTGGATCCTTTTCAAATGTTGTATCCCTAAGAATAGTTTTCTTTTCTATCATGTACCCAACGCTCAATATTATCCTCTAACACTTGGAACTCCATGCACACCCCACATATTGATGAACATAATGAAAAGGGGTCCTGGAAATGGAACCAAAATGTAGCCATTTATTTTCCAACACCCAGTCGGGTGCATTGGCACATCACTTAGATTAAGGTCAAAGTGCTCAGCGGAAGCACATACAACATATCATGTTCCTGTTTATTTGATCATGAAATATGGGTATTCATAATTAACCATTAGGTAACATAAAATAAAAGGTAAATTAAACAATAACAACATATAGATGAGAATAAAAATATATTTGATAATTCATTGATGAGTAATTAATAGCAGTATTTGAATGTCAATTAAATATCTTTCACTGAGCCTAACCCTGGTAAGCCATACAATGTTACATATTACAAACATTTGAACAGTGCATCAAGATAATCTCATCTTACATACTCAGCAACAATCTGTGTAGCTCATATAGATTGAATCCATCACACACACACACACTCTTCATCCATCTGAATCTCATATATAAGACCATCTTACAATGGGTGTGGCATACATATTTATACTCGCTGGGAACTTGTCCCTCATCAAATGCATAATTTAGTTCTAATAATAGATTTCCTTGTCATAGACCATATACTTATTGAATCCTTCTTTATTATCCAACTTGTACTATAAATAGATAGATCTTTTCCATGCCCCCTTCCTACAATTAGATGTCCATACATGTGATTTATCCTTCCTAGGTGTATTTCAAGACATTCCTTGACCATCACACCAATTTTTTATTTCTTTTATTTTTAGACCAACCTAAAATTTGGCTAACTCCTGAATTTTTCCTTTGTGCACATACCTTTTCACCCTGATCTCTCTCCATCTCTTGCACGCACCCCCATGCACTCCCTTCCTTTTGATACTTGTTGATGGTTCTTGCACAATTTTCAACCTCCACTCGTGGCTTGTATTTATCAACTTTCTTAACCTAACAATTATATTATTAGACCTTCATTGTATTTTCTTTACGATGTAGTGTGAAAATACATCATGTAATATGTTATGATTTAAGGGAAGCACAAAAAAATTTATTCCTATTTTTTGTTAAAATACTATTTAAACACTATATGTTAAGGATTATTTCATTCTTTTTAAATTATTTGTTGAAAAAAACTTAAATTGGATTTCGAACATGATAAAATTAAAACTATCATTCAACTATCCCTTATTGTCCCCTCTAAATAGCCCTGAAAAAAAGAATAATATCCTTATTATGTTAATATTATTTCTATTGGATCATTTTTTTGGAAAATGTAATTAATTCCTTCAATGATAAGTGTTATTGCTCTTTCAATGAACTATCTAATATGCGATTTTCTCCTAATTGGGTTGAATTAATCATTTTGCATATTAGATAATGTTTAGTACTAACATACATGTAGAAACTTAACATGAATATGTTATTCTATTCTTAAACTTACAAGTAACTTACACTCAAAATTCTGAATTATCCACTTAACAAGATTTCATAGGTGGTCACTCACCCAAATACTACTTCATTAGATATAGTATAAAAATAGATTAGACAAAATTTACCTTAGTTCCTTTCACTTGAGTAGTTATGAGGCTTTTAAATGTTAATATGTGATTTCGTTCATCATATTTTCATATACGTATGTATTGAATAATGTAGGGTTCTTAAGAAAAAATATTTATGGAATCAGATAAAATATGTATATATTGAATTATGTCGATATTCATTTGTAACATTTATGTCGTTTGTTATATTTTTAAATATTTCTAATGAACGCCCTTTGAAACTAGTTATTGAATCTATTTTCCTATGATGGACTTAATTAAACTATATTTTGTGATCATTTTTAATTTTAATTTGTAGATACATGATCATTTGATGTTTTGTTTGATCACATTTCCTTATCGGTACATATGTATAGTTTGAATTTGACATATCAAATCATAACTTTATCTAATGTAATGGTTTATCTATTCATCATAATCATTACTACAATCTTCCTAAAACAAATACACTATAATACATATGTATACCATCTTACCATGTGACCATATGAACTATGGGTAACAATATCAGTGCTGATATTGAGAAGAACAAATTGCAATACATTATATTAAAAGGTACAAATTATCTTTATCTTGTACAACCTTACCATTCACTTACTCTTAGAACCAATAAATATAAATTACTGCTAACTTAATATAACTTCTACCAATTTACCATTCACTTGTATCATCTATTCCATTTATTATGTTTGTGAAGGTGTGTAACGAATGGATTTTGAAACTAGTTCTTGAAGTTATTGTATTTTGATGGACTCAAGTAAACTATATTTGTTGATAATTATTATTTTTAATTTGTAGATACATGATTATTTTATGTGTTGTTTGATCACATTTCCTTATCTATACACATATTTGTAATAAGGCTTTGATGCATCAAATTACAAGTTTATATAATGCAATGGTTTAACTATTTATCACAATGAAAACTACCATCTGCCTAAAACCACTACACTGTAATACATATGTATACCACCTTACAATGTGACCATAACAACCATTGGCAACAATATGGTTGCTGGTATTGAGTGTTACTTACAAGCCATAAAATTCAAAGTCCAACTTATCTTTATCTCATACAACCTTACCATTCACCTACTCTTCGAACCAATACATATAAAATAATGCTAACTCTATATAATTGCTACCAGTTTACCATCATAAATATTGATAAAATAATTTCGGTTGCATAGAAGACGTGAAAATTTATAAATATATATATTTTTAAATAAACATGTAATAATGAAAAACGAGAAGACGTAATGGAAGTGAATGCCATGACAATGGGGCAAACAAAATATAATTTTTTTTTTACTTTTCATAAAAAAATAAGCATGAAAATTTTCGAGACATTTTTGGCTTCAAAAATGTTGTGAACTGATTTAAACTTACGATAAACGACACACTGAAATAATGATGTGCGACTAATCCCAAGAAATAATGTTCAATAATTACGACTTTTGATAACATCCTAAATCTATGTAACACATCATCATTGGACCTTTCTCTGTGCATTCAAACATGCTCATCTTCAACGTTTAAGAAAATTCCCATTGGGAGTAAAACCTATAGACATGTCACATATTCTCAAATTTTGAGGGTTCGAAGTAGGTAACTACCGGTAGGTATGTCACCAAGGCACAATATCCCTATTTTTTATGATTAAAAATTTATAGAAATCCACTTAACATTATGTTTTTTACTAATGTTCGAATGTTCAATAAGATGTTGATTCTTCTTAATTTGGCTATAATTTTATTTACTAATACGTTTTAGGATGACGGCAATTAGAAAATATATGATTATTAAAATAGTCGTTTGTATCTAGAAAAGGTAGTTTATAGTTCACTATTTACTAATGATGTATGCAAGGCCGTGTTTTGCATTATAGGTAAATGAAAAATCCTATTTTTTCTTTTTTTAATGGTAAATGAGTGATGATAAAGTTACATTTCCCCTCTTTGTATAACATAATAGGCTTTCTGGTATCACCTTCTGTTTAATTTCTTATATGAATAACATATTAGGGTTTTTGGGAATGGCCTTATGTTTATTTTCTTATATGAATAAATTTTGAGGGTTGCAATACTAATTGATAAAGTTAAATTTTAAATTTTTTATGCTCTATTTTGATTTCTTAAGCATAAAGATTAACTTATTCTTATTCTGTGCATAATATTGTGATTATTAATATTCTCTTATAAACATTTTCTAGTTTGGTAATATGAATTATTGAAGAGAAAAGACCACAAAATGAGTGAGATAGGATCAATGGATGGTCTGTGTTTTCCTTTCCGCTGTATACTCCCGTATTTATTAAGTAGTTGATAGGTTAGAAATTGTGGGGCTTACTATTTTTTATCTTTTGTGTGCCTCATAAGATGCGAGAAAGAATATATATCACACGTGTAAAGGAAATACTTATTATCTAAATAACTCTCGTAGTTATTTTTGATAACTTATGTATTTATTCGGACTATGATGCTTCACATTTCACATTATGCGTCTGCAAGATTTATCACTTGGCATTTTACATACGTTGTAGTTCTTCCACGCGCCCTGCATGCTTTTCTTCCTTTATGCCTCCTTGCTCCCTTTCCTCTGTAGTTTGCTATCCCTTTTCATTTTTCCCTTTGCGCTTTCCTTCTGTGCACCCACCTTCTCCTTATCATGTTGCACACTCCTTGTGCATCCCTTTGCAGACTTGCCTTCTCAAACAACTAAGTCCCTGGCATTCCTCTTATGCACTTGTATGATATATTTTTTCACGCACCCTCTTTCCTTCTGCACGCCCGTACGCATCTTATTTATTCTCCGCTTACATTCTCCTTCAATTTTCCCTGCGTCGCCTTCCTCTTGCATGCACGCCTTCCACACCTTCCTCCTTGTGCGACCCTCTGTAGACTTTCCTAAAATTGGCTAAGTCCCTGCTCTTCCTCTTACGCACTTGCTCACACCCTTCCTGTCGCGCACCTTCTTTTATTTTATGCCGCTACATGCCCTGCTTCATTTGAACACTTGCACACCCTATTTCAATGCCTTTTGTAGGTTTGCCTTCCTCTTGTGTGCGCACCTGTGCACGCACCTTCCCTCTATTTCCCTTTCGTGCCTTGCGTCTAGATCCTGAACTTCAATAGGCCATAACATTTGATCCAAAGCTCTTATTTTCTCAAAATTAGACTTTTCAGAATGAGCATGATGTCCTCTACACGGAAATACATATTTAAGATGTGTGAAAAATTGGAAAACATATCCAACATAGAAACGTCAAAAACAATGCACCACAATGAAGTTTCAGGCCCAACCACTGCAATTAATGAAGTATGATACCCCATTTATTCTTGTAGAAGCTAAAGTGGGTATGTAAGACGATTTGTAAGGGCATCCATGCCATTTTCAGACCATTTAATTGTAGTTGTTGGTTGGTGAGAGAAGAAATCCGAGTTTCACTCTTTCTCTTTCTATCATTCATTTTCTATTTATTGTAAACACTTCTAATTGGAGAAAGAAGACATTTTGGGATGTTAGGAAACTCTGTAAAAAGCTTTTCTCAACACCATTGAGCTGCAAACCCTCTCGTGGCCCTGACAAGTGTATTTGTGCCTCTATTTCAATAATGTAAAGGACTGTGCATATTCTAAGAGCAATAAAATTGTGTTTGTGGTGTTCTTTCAACACTTCCATTGTTTTGTTGTATCTCCTTGCCCCTCTATTTTTGTTGTTGTTTTTATGTGCATGTATGTCTCATTTGTAGGTGCAAGATGTTGTGTTTCAAGGAGATTTAGTGGTAAATGAAGATCTGGGTCTATCTCACATTGGTTTGGTCTCTCTCAACTCCATTTTATTTTTTTATTCTCCCTTAGCAGGATATTTCACCCCTTTTCTTGGTGTTATCACCTCTATAGTGTAGGATTTCTTAATTTTCATGTTCTTTCTCTCTCCTTGGTCCCTTGGAATTATTAGATAAGGATTAGATAGTTGCATTTCCTTCCTTAGAAGTAGTTTAACACTAGGATTAGGTAGAGGAAGCCCGCCTTCTCCAGAGGACCATCTCAAGTTCGCAATTCCCACAGCTTGAGAGATGGTCCCATGTTATGCAGGTTACACTAGATGCCCCATTCAAAATCAGGCCATTCAGGGGGGTGCTGTAATTTTGCATCAATAATACCCTTGAAGACAAGCATGTAGACGTATTTGACACTACCTGTATATATTTTTATTTTATTTTATCACATTTATCCTTTTTCATGTATAATACGTGAATCCAATAAAACCTGTCAATATCACTTGAGATTCCTACATGGACATTATTCATAAGGAACATTCAGTGAGAGGAAGATTTTTTTTAGAAAAATTTCATTGTCCATGTTGTTCATCATAGAAGGTCAAATTTTATTTGCAATGAAATAAAGGAGGATATATTTAAAAAATTAAAGTAAAAAATAACACATTCCAAAGGATTCGGCCTAATCTATGAATTTTTTTAAAATGCATTCCAATTTACATCCAAAAAAAATTGATAAAAAATGGAATTGACATTCCAAAACCAATGCCTAAAAGGGATTTTCCAAACAAGGTAAATAAAATAAGAGGAGTTCAAAAAGTTTTGTACTCGAAATGAAGAGATGGGTGTTGGAGATGTTGTCATTACAAATTTAGGATTTTTTATTATTTCGTACTTATTTTTCAAATGTGTTAAAATATATTCTTATTTGTATATATTGTTTCTATAAAGTTTAAATTCTATAAAATTTCATGCCCCTTTCTATTGAATATTCGTTGTTAGGTTAAATTTTATTGCAAAAATAACATTGAGATCGGTGATAAAAGATACATATTTATAGGCCAATAGGCCTATTGTAACTCAATACAATCAATAAGGTGAGGAATATATGTAGTCTTGATCATCTAAATATGTTTGGCATAACATTAGAAAAGAGTAGTTTTTTATGTTGATTATTTTTGAAATTAGGTATTGTTATGAGACAAATTAAAGTTTAGAATCAAGGATGTAACACAAATAGTTAAGGAGTTAAAATGTTAATACACAATTTCATTCATCATGTTTTAATATAGGTTTGTATTGAATAAAGTAGAGCTCTTAGGGGAAAATATTTAGGCCTTCAGATGGAATATGTATGTATTAAATTATGTTGATATTCACTTGTAACATCTGTACCATTGGTTATGTTTTTGAAGGTGTGTAATGAATGCCTTTTGAAACCAGTTTTTAAATCCATTTTCTTTAGATGGACTCAAGTCAACTATATTCGGTGATAATATTTAATTTTTATTTGTGGATATATGATTATTTAATGTGTTGTTTGATCACATTTCCTTATCAGTACAAATTTTTAATAAGAATTCGATGCATAATTGTTTTTCGAGAGATACAAATATTTTAGGTTATTTTATGATTTTAGCAAGTAGTTTTTCAATTATATAAATAGAACAAACTATATTAAAACTTACATAATTGTATTTTTAAAGTGTTACAATATATTCGATCTTTACCACCTCATTTTTTGGGGTTTATTAGTTCTATTTATTTTTTATTTTTTTCAAGCATGGTCATGCTCTTTTGTTTTGCTTGTGTTTTATGTACTTCATTTGGGGCTACATTATATTTATAAATGAATTGTTAGGTATGCTTCACATTCACCTCAATTTATGGATTATTTTTACATTATTTTTTTCTTTCTTTGGATATATTTTCATTTAGCATGCTCTTATTTTTTAATATTTGTACTCTATGTTTGTTTAATTTAAGGGATCAATGCAATAGTGTGTGAAGAGAACTAAATGTTCAACTAAGTATGTTCCTCAATGTCGACATTGAGATAGAGTTGAAGAACTAAAATGGGTAAGTGAAACAATTTGGGGGGCCAAAAAAGGATCATAAGTGGACGTCATATTGCAAAAAACAACAAAATCTCATCTTGTAATGATTTTCAGCAATGTGTGCACTGAAAATTAGAAAAAAATATATAAATATGAATCATAGCATCTGGAATCTAGTTTCCAAACTAGTAATATTTTTAAAAAATGAACAAGTTTAGTTGTATTAAAAACTTAATTCAATGAATTTTTTTTAAAGCATATAAGATTGTAGTCAGTTTGCTTGCGATTTGGATGACAAAAACTTGAATTATTTGTCCTTTGGTGAAAATTTAAATGTCGTTGTCTATCTTGAGATAGATTTTATTTTGTATTTTTTGAGAAATATTTGTTTTTATGATTTTTTACATAGGTTAGAAAAACATTCTCTTATCCCCTAAAGTGACCCTTTAAAAACGTAAACCCATGATTTAGAGTTAAACGTTTAAGTTAAAAAGGGGTAATTTCCCACTTACCCACTCTCAAACTCATCTTTGTAATTCAACCTTATTTTTCATATATTTAATGCACTTAGGGTTTCTTGAAATCATTTCCATTATATAGGAAAATTTTCCCCCTTTCCAATGATATAAAGAAGTCCTCATAAATCCTCATATTTCTTAAGTTACAGGCCAGCGGGCCTGGGGAGGAAATTATTCCCAAAAGTGGTCCTGCGGGCCTGGGGAAGAAATTTTTCCAAAATATGGGCTTGCGGGCCCAGGGAATACTTTTCCTCTGGGAAATTTTTTGGGTTAGCAGAGCTTGGGAGGTAATTTGGTGCTTTTCACTTTTGGAAAAAAGCACAAGTTACGCCTGCATGCCCACGAGCTTGCGGCAGGGCTTCCAGCCCAAAGAAGAAAGTAAGCCTAAGGCTACAAGGGACACGTGTCCAAAATTTTCAGCCAACGTGGAAAGGTGGGTCACCAGAGGCACTTAGGATTTTTATCTTATTTTTTTGAAAGGGTGAAAAGGTTTTAAAACATCTGCGCCTTTGCTGACGCCTAGAGATGCCACGTGTATATCCCAAAAGCTACAAGCAGGAAAGCAGACTGTCAAGGAAAACATATAAATGTTGGATTTTACGTTAAATGAGTGAAGATTAAAAAAATATCATGCCTCCAATGATTCCTAAAGAACGCACAAGTCAGACTCACAGTGACAGGTGGGGAAGTGGACTGGCAAGGAGACTTAAGATTTTGTGCCAATTTTTCAAAAATAAAAGTTTGAAGGTGCGGGCCCGTGAACCCGCGGAAGTATTTTTTTTTTGGCAAATGGAAAGATAAAGCTTGCAGAGTAGCAGGAGAACTTGTCAATTTTTCATTTTTGTAAAAATTTCCCTAATTAATTTTTGGGCCTGCGGATCCGATTCACAAAAATTTCCCCTTCTTTTTTATTACAGTTAGTTTTTTTTAAAACAAACAAAGTAAAAACTTTAGAAGGCCATAAATTTTGACTGGAAGCTTGGATTTGAGAAAATAAGGACTTTTCAGAAAGGTCTCAAACTCCTCTTTGTACAGGACACACAAAATCTTATTTTCAAAAAACTCATCTAGGTAAAATTTAAGAAAACATCTTTCTCCAACATGCCACATTGACATGGATAATCACACTTAATAGGAATTGGAATTATATGTAAGGATAAAATATTAATGGTTGAGTATTCAAAAGTATTAATGGTTGAGTATAACAAATAAAAGAGGGAGAGGCAACGCTCTCCACCCAACCTAGAATTCCAATGAAGAGGAGAATTCATCCTCCTCATTGGCCCCCAAGCCTCAACCACATTACAGTAGGAAATGGACTCAACTCATGGAAACAAGACAAGATTCCACAACACAAAACATATTTCACAATCATATTACAGTCCAAATAATGAAATTACAATAGGAAGAACAACAACAAAATACTCAAGCTTCATCATGCAAAAGCCAAATGAGTAATATAAATGGGGGAAACTACTTATACCTCAATGGCGAATGAGTGACCACCTTAAAAACATGCCAAAATATTCATCTCAAACCCCTACATACTCTTATGCCTCCCCCAAGTACCTCTTATGCCTCCCCATTCTCTTATTCCTCCCCCAAAAGTAAGAAATGCAAGCTATTTCTTGTCCAAGGTGGAACACCCAACCCAAACTCCCTTCAAAAATAAATCTTATACCTCCCCACTACTCTTATGACTCACCACAAACATCCCCATAGTCTTCTCCTATACCAAACCTAGGCTATCTAACCAACAAACCAACAAACATACCAAACATTCAAAACATTCACATAAGCACAATACAGAAAGAAAACCTTTTTACAAGAGTCCAGATCCTACCTTTCCATGATAGAACTTGATCCAAAAGTTCAACAGAAAAAAATTTCAAATCCAAACAGTCCCAAAAGCACCAACAAATCAAAAATCATCAAAAATCCTCTAACTCTCTCCAATTGCAAGAGCACCAGACCAACATGAAGTAACCCCCAAAACAACACAAGAATTCAAATAAATAGAAAAAGGAGAGAGGATGATGATGTGGCACCATGTAGAATGTCACATCACTCATCCTTAACTCCACCTCACAAGTCAACTTCAAACTCCAAAGCACAATTAATAAGTGGGTGGATAAATGAAATTTTACTTTCACACACAATCCAAACCCACATTCCGTAAGGACCAAAATTAATTTCATGTAAGAAGGTGCAATAAGAAATTACAACTTGTCTTCCAAAAATGTATAATAGGGCCTAATTTTAACTCTCCAACCTGTAGATAGGGTTGGTGTAACAACTTAAGAGGTGTGGGACAAGTTTAACTTGTCCCACAAGCCTCCAAAATCAGCCCCTAAAGACAAATCCGAATTTCAAAATGAAGGTGGAGTGTTTTACACTCAAAGATACTTACACATAACTTACAACACATAATCCATTATCCATTAGCTCTAATAAATGAATTATTTTAACCCATTTTAATTTATTTAACAACATGATTACTCACTAATCGAGACACAAATAAAATAAATAATAAAGGAGAAAATACATCACTAAAATCCACATACTAAATTTTTTTAAAAAAAAAACTAAATAAAAGAATACACATAACCCCTTGGTCACATTTGAAGGTGTTCCCCCCATGGGAACCCCTAACAACAAACCAAACAAATGCATGTTGTCATGTTGACCCATGTTGAATTTACCTAAGATTCTTATGTGGTTGGTCTCCAATCCCCTGATGATTGTTGTGATATGTTTACATGCAAAACAAAACTACCTTCTTCGGCCTTGTGGCCACATGAAATAATCCAAAATAAATATACAATATAACTCCAAAGTCATCTTTATATAAATCAACACACCATAAAGAAATTAAGAACATCATTTACAACTTCATGAATAACCATGTCATCATAAAATTAGTTCAATTATCTAGGTCTACTCAATTTTAAAAAATAACACATGTCCAAAATACACACACACACACACACACACACCGCATATATATATAACCATGTCAATCGACATATCAACATAAATATGAAATGTCTCCAATAATCCACATGCATCATATATGAATTGAAATAAACAATAGTCCATGATCTCTAACATCTAACATCATGCCCAAATTAAAAGCTACAATAATGTTCATAAGTATAGTCGATAATATCATAATCAACAACAAAAATGTGTCGAAGGGAAGTGGGCACTACTATAGAATTGCAAATTTCGAATGATGATAATTGATTTTATATGTATATTGTCTCGATGTTGTTAATACGGTTGAAATGCCAGAGTGTTATTTTGTTATGTTGCAGGAAAATCTAGCACATACATTGAAAAGGGAAAGGGTACCAACCAGATAAGGATTTCAGGTGTTGAGAAACGTGGAAAAAATTGAACTTGTGTAATGTTGTGTGGTGTTGTTGTTGCATGCCTAGTTTGGAGGTTTCCCATTGGGGGTGACCTCACATGTGTGGACATGGGGTGAATTGTTTTCCCTTTCTTTTAATTTTTCCATGTGCTTTATTTGTGTTTTATGTATTTAAAAATTTTAATTGTTGTCACTTTATTAGAATGTAATAATGTTTCTTAATTAAGCTAATCCTTCAAGATTCTTATTTGGTTAACTAGAATTAAGATGTGATAAAAAGTTAACTATGAGGTTAGACGGTCCTTGTTGTAAGTAATATTTATGTTATTTTATGTGTCTTTTACTCCACCCCAACTTCAAAATTCGAATTTTGACTTGGGGGACCTTTTTGGAGGCTTATGGGACAAGCTAAGCTTGTTCCATGCCTCTTAAATTTACCCAACAATGCTACTTATGGGTTGGGGAGCATATTTGTGACTTGTTTATCCTTTTTTGAGTGTAAAAGAGAGAAAATTATTGCAATTTCCTTCTACCTCAATTAATTTTGTCTTTAGAAAGCATGGTGTGTAAGTTTGTGTGCCATGTGGGTTGCCATAGTTCTTAAAAGTTCATTTATTGTCTTAAACTTAGTTTTTTGACTTGAGTGTGGGATTGGAGGAATGATGAACTGACATCCTACATGGAGCCGCCTCATCATTCTCACATTCTATTTCTATTTATTTTTGTATTTTGATGGAATGGGGGTTACTTGTTCATTTTTCTTCTTGGGAACTTTTGGATTTGGAGCTTGTGGGAAATTCTTAGAGTGTGCTTGGCTTTAAGTTGTTAAAGGCTTGTGAAATTTCTTGGAGCTTTAAGGAGAGGTGGGTTGTCCACCTTTATTGTTTTGTTATTATGCTTATTGATATGAAATGTGTGCTTATTATATTTGTTTAAGCCTTGTGAATGTGCTTGTGTGTGGTTGGGTGGTAGGTATTGAGTTGGGTGTGGGACAAGGGATTATGGGACCATTAGGGAGGGAAAAGGGAGTTTTGTGAGGCATGCATTTAGTGGGAGTATGATTGGTAGTTTCACCTATGGGGAGTGAAAAGGAAATCATGGCTATTTTGTTGCATACTTGCAAGGGAGAGATAACGGTTTTGTGTTGATTATTTTGTGCATTTTGAGGCTTAGAGTGAAACTTTCAATTCACTTGGAAGGCATAAGGAGGTGGTTTACCCAAGACCTTGCTCCATTTAGTTTGAGTATTCAAACCTTTTGGTCGTTAAAAAAGTTGAAAACTTGTTGAGTATGTCATTTTGGTTGTCTTGAATGTATGATATTTTTTTGGAATATATAATTGTTGAAAATTTGTCAAATGTTGCTCAAGACCTTTCATGTTTCATTGGTTGGGGCTTGGTGGCCATTAAGGGGATGGATTCTCGTCTTAATGGATTGAAGGTTGGGAGGAGAGTGTTTCCTACTCCCCCTTTCTTTGTATTGTTATCCTTTTTGTGAAAGTTAGAAGAATGCAAGTTTTGGAGCCACCATTGGGAGTAGACATACAAATTTGAAGACTTGCATTTTGTCCTTGTTGATAGCCGTTATGTTATAAATTTTCCATGTTGATATTACCACTTTGAGTGGAAGATTATAAACTTGTAAGCTTGGGAGAAAGTTTTGTATTACCTGGAAATCCTTTTATCTTGTAAATACTTATAAGAGTGTTGTAGGAGAAATTTGCCTTTTAAAATGTATTAGTATTGTGAAAGGAAACTACCAATTTATCACATTTTTTTAAAGGAGGAGAAAGTTTGAAACAATTTGAAATGGATATGCATTATTTTTTATTTAAGTAGTTTCATTTTTTTCCAAATGTGATATACTTTCATTTTCTAAAAATATTCTGGAGTTTCTTAAAATTTATTATTGTTAAAACAAGTTGTCACTTATATCTTATGGAGGAAATGAAATAGTTACATTTGTAGCATTTTAGGAAAAAGAAGTTGATGGAAATTCTTAATACGAATGGTAATCTCCTCCTTACTAAGTGTGGTACGTAGAATGAAATTTTATTAGTTTTCACCAATTTTGTTTTAAACGTCTAGAAAGAAAGCTACAAAAAAATTATTGTCTTATATTTTACTCATGTTATAAATTTCTCTTACCCTTTTTAGTAAAAAATAACATATATAGCTTTATTTCAAATTTCAAATTATATATGATTGTATTCACTATTGTGTGTGTATTAAAAAAACTAGTTATAGGTCCCAATTATCAAATAAAAAAAAAATTAAATAAGTTCGATCATTTTAATATTTTAATAGTATAATATTATTACGATTTAATATATATATATATATATGTATATATATATATATATATATATATATTATTAATAATATTAAAATATTTATAAATATTTTTATGTTGATAAAACTATGTTGTAAAGAAAATATTTATAAAAACAAAAAAAAATTGAAAGGGGGCTGCGTGGGGTTAAACCCACGCGGCCATTGCTTTGTTATGTTTTAAATTGAATAAGGGTGGGGGGAAGGGTCGCCGACCCCACCCCCAACCCATTATTAAATGGGATGGGGGGTGGCGTTGGTGACCCTCCCCCCCAAACAATTCAAACTTTGCCATTAATAAAAACTATGACCAATGCACAATCGGCCAATGGAATTTTGATCGTTAAACGTAGAAAGTTTTTTAAAATCGTGACCTCATTATTTTGGTTATGGCGTACACACACACACACATTTGTATATCTCTTTTTTATAGATATGGGTTTTTGGGAAATTTTGTATTACTATAAAATTCGTATATCTCTGTGTGTGTGTAAATGTAGAAAGCTTTTTTAAAATCGTGACCTCATTATTTTGGTTATGGCGTACACATACACACACACACATTTGTATATCTATTCTTTATAAATATGAGTTTTTGGGAAATTTTGTATTACTATAAAATTCGTATATCTGTGTGTGTGTGTGTGTGTGTAAACGTAGAAAGTTTTTTAAAATCGTGACCTCATTACTTTGGTTATGGCGTACACACACACACACACACACATTTGTATATCTCTTTTTTATAAATATGGGTTTTTGGGAAGTTTTGTATTACTATAAAATTCGTATATGTGTGTGTGTGTGTGTGTGTGTGTGTGTGTGTGTGTGTGTGTACACACACACACACACACACACACACACACACACACACACAGATATATCTTATATAATTGGAGTTATACGCATATGTATATATACTCAAAATGAGTGTATTCTCAAAACAAACAGAGTATTTATATTGCAAAATAAAACTAGACTTATTAGGCAAATGCCATATACCAAAATGGGTATTCTCATTGAATAAAACTTACAACAATAATGAAACTTATAACCAAACCCTAGGAGAGGGTGGAATAAAATTTCAAGTAAAAATAAAAGAATAATATTAACATGGGATGTGTGTATATATCCCAATATCCTTCCTCCTCTTCAATGGCTTCCTTCTCTTCCTCGTTCCCTTAACCTGCAAAACAAAAAAGAAGAAATGAGTAAAAGGAATGAATAAAAGACTCCATAGAGATGATTATGGTTGTTTTAAAATTTCTTTATCCAATGGCCTAGATTGGTTTCATCCAATGGCCAAGATTGTTCCCTACAAATTTTAGGTGGGAGTAGGTGAGAATGTTTTAAATTAAATGCATGGGTACAGTTTGGAATGGGGCCACTTAAGTGGTGTAGAATTTAATTTTTTTTTATAACCCTTTGATTAATTGTTTACTTGAAATAAAATCCATGACCTTGTTATAAATTAAGTCAAATTACTCCTTAGTAATAACGTAATGTTCATTATGGGAATTTAATTAAATTGTATTTAATCAATGGAAGGGCAAGTTAAACTTAGCCCTAGGATAGATTATTAATGGGTTTAGGTCAATGTGACTAAATCAAATAAGAAATATAGAAGTGGATACTTTTGAACCAATATGGAGATAGAATATATAATTTAATTATTATTTAATTTTATTATTTGTTATTCGAGAGATGGAACTAAACGTTATTTTTGTTTTACAAAAAAAAATTAATTCCATATTTTTTTCTATGATAACCTTTCTTTGTCTTTGGTTTTGTGGGAAAATTTGTGGGTGTTACACTTTGTATTAGATCCATGTGGGTTCAATGCTTGGACCCCAAGCACAACTGAAAACATGAAACATAAACAATTAAACCTAGTGCAACTCTAAACCTAGAACACACAACATTCTTTGATATTTTTTTAAACATAGAAAACTTAGAAAGTTGAAACAAAAACTTATATGATGATAAACTAACTCCCGTCTTGGTCTTTGTAGAAGGCATGGACTAGAAGAGGGGTTCCCACACATGAATCGAGAATTACAACCCCCAGATTAGGCTCTAACAGCTATTTTTCCTTAGATATTGCAGACACTACAGGATGTTAATGTCGCTATATGCGGAGGATCCTTAGGATGGTTTCCTAGGAGAATGGACAAAGAGCCATCATTAGAGGATCATGCACCCTCGTGTCACAGTACAAAGGATAGGGTAGAGAACTCCCATGTGGAGTTTTATAGACATGGTTCACCTCCTAGGGATCTCAAAGATTGATTTACGATGCATAGAGACACGTCTAAGATCCCTAGGCTGAGAGATGATGGGTAGAGAGACCTAGAGGCCAACAGTCGATTGCAAAAAATCACATTAGAGATATACTGAAGTTACACACACCTCATTTTGCTGGAGACACAAGAGGAATTTATGTCGAGGCATGGTTGGTTAGCTTGAGAGGATGATTCAAGCTATGTCCTTGTTATATAAATAAAAAAGCTCGTGTTTCCAACAACCTTTTGGGAGAAGGAGATGGAGTTTTGTGGAGGAGTGAGGAGAAAAAAATCCATGTGGATTCAGAGATAGTCACTTAGGAGTTCTTTGAGGAGTGTTTCAGGAGTAGATACATATCCAAGAGATTCATCCAGTAGTGGATCGATTAGTTTCATGATCTGCAACAAGACTCCATGATAGTAGAAGAGTACTAGGGATGGTTTTTAGACCTACTCTAGTATGTGGATTACACGTAGGATGAGCAGGTCAGAGTTTAGAGGTTCATCTAGGGCCTGAACTTAGACTTGGGAGGGGAAGTACTGATTCATTGTCCACAAAAATTTTCTAAGGATGTGGAAAAGGCCTATATTACAGAGGAACCCAGGGTGAAGACTCAGCAAGCTCGTGACAAAGTGAGGAGCCGCATATAATAGTTACAAGATAGTAAATTAAGGGTATCAACTCCTCCTCCACATGGTGGACAAACTTCGGCACAGTATTCCTTCCGTCCTCCTCCAACCCCTCAGCAGAAACAATAACAACACACTTGATAACCCTTTCAACCTCCATAGTGTCATGATGCTCAGAGAGGGCACAGTATGGGACCTCCAAGTAGGGGTCCCAACGAGACACATGCTCCACCTCGAGTACAGTTGACAGGAGTATGTCCATTACAGTATGTAAAGGTATCTAACTTAGGGTCATCATGTACTACTAGGCCACCTGGAGGACTATCTTCTCGATGAAAAGGACCAAGTATTTTTGTGCCATTCGGTCTGACGAATGCCTCTGCGGTGTTCATGAGTTTAACCACCAGGAAGAGCACCAATGAACGGTGATAGAGACCACATATAGCATTGGTGGTATTTCTATCCCTATTTTACTTAGACTCAGACTCATTAGATTCTTTCATTTGTCCATATTTAGTAGAGCATTACAAGATTGTGCTAGTTAGGTAGGGCCTTAGTTGGGATGTCGAGATGGCTTCTGTAGCCAAGATCTCAGTAGAATCCTTAGTTAAGGAGTGTGCAGTGGACCTAGGACCCTTTACCACTACTTTGGATCTTTGTATCCTTCCCTTGGGTTCGTATAGAGTTATCTTGGTCATGGATTTGTTGTCTTGCACATAGAGCTAGAGTTGATTGTCACAACAAGGTTATATATTGTGTAGATGATTTTTGAGTGGAGTCAGTGATTGTTGGATTCAAGAGATCCATCTCTATCCACACTATTTGTGCTATGCATCTGAAGCAGTGTGCACGATAGGGTTTTTAGTTATCATGTGATTACACTTAGTGATAGGTCAGAGGATGGGGCTAGTAGACCTTCACTTGATGATCACCCCCATTTTGTAGGAATTTTCAGATGTATTTCCTAGTGAGCTATCAGGGACGCGTCCCCCACATGAGATATATTTTTACATTGATTTGGATCGAGGAGTGGAACCTATCTTGCACACTCCTTATAGGATGACCACACATGAGCTACTTGATCTCAAGTTAAAGTTAGAGGGCCTTCTTGAGAAATACCTAATCTATCATAGTGTATCCCCATGGGGTACACCGGTAATTTTTGTGAAGAAGAAGGATGGATCTTTGTGGGTGTGTGTGGAGTATCATTAGCTGAACAAAATAATGATCAAGAATCATTACCCCTTACTCGTATCGATGATTTATTTGATAAAATGAAGGGGAGAACTGTATTTTCTAATATTGATCTTTATTTATGCTACCATCAGGTGAGGATTACAGAGGAAGATATTCATAGGATAGCTATCCATATGAGATATGACAACTATTAGTTTACAGTTTTTCCATTCGATCTGATGAATGCCTCTCTAGTGTTCATGAGTTTGATGAACGGGGTGTTTAGGAATTTTCTAGAACACTTTGTCCTCATGTTCCTTGATGAAATTTTAATCTTCTCTTGTACGTGTGAGGAGCACAAGGGGCACCTTCGTAAGGTTCTACAGTGTCTTTGTGAGCATCAGCTTTACGGGAATTTGGGAAAGTCTGCATTCTTTAAGTCAGAGGTGCAATATTTAGGTCACATCATTTCTAGGGAAGGTATCGTAGTCAATACTTCCAGGATTAGAGCAATTATTGAGTGATGAGTACCTACCAGTGTTACCAAGGTGCGCAGTTTCATGGGGTTGGTAGAGTACTATAGGAGATACTTATTTAAGACTTTTCTTGGGTTGGGCACCTCATCACTTCCCTTTATCAGAAATGGAATAAGTTCATCTAGTCAGATAGATATGAGCAGGCCTTCAGGAACTGAAGGAATGGCTTACGAAAACACCCATTCTTGTAGTTCCATATCCATAGGGATAGTTCTTCATATGCACATATACTTCTTTGGCAGGATTAGGTGGTGTATTAATGGAGAATGATTCATGTAGTATCCTTTGAGTATCTGCAAACTCAAGGATTATGAGCTCAATTATCCAAATCATGACCTTGATCATGTATGTGGTGTGTCCATGGTTTGGTTCGATGGATAAACTTCCTTCTTGGCAGAAGATTAATACTTAGGACTGATCACTTGAGTCTTCATCACCTATTCACATAGCCATAATCTCAATGTTCGTTACCGTGGCATTGGATGGTGTTTCTTTGCAAATATGAACATGGAGATATAGCATCGCGAAAATGAAGGATGAATGTTGTTGCTGACACTCTGAGTAGACGGAGACATTTGGTCTATGGCTACTTTAGTGGGTACAAATTTACGTAACATGTATTTTCCAAGAATATTCTACATGACAGCTTTTACCATTCCATCCAAATCAGAGTATTGAGATCTCAGAGACCCCTTGAAGGATAAGTTTGATGGAATTTTCACATAGAGGAAGATGGTATTATCAGACACATAGGACATTATCTATGTACCGATAGATGACAGAGTCTTGAGACATGAATGTATTGGACAGAATTCTCATCGTTCACCGTTACACAGCCCATCCAAGGGTGGAGAAGATGCACGCCTGCTTGAGATAGCTATACCATTGGAGAGGCCTAAGAAGAGACCGGGCTCAAATTGTTTTGCCTTAGTTTTGATTGAATCAAAGGGTGAAATTACACATTGCATGAACATCCAGGTGGCCTTGATTCAGTACCTACATGGCATACCGGTGTGGAAATTGGACACCCATTTCCATGGATTTCATAGGACAACTACAATTCTTGATGGTACCACCATGATGATCTTGAAGGTCATGGTGGATAGATTTAAGGAAGTGGATCGTTTTCTCTCTGGTTAAGATGACCTATAAAACTAGTCCAGTGGCGCGAGTAAAGTTTGATGAGATTTTCATATTTCGTAGGTTTTACAGTTCGGAAGATTATCATGTAGACTAGGTAGGATAAAAAATAAAGAAATCTCATTTCTTGACTACCATGTAGCATACCCTTGAAAAGCCTCGAGTCAACTTGGGGTACAACTCATCCTTTCGAGTTCAACGATGTAATGGATCATAGTGGGTTCATCAGATCTTGGAGGATATACTTGCAGATGTATGTCATGAATCATCAGACTAGGTCAGAGGACTACTAGTAGTTCGGAGGTTCGATTTCTTCACTACAAGAATTTTAGAGAAAACGATTGGTATGGTTCCTTTTCAGGAATTCTATGGCAGGGAATGCCCGAAACCACCGAAGTCTGGGACAAGGATTAGGGGATAAAGTGTCTCTTGGGCCAAACATTACTTCGAGGATATGGAGCAACAAGTCTGCTTGATTCGACAAAGGTTTCAAGAGGCTTTTAAGATAAACAGTATCAATATGTAGATCATTCAAAAGGAAAAATTGTAGTTTTGAGGTGGGCACAAAGGAGTTTCGTCATTTCAGGGCCTCATAAGTAGTAAGAATTTGTTATGGAAAAGGCACTAAGAAATCTCCTAAATCCTTAAGTCCCTTCAAAATCTTCAAGTGTATCAGTCCTTTGGCCTAGAGTTTAGCATTGACACTCAGCGTGTCTCACATGCATGATGTATTTTATGGTATTTGTACCTTAGTAGATATATCCCAGATCCATCTGATGTTTTGGAGTGGACCACATTGAAGGTGTAGGATTTAGGAGAAGGTGTCAGTGGATGCTCGTTTGGAGTCATCGAGCACAGGACCTTGAGACTTTGAAGCCACGAGATTGACTAGGTGCTTGTCCAGTGGGTAATGTATGTATGAGACCTGAACCAGCTTGGGAGGATGGCCACTAAATGTACAAGCCTAGGATCCTCATCTATTATAGTGACTTCCAGGAGGAAGTCGAGTCTTTTTGGAAAGGGATCTCAGTGCCCACTCCTCTTTGACAATGTTTTAATTTTTATGTTGACATTGTTGGACTGATGCTTAGACATTTTAGTACTATAATTTGATCAGTAGATGATGGACTATGCAGGTATCTGGACTATCAACATTATGTGGCTTACATTTTTATTATGATGCACTAAAATGGTGATGATAGGAAAATTATATATGTTGATTGCGATATTATGATTTTTATACTAACATGTCATAATTTGGATGCATAGCATATGATTTGGTTTTTTGAGTAAAATTATGATTTCTATGGATGCAAAAATCAAATTAATTATATGATGATGGATGATAGAATTTCAAATGATTCGAATGTTGATTATTGATTATATTTATATATTGTCTTGATATTTTTAATACGTCTGAAAGGCCAAAGAGGTATTTTATTTGTGTTGTAGGATATTTTATCACATACATTGATAAGGGGATATGCGAACAAACCATGGAAGGATGTCGGGTGTTGAGCAACGAGGCCAAAATTAGGCAAGCTTGTGTAGTGTTATGTTGTGTTATTGTTACATGCATCGTGTTAGGAGGTTTCCCATTGGGGGTGACCTTACATGTGTTTCCAAGGGGTGAATTGTTTTCCCTCTTTTTTTAATTTTTGTATGTGCTTTATTTGTGTTTTATGTATTTACAAATTTTAATTGTTGTTACTTGATTAGCATGTAACCATGTGTCTTAATTAAGCTAATCCTTCTTATTTGGTTAACTAGAATGGTGATGTGACAAAAAGGTAATTATGAGGTTAGATGTTCCTTGTTGTAAGTAAGATTTATGTTAGTTTATGTGTGTTTTACTCCACCCCAACTTCAAAAATTTAGATTTTGAGTTGGGGGCCTTTTTCAAGGCATGTGGGACAAGCTAAGCTTGTCTCGTACCCCTTATATTTACCCAACAACCATACCTATGGGTTCTAGAGTTTACTTTTGACTTGTTTCTCCTTTTTTGAGTGTAAAAGAGAGAAACTTATTGCACTTTCATTCTACCTCAATTAGTTTTTTCCCTAGAAAGCAAGGTGTGTAAGTGTTTGTGCCGCGTGGGTTGTCATAGTTCTTATAAGTTCATTGATTGTCTTGGACTTGGTGTGTTAACTTGAGTGTGGGAATGGAGGAATGATGAAGTGGCATCCTACATGGAGCCACCTCATCATCCTCACATTCCATTTCTATTTATTGTTGGATTTTCATGGAATGGGGCTTACTTGGTCATTTTTCTTCTTGGGAACTTTTGGATTTGGAGCTTGTCGGAATGGCTTGGAGTGTGCTTGGCTTGAAGTTGTCAAAGGCTTGTGATGTTTCTTAGAGCTTGATAGAGAGGTAGGATCTCCACCTTTGTTATTTTTTTAATTATTCTATTTGATATGAATTTTTTTGCTTGTTTAACTTGTTTAAGCCATGTGAATGTGCTTGTATATGGTTGAGTAGTAGGCCTTAAGTTGGGTGTGGGACAAGGGATTATAGGACCATTGGGGAGGGAAAGGGGATTTTTCTGAGTCATGCGTTTGGTGGGAGTGTGATTGGGAGTTTCACCTATGGGAAGTGAAAATAAAATCATTGGTTTTTGTTGCATTCTTGCAAGGGAGAGATAAGAATTTTGTGTTGATTGTTTTTTTGACTTCGAGGCTTAGGGTGAAACTCCGACTTCGCTTGGGAGGCATAAGGAGGTGGTTTCCCATAGCCCTTGCTCCATTTGGTTTGGGTATTCAAACCTTTTTGTTTTTAAGAAAGTTGAAAACTTGTTACGTATGTCATTTTGGTTGTGTTGAATTTCTTGAATGTATGATATTTTTATGGAATCCATAATTGTTGAAAAGTTGTCAAATGTTTCTCAATACCTTTATTAGCTCCTTGGTTGGGGCACGAGGTCCATTAAGGGTATGGATTCTACTCTTAGTGAATTAAAGGTTGGGCGGAGAGCGTTGTGTACTCCCCATTCCTTTGTATTGTGATCATTTTTGTGAAAGTTAGAAGAATACAAGTTTTACAGCTACCATTAGGAGCATACATAAAAATTTGAAGACTTGCATTTTGGCTTTGTTGATAGACCTTATGTTGTAAATTTTCCATGTTATTGTTCCCACTTTGAGTGGAAGATTGTAAATTTGTAAGCTTGGGAGAAAGTTGTTGGATTCATTAAACTCTTCTAAGAGTGTGGTATGGAAATCTCTAAAATGTATTAGTCTTGTAAACTCTTCTCACATTATGTTGAATGAGTAGAAATTTTGAAACAAGTTGAAATGTATATGCATTGTTTTTAATTCAAGTAGTTTCATTGTTTTTCAAATGTGATGTACATTCATTTTCTAAAAATATTGTGAAGTTTGATAAAAGTTATTGTTGTTAAAATTGGTTGTCACTTATATCTTATGGAAGAAATGAAATAGTTACATTTGTAGCATTTTAAGAAAAAAAGGTAATTGATGGAAATTCTTAATAAGAATAGTAATCTCCTCCTTATTAATTGTGGTATGTAGAATGAAATTTTATTAGTTTTCCCTAATTTTGTTTTAAATGAATAGAAAGCAAGCTAAAAAAAAAATTCTTGTCTTATATTTTACTCTTGTTATAAATTTCTCTTACCATTTTTAATACAAAAAATGAGCATCTCCTCTTTAGCAAATTATCTTGAAATGATTAAGCAAGCTTATATGATTGTGTTCAACTATTCATTCTTCTATGTATAGGTAGAAATATTTCATAGTTCTCACTTTGTTCTACTATACTCCTAATCACTATGTATATATGATATAATTATAAAAATTAAATTTTAAGAGTGTACATACCCATGTATACATGTATAAATATGTATATATTTATGTATATGTATATATGTATACTACTATGTATACTATATATCTATTTATATATATGTATATATTTATTTATACATACATATAGGGTACATATATACATAAATTTTATTAATTACATTATACATATATATACATATATATATATATATATATATATATATATACATATATATTACATATATATATATGTATATATATATGGCTATATATATGTATGTATATATCTTGTTTGAATAGGTCGATGGGCCTATGCGTTGAATATGTATGGGTATATGTATGGGGGAGCGGGCTCCGTATTTAAGTATATATATGTGGGGGATCGGCCCCCACTGAACTTAAATATTTGTCCTATATATGCATATAAATCATTTTTTTAATTAAATAAATTTGATCATTTTAATATTTTTAATACTATAATATTATTACCATTTAATAATATTTATAAAATTAAAATAACAATAATAAATATTTATAATTATTTTTATATTGATAAAACTATGTTATAAAGAAAATATTTATATAAAAAATGAAAAAAAAAATTGAAATGGGGCCGTGTGGTGTTAAACCCACGCGGCCATTGCTTTGTTATGTTTTAATTGACTAAGGGTGCAGGGGAAGGGTCACCGATGCCACCTACTACACCATTATTTAATGGGATGGTCGGGGTGGGGGGCCCACAACAATTCAAGCCTTTCCATTGATAAAATTTGCATCCCATGCACAATCGGCCAATGGAATTTTAAACGCAGTCTTCAGATTTTTTTTTAAAACGGCGACCTCATTTTTTAGTTATGGCGTGTATATATATATATATATATATATATATATATATAATTGGAGTTATATACATATATGTATATATAATTAAAATGAGTGTATTCTCAAAATAAAAAGAGTATTTATATTGCAAAATAAAACTAAACTTATCAATGCCATATACCCAAATGGGTATTTTAATTGAATCAAACTTACAACAATAATGAAAATTACAACTAAACCCTAGGAGAAGGTGGAATTAAATCAAGAGTAAAAATAAAAGAATAACATGAACATGGGATGTGTGTATCCATCCCAAGCTCCCTCGTCCTCTTTGATGTCTTCCTTCTCTTCCTCGGTCCCTTAACCTGCTAAGTCAAAAAGAACAAATAAGTAAAATGACTGAATAAAAGATTCCATAGAGATGATTATGGTTGTTTTAGTATTTCTTGATCCAATGGCCTAGATTGGTTTCATCCAATGGCCAAGATTGTTTCCTACAAATGTTAGGTGGGTGTAGTTGAGAATATTTTGAATGAAATGCATCTGTCAAGTTTGAATGGGGCCACTTAAATGGTGTGAGATTTAAATTGTTTTATAACCCTTTGATTAATTGTTGACTTGAAGTAATAGCCATGACCTTGCTATAAATTAAGTCAAATTAGTCCTTTGTAATAAGGTAATGTTCATTACGGGAATTTATTTAAATTGTATTTAATCAATATAAGGGAAAGTTAAACTTATCCCTAGGATAGATTATTAATGGCTTTAGGACAATGTGACTAAATCAAATAGGTAATATAGAAGTGGATACTTTTGAACCAAGATGGAGATATAATATATAATTTTATTATTATTCAATCTAATTATTTGTTATTTGAGAGATTGAACTAAACATTTTTGTTTTACAACAAAAAATTATTTCTTAATTTTTCTATTGTAACCTTTTTTTCTCTTGGGTTTCGTGGGAAAATTTGTGGGCATTACACTAATAACTAACATGCCACCTAGAATAGTTACTATGTTTGTGAACCATGAAACCTAAATACTTAACATCAAATCAAGAACCATGGAAATATACATAGTTTTTTCGATTGGAAGAGTGATATCGAGAAGGCAAACATTTCTTGTCAATGAAATAGTCATAATGTTTAACCCTACATCTTAAGGAGTGAATTCTATAGAAGAAATGTTATCCATTAAAAAATAAGTTTAAACACCAAACATAGACGATAATGCAACACCTTAAGCCCTCATAAGATGCTTTTAACTATAAACATAAAATTTTCAACATGAAATTGTGGACAATAATTTCTAAATGTGGAATCGTTTGAACGTGACCTATCAATTTCAACTATACACATTAAACCCCAAACCATAAAAACTAACCCTGATAAATATTCAAATTCATTTGAATTTTCACATTAATTAGAGACTTTAAATTCATAGTCGAGTGATGTAGTATTTTAATAGTGATTGAGCTTTACGGTGAGTATGATACTTGTTTTCAAATATAAAGTTCTATGTTTCATTGTCACTTGCACGTATTTGTAATGATTAAGTTTCAAAATGATTTTTTATTTTTACAATCACAGTAATACTAATTTGTATTTAAATTATTCATTGTTTTAAAAAATATTTGTGTTCGCCATAAATAATAAAATTTATTATAATACTAATAATAATAATAATAATAATAATAATAATTATTATTATTATTATTATTTTACTCACAACTATACATTATTTGTTATTATTATTATTAATGTTAACAATAATTTTAAATAATAATATAAATAATAATTTAAAATATTTCAAACTTTTTTGTGATATATTTATAATTATATTATTATTATTAGTGTTTATGTTGTTATTGTTAACAACAATATTTTTCTTTAAAATTATTAATCAAAGCATTTATTATAGGAATAATAATTGAATGCTATCAAATTTTTTATTTTATTTATAATTTTCATTAATCATAATAACAAAATTAATTAAAATATTAATTTTAATTATTTATAAATTTTAAATTTTATAAATTTTAATATTTGTATTTTCCTTTTTATTAAATTTTTTAATATTAATTTTAGTAGTTATTTTCTAATAATTTCAAGCTTTCCTTTTTGTTAATTTTAATTTTAAATTTCAATTTTTTATTAATTTTAATTTTTAATAATTAGAAGTTTAATATTTATTAATTATATTTTTATTTTTTATAATTTTTCATTTTTATTAAATTTTATTATTTTTAATTTCTATTAATTTCAAATTTTTATTAATTTTAATTTACAAATTTAAAATTTAATTTATTTTTAAAAAAATAATTCAATTAAAATTTTCATTAATATTTTAAAAAAATATTTATTACTTTTTATGTTTAGTTTGTTATAAATTTGTATATTTTATTAATTTTTATCAATAATTATTAATTTCTCTTAATATTTATATTGTTTTAATTTATTGCTAAACTTTTGATGGGTTATTGGGAGGCAATGTTTGAATGGCTTGCTCCAAGATTGACTCCTACAGCGGTGGCCATGTCTTGTGCCTCATGCTTGTTTGGAAGCAATACCAGCGAGCCTATGAAGCTTGTTCCTTCTTGGGTGGAAGGCGAACCACATTTCGATATTCTGGAGGACTTGCTGAACATTGCAAGAGTTAGTTTTAAGAACACTGTTATGGGAAGATTTGGGGATTTGAGACCGAATATCGACTTTGTTATAGAATGGTGTAAACGGAAGTGGTCCTGCAGGCTAGATGTTCAGGTGATGGGAGAGGATAGTTTCCAATTATTTTTCCAAAGGGATGAAGATCTCCAAAGGGTGCTCATTAAAGGGCCATGGTTTTTCAGGAAGGTTGCCCTCAACATTTGTAGATGTCTTCCTGGGTTGATTACAAACTTACTTTTTCTCCATGTGTGGATTCGCTTGACATGTTTGCCTCTGGAATTCTGGGATCCAGATGTTTTCCTTGGTATCGCTAGGTCCATGGGGGTGCTCATAGCTATGGACCCTGCGATTAAGGATCGTTCACATTTGGTTTTCACCTAGATGTGCATCAAGATACCTGTTGGTGGTCTGGTTCCAAACAGAATCTTCTTGAAAACATCAAATTAATATATTGAGCAAAAAATAATTATTGAATCCTATTGTGTTTTTTGTGATAAATGTAGGAGAATAGGGTATGAGGCATTAGATTGTCGCTACAACACTCAATCCTCTGTTTCATAGTGCCTTGTTGCCAAGTTGGAAGATTTTGGATCTGAAGTGAAAAATATTAAATTCAATTTTTTTCATGAGGACATTGAGGCTTTTATGCGCTCCCATCCTAAACTAGATAAACCAAGCTCCCATATAGTTTGCGAACAATATGAGGAAGAAATGAGTGAGGAAAAAATGGAGGAGGTCAAAGACGGAGAAATGGTCACTTGTTCGCTAGAGTTTTCGATGTCGTCATCCCAACCTCAGAGGCCTGTTAACATCAAAAGAATGAAGATCTTCATGGCACCACAGTCAAGGTCTGTTGGTAGTTTGGAAAGACTTCCCATTTGAAATTCAAAAAATCCATTAATTGCTTTTAGAACCGTTCTAGCTAAGGTTTCAGTGAGTTTTCCGGGGGTTCTAAAATAAGGGAGGAAGGATGGTTAGGTGAAGGGGTACATGTGGACCAATATAATAATGGATGATTTAAATCAAGAGGCAACACAGATGATGTCACACTTGACAATTGTCTACAAATTGGGGTGGGGATCTATCATTATGGACATTGTTTGGAAGACGGAGGATTTGGGGTGTTTCCGACTCCTTTTTGAAACATTACGGAAAGATAGTGATATTATGGTGGACCTTTGTTTGGTTCCATCCATTAGGGATGAGTGGACAAAGATACGACCAAATAAGTCTTTTACAAAGTCAGAGCGCGTACTCCATAGCCGCCACCTGATGATGGCAACTAATTATTTGTTGTGCCCTTTCGGGTTGAGCCTTGATGCTTTGTGTTTTATCTTTATGATCTTTCCTTGATGGCATTGTTGTTATCATTGGTGTTGTTGTGATGCCCGCTAAAAAAACCCAGTTGAGACCCAAGAACAACCTAGGATAAGAAAGGAAAATTATAGAATAATATTATATTTTTTTTAAAAGAGTCTACAACTAGGTTACAAGACAATAGTTGTCCTTGACAAGTTCTAGATCAATTCTAATCCACTAGAATATAATTTTCTTTTATTAACAATTATTAGAGGTCACAAGGTCCCAAAATTTAGGGATAGAAAGTTCAATTAGGTTCAAAGGGTAATTTCTCACCATACCCACTCTCTAACAGTATTTAAAGATTCAAATTAACTTTTCTCAAAATTAGTGCATTCAAAATTTCCCTAAATCAATCCCATTGGATAGAAAATTTTCTTACCTTTCCAGTGATATAAAAAAGTCCTCCTAACTCCTCATATTTCTCAAGTTATGGGCCGGCGGGCCTTGGGGTGAAAATTTTACCCAAGAGTGGGCCTGCGGGCCCACGGGAGAAAATGGGACGATAGGAGAATTTTTTCTTGGAGGAGGAGTCTGCTTAGTTGGGCCATGGGAGACATTCTGGAAATTTCCCACGTGGGATGAAAAGGAACCTTTTCACCCATGCTCCCACGAGTTTGCATTTCCGTAAGGCACACATGGTGCCTCTTAAGCCAACATGGGTAAAGCGGGGTGAAGGGGATAAAAGAGTTTTAATGCCCCGAAGGGTGAAAAGGGTAAAATTAAGCCATGCCTCCACTGAAGCCTCGCAATGCCACATGGTAACTCCTGATTGGTTTCGGGTTGGCGAGTGAGGGGGGAAAAGTAGAAAAATTTCCAATTTTTTTCAAAAAACACAAAAGGCAGAAAGGAAACCACTCCTCTGCCGATGCCTCGTGAAGCCATATGGCAGCTCTTGATTGGTTGTGGGCCGGTGGGGAAAATTTAGAAAATTTTCCCAAAATTTTTTTGAAGTGCTAAGTTAAAAAAGGGATCCTTCCCTCCACCAATGCATCGTGGTGCCACGTCGCAGCGTTTGATTGGATGCATGTTGTAGGGCCGACAGGGAAAATTAGGAAAATTTTCCTAAAATTTTTCCGAAGCGTCAAGGGAAAAATTCGGGTCCACGGGTCCTCCAAGGAATTTTCCCCATTTCTTTTTAACAAATACAATTATTTTTTTAAAGCCGAATGAAGAAAATTTTCAAAATGCCATAACTTTTGATAGAGAGCTCGGTTTTGGGAAAACAAGGACTTTCTGGAAAGATATCGACATCCTCTTTACTCAAGAATCATTAAATTTTGATTTTGATAGAGTTATGGGGTAAATTTTGTGTATATGTTCTGCAGGATTTTACAGTGCAAACTGGTAAAAATTAACTTATAAAATTTGTTCAATTTGATCTTCTCCCTCTCTCAACATGTCAAATAGACAAGGAGAATTCTTCTTAGGTGGATTTAGGATAGGTTTGTGAGGTATATCTATTTTATTGAGTTCCAATTTGAAATTTTACAACATTGACAGCAAAATGATTATGAAAGCCTTGAACTCAATTTTGCCAGGTTTTGAAAGATTTCCTTTAAGTGTTTTTTTATAATTGAACTCATTTATATCCTGGTATGTTAAATTTTAATGTTTCATTATTATTTCTTGATTGCAGGTTCATTCTGTTCATTTATAGTGAAATTTACAGAGTTTAATGTGAAGCAAAAATGGAAACAACAAAATTAACTCAATGGTTCTTATTTTACTTGCCTTATAAATGAATTCATTTAATGCTAGCTTCAAAAAGGATTCATTCCTTAAATCAAATGATAAAGACAAGAAAGTAACTTTTATTCTTTTCAAATCATGAACTTCACAAAATAGAGTATTACATTTCCTTCATACCCATTTCTTTCTTTCAATCAGAGATTCCAATTACATTTAAAAGATCAGATTCAATACCACAGTGTAATTTGAGAAAGGTAATACATCATTTATTGATTCCAAAATAAAAATTTGTAACATACTTCTTTTATTCTTCGAATGCAATTTCTTTCACATTCTTTCGACACAAAATAAAACAAATTTTATCTCTTTTACATTTTGCCTTACAATTTTCATAATCAGCACAACATCTTTCCATTACAAAAAATTTACAAGTTCATCCGCTTCAAGTGGGAAAGGTTACAATAACATTTATCTCAACAAGGGACTATCTAACTATCTTTTTCCTTACTCTAGAACAACAACATGTGTATTTCTCATTCTTCCAATTTGGTTATAATAGGAGTAGGGGAAAGGCACACTCTCCACCCAACCAAGCCATCCAATGAAGAGGATAATCCATCCTTCTTCATTGGCCCCTAAGCCCCAACCACAATGTAATAAAATATGTGATCCAACTCATGGCAACAACGGGCTTCCACAAACACACAAGTAGCATTTTCACAATAAAAACATGGTCCAAAACAGAATGTAATTTACAACTTCATAAAAGCATGAAAAACATTACTGAGGATCCATCAAGCAAGCCAAAGGAGAAATAAAATATGGGGAATGCTTCTTATGCTTCCCAAAATGGGAAATGGGTATCACCACCTAAATTACAAATCACAAAAATATAGTATATCAAAGCCCTTACATTCCTTATGCCTCCCCCAAGTACCCCTTATTCCTAGGCCATCTACCCAAAAACCCAAAAACATGCAAAAACATTCACACATTAACATTTACATTCATAAAAGAAGAGCATTTCAAGAGCCAAGATCTTACCTCTCTATGATGGAGTTGTTCCAAGTTCCAAAACAACAAGCTTTATCCCAATGCAAGTAATCCTAATCAGCCAAGCACTAGCATGCAACAATCTTCAAAAAACTTCCCCAAACCAAGAGCTCCAAAACACCAAAAGAATTTACCCCAAAAATGAGTTTCCAAAAGTGAAGCAACCCAAAACAATGCAAGCAAATCGAATTTTATAGAAGAATGAAGGGAAGAGGATGAGGTGGGTCCATGTGGGATGCCACATCACACATTCTCAACACCAACTGCAAAATTCAACTTGAGTCTGCAATGCATAATAAATAGGTGGGTAAATAATATGGCAGTTTACTTACATACTCAAATCCAACCCACACCCCAAATCACTGATATTAAATCAAGTAAGAAAAATGCAATCAAAACCTACAATTTTCCTTCTCAAAAAGCATTATAAAATTCAAACTTCAACTCTCCAACAATAGTTATGGTTGGTAATTAAATTTAAGAGGTATGGGACAAGTTTAACTTGTCCCACATGCCTCCAAAATCAGCCTCCAAGGACAAATTCGAATTTCCAATAAGGTGGAGTGTTTCACACTCAGAAGTTAACTTACACATCACTTAAACATATCTTACACATCACTTAAAATTACTTACACATCACTTACAACACTTTAAAACATGACCTACAACTCTCATTAATTACCTTCTTATGGCATATTTAGTTTATTTATTTGAACAATTTGATTACTCACAATATTTACACAACATTTAATAAATAATGAAAGGGTCAATGCACCACAAAATAAACACATCCAAACATAAACAAAGGAATCAATAAATAAATACACATAACCCCTTGGTCACATTTAAAGGTGATCCCCCTAGATGGGAATCCCTAACACACACAAACACACACAAACACGCACAAAAAAATACAAGTTTCCATGGTGACCTCGTTGAATTCATCTAGAATTCCAATTTTGTTGGTCCCTGATCCCCCAATGTTTGTTATGATATTTTAACCTGCAAAAAATTAATACCTCCTTCAGCCTTGTGGCCATATCAAAAAATCCAAAATAATATAAATAAAATTCTAAACTCATCTAGATATATGGATCATAACAACATCCAAGCAAGCAACAAGATCATTTGCAATTTTACCCAACAACTATATCATGGAAACTCACAATGTCTAAATATCACATGTCCGAACAACATCCATAATATAACCATGTTAAACATTATATCAACATCAATATCCAAAATGTCTCTAATAATCATCATGCATCATAACTCAATCAATTCAACAATAATCCATGATCTAACATCCAACATCATACTATAATAAGGTCCATAATCATGTCTATAATATAATCAACAATATCATGATTAGTATAAAAAGGTTTAAAAGGGAAGTGGACACTACATCCCCCTTCCCTTAGACTCAACTTCCTCTTGGAAGTCAGAAGAAAAAATGTGGAAATTGAACTTTGTAGTAAAGTAGCATCCTCCCATGTAGCTGCAGTCTCATCATATCTGTCCCACTGCACCCGAACCTGATTAACCTCTCTGCCTCGAAGGCCAAGGGTCTTGGGATCTATAATGTGAACGGTCTCCACCATCACCTACCTCTAATCCTTCAGCTCGAATGAGGTCCAATATAACACATGAGAAGGATTTGTAACATATATCCTAAGAACTGAAACATGAAACACATCATGTATGTGAGACAAGCTAGGTGACAATGCTAGATGGTAGGAAAAAGGGCCGATATGCTCCAGGATCTCAAAAGGACCCAAGAATCTAAGAGCTAACTTAGAACATTTTCCATAATGGATAGGGCTCTTATGTGGCCTGACATGAAGGAACACCTTCATGCCCACATCAAAACTACGATCGGTCCTATGCTGATATACATACTTATTCTACATGTCATGTGCCTCCTACAGTCTCTGTCTGATCAAAACCACCTGCTGGTCCAAGAGAGACCTTGTACTTTAACCTATCCCAACTAAGAGGTGTCCTACACCCTCTACCATAAAAATCCTAAAAGGGAGCCATGCCTATAAAACTCTGAAAACTATTATTGTAGGAAAACTCCACCAAGTACAGGTACTCCTCCCGTCTAGACTACTGATCCATAACGTACATCCTAAGCATGTCCTCTAAAACCTGATTCACACGCTCATTTTGTCCATCTGTATTGGGGTGATATACTGTACTGAAATTGATCTTTGTTCCGAGGGCATACTACATGGTTGTCCAAAAATGGGAAGTGTACAAAGGATCGTGGTCACTAATGATCTTCTAAGGAATCCTGTGCAACATAACAATCTCATCAAGATACACCCGTGCCACTGCATTGGCTGTATATGTGGTCTTCACCAGAGAAAAGTGAGTCATTTTTGTCAATTTATCAACCATGACCATGATGGCATTGTGGTGATATCTCGACATCTATAGCCCAACAATGAAGTCTATGGAAATGGTGTCCCATTTCCACTCTGGTATAGCATGAGGAAAGAGAAGGCCAGCTGGATGCTGATGCTCGACCTTCAATTTCTGGCACTCTAAACATCATGACATGAACTGATCCATGTCTCTAAAAATTCCTCACCAATGATACAGTTGTCTCAAGGTGGCATGCATCTTCTTCACCCTGGAATGGACTGAATAGGGTGCACGATGTGCCTCCACCAAGATGTATTGCCTCAAGCCTCCATCTCTGAGAATATAAATCCAGTCTCTGTGCCTAAGAATACCATCTCCCTCTAAAGATAAACCATCAAACTTCCCCTCGAGGGGTGTCTAAGATTCAATATCAGCTCGAAATGCAATGTAGAAGCTTTCAAGAGGAAGCTTATGAAGAATCCTGCTCCACAAATTTGTGCTCACTGAGGTGGCCATATCGACATGTCTTCATTTGCTGAGAGCGTCTTCCACCACATTCTCCTTCCCTTTCACATGCTCTATCTCCATATCATACTCACAAAGAAACTCCATCCAACGCCACTGACGAGCATTGAGATTGGGCTACATGAAGAGGTGGCAAAGACTCAAGTAATCTGTCCTGAGTGTGAATATCTAACCAAGCAGAAAGTGCCTCCATCGAACCAAAGAGTGAAAAACTACCGCAAGATCAAGATCATGAGTCGAATAATTAAGCTCATAATATTTGAGTTTGCGAGATTCAAAAACCATTACTTTTCCCTCCTACATCAACACACCTCCAAGCCTTGCTAAAGAAGCATCCGTGTAAACAAAAAAATCACCTTGTGGATCCAGAACTGCAAGGATACATGTTGTAGTGAGGCATTCCTTTAGTGTCCTAAAGGGTTGCTCATAATTTTCCAACCAAATAAACTTCTTCCCTTTCCGTTGAAGGGAAGTGATGGGGTGTGCAATCTGAGAAAAGTCCTGAACAAATCTCATGTAGTAACCTGCTAGTCCCATGAAGCTGCACATCTCTTTCACAGTAGTCAGTTTTGGCCAATCCATAATAGCTCTAATCTTAGAAGGATCGACGACGATACATTCCTGAAAAATGATATGTCCCAAATACTGCACCTACATCTAGAAGAAAGCACACTTCTCCAAGTTCCCATAGAGTTGTTGCTCCGGAAGACATTGAAGAACATGGCGAAGGTGCCCCTCGTGCTCCTCACATGTACAGGACTAGATCAAAATGTCATCAAGGAAGATGAGCACGAAGTGATCTAAGAAAGTCCTGAATACCCCATTCATCAGACCCATAAACACTACAAGAGCATTAGTCAAACCAAAAGGTACAACTGTGAACTCATAAAGGCCATATCTCATACAAAAGGAGGTCTTATGAATGTCTGCCTCTGAAATCCTCAGCTGATGGTAGCTTGACTTAACATAAATCTTAGAGAAAACTGTGGCTCCCTTTATCTGATCAAACAAATCATCTATGCACGGAAGGGGATAACGATTCTTGATCATTACCTTCTTGAGCTGGCGATAATCAATACACAACCGCAAGGATCCATCCTTCTTCTTTACAAAGATCACCAGTGCACCCCAAGGGGACACACTAGGATGAATAAATCCCTTCTCCAAAAGGCCATCAAGCTGTAACTTGAGCTCACAGAGCTCAGGGGTAGTCATTCAATAAGGTGCTCGTGAGATAGGCTCTACTCCCAGAACCAGATCTATGAGAAAATCAATCTCACATGGGGGTGGTAACCTTGGTAGCTCCCCTAGAAAGACATTTGCAAACTCTTTCAAAATGAGATGATCATCTAGCGATGGTCCACTAGACCCATCCTCTAATCTGTCACTGACTGTAATAGCATACATCTGATAACCTCGTTACACACACCGCTTAAGCTACATAACAAAGATGGTGTGAATAGAAATGGGTCTCCTGACCCCTAAAATCACCGACTCAACTACCAAATCATTTGCACAAGATATAATCTTGTGGTAATAATCCACCCCGACCTTGTGTGTAGAAAACTAATCCATAACCAAGATGACTCCATATGAGCCCAAAGGAAGGATTCAGAGATCCGAGGTAGTGATGAAAGGTCCCAAATCTACTACACACTCCTTGACTAAAGATTCTATAGAGATCTTGGCTCCTGAAGCCATCTCAACATCCCAACTATGACCCTACCAAACTACCACAAAGACTGCATCGCTCTACTAAAGATGGTGTAATAAAAGAATCAGAAGAACCAGAATCAAACAAAATGGAGGTAGGAATGCCTCCAATGTTACGTGTAGTCTCAATAACTATACTCTGATGCACTACCTGGTAGTTCTCGACCGCTGCGTACATCCTGTGATTGTGCCCCATATCCTAAACAGTAGCCTCCAAGATCTGTGTCTAATCCTTGTTATGAGGGTTATGTGGGCAGTCTCATAAAAAAATGTCTAGTAAAACAACTGCTTGATCCTCTCCCTTGTGTAGCAGGTCCATTCGGTACTCTGGAGGTCTGTGGTATAGATCCTTATGATCCGTTTATGGTTTGGTGAGTTCTTTTTTGGCAAGCTCCTCCTGAGTGAGCTCTTTGGGCACCCTATGTCCTGATGGGACCCCTAGGAGGAGGCACCATAATCTGACCTCTCTGTGCATCAAACCTCTGTGGAGGTCTATAAGGTGGGTGGGACTATTGTTGCTGTGGTCTAAAGATGACTTTGTTGAACCTTGTCCACCATGAGGAAGAAGTACGAATCCCCTTGATTTGTTGTCCTTCACCTACTGTATGCAGCTCTGAAATAGGTCTCTATCCTACTGGTTCTTTCCCTGAGTCTCCTCTTCTATATACACCTTCTCGAAAACCTCAACTAATGTCTATGGACAATGGATCTGCACTGCACCTCCAATATCTAGATTCAGTCCTCGAATGAACCTATGGATTTGTACCTTCTCATCCTACATGTAATCAACATACTAGAGTAGATCAAGAAATCTACTCTCATACTCAGCTACTGTAAGAGATGCCTGTTAGATGTCATGAAACTCATATATTCGCTATTGTATGAACCTCCGTGACAAATATATTCTCTACAAATGCTCCTCAAAGGGATCCCAGGTGACTGTCTCAGAATCAAAATGGAGCTTCTACTATTCTATCCACCACCAGACACCAGCTCCATCCCTAAATAAATGGATCATAACACAAGCTTTCATGTTGCTAGAACAAGGACAAAGCTTGAAGCATCCACTTAAGCTCACAAACTAGGCCTCTTCCTAAAATCTACCTGTGTCACCAAAATAACGTGATGGCTAAAGCTTCAAGATCTCCCTGATGTGATCTACAACTATGGTCAAACAGCCTCTAAGCCTCTTTGTATGCTCATCCCTAAGCCTAGGGATCTAAGACCTCTCTCTATGTCTTGAAACTCAGTCACCTTGTCCCCTCTGTGGTGACTCATCTCTGGCTGACTTTACATGGAATTTATCTCCTCCATGCTCCTCATTGGGTCAAGGAGATACATGACCCTCAATGGAAGTGACTCTATCATGTCTGGCTGCATATCCTCCTACTGATCCTTTGTGTAGAGTAGCATTAACATCCTTAAGGGTCTGCAAAATCTATGGTAGGATGGCTACTACAACATGATCTAGTGGTGGTAAGTCTAGGTCTATGTTAAAAGACCCCTCATCTCGTCTGCACCTCTTGCACAGACCAATGCGATAAATAGTTCATCTTTCTAAGTTTTATTCAGTTTCCATGTTTACTAAAATATGAAAATTTCTAAACTAAGTTGTTTTCTAAACTTAAAAGTGTGCTAGTTTTCTTTTTTAAAGTTCATGTCTCAAGTTTTCTAGTGTGCCCAATGGCCCAATCTTTTGAACCACTGCTCTGATACCAAGTTCGATGTCTACTAAAACAACCCACTCAAGACCCAAGAATAACCTAGGATTAGTTAGGAAAATTATAGAATAATTGTCTTTTTTATTTAAAAGTGTCTACAACCAGATTACAAGACAACAATTGTCACTGATAAGTTCCAGATAAACTCTAATCCAATAGAATATAATTTTCTTTTATTAACAATTATTAGAGGTCATAAATTAGGGTTAGAAAGTTCAATTAGGTTCAGAGGGTAATTCCTCATCATACCCACTCTCTAACAGGCTTTAAATATTCAACTTGATTTTTCTCAAAATTACCATATTCAAAATATCCTTAAATCATTCCCAAAGGATAGGAAATTTCCTCACCTTTCCAGTGATATAAATAAGTCCTACTAACTACTCATATTTCTCAAGTTATGGGCCGGAGGGCCTTGGGGTGAAAATTTTCCCCAAGAGTGGGTCTACAGGCCCAGGGGAGAAAATTTGCCCTAGGGGTGGACCTGGGGGCCACGGGGAGAAATTTTTCCCAGAGGAGGAGTTGGGTGAATGGGGCCATAGGAGACATTTTACAAATTTCCTGCATGGGACGAAAGGCCACCTTTCCACCCGCGCTCCCGCGAGTCTGCAATTCTGCAAGGGATACGTGGCGCATCCTAAGCCAATGTGGGGAAAGCGGGGTGATGGGGATAAAAAAGTTTAACACCCCGAAAGGCAAAAAATGGTAAAATTAACCCGTGCCTCCACTGATGCCTCGTGATGCCATGTGGCAGCTCCTGATTGGATGCGGGGTGGCAGGGGGCGGGGAAAAGTAGAAAATTTTACCAAAATTTTCTGAAAATGCAAAAGGTAGAAAGGAACCCGTTCCTCTGCCGATGTCTCATGACACCATGTAGTAGCTCCTAATTGGCTGCGGGGTGGCGGTGAAAATTTAAAAAATTTCCAAAAAAAATTCTGAAGCACTAAATAAATAAAGGGATCTGTCCCTCCACCAATGCCTTGTGGTGCCACGTGGCAGCCTCTGATTGGTTGCGAGCCGGTGGGGTGGAGGGGAAAATTAGGAAAATTTTCTGAAAATTTTTCAGAAGTGCAAAGAGAAAAATTCACGGCTGCGGGTCTGCCAAGGAAATTTTTCCAATTTTTTTTTACAGTTAGAATTGGTCAATTTTGTGGATACGATCTACAGGATTTTACAGTGCAAACTGGTAAACATTAACTTATAAACTTAGTTCAATTTGATCTTCTCCCACTCTCAACATTTCAAATAGACATGGATAATTATTCTTAGGTGGATTTAGGATAGGTTTGCGAGTTAAATATATTTTATTGAGTTCCAATTTGAAATTTTACAACTTTAACAACAAAATGACTGTGAAAGCTTTGAACTCGATTTTGCCAGATTTTGAAAGATTTCCTTTAAGTGTTTTTTTCTATTTTAACTCATTTATATCCTGGCATGTTAAATTTTAATGTTTCATTATTATTTCTGGATTGCAGGTTTGGTCTGTTCATTTATGGTAAAAGTTACAAAGTTTAACATGAAGCAAAAATGGAAAGAACAAAATTAACTCAATGGTTCTTATTTTATTTTCCTTACAAATGATTTCATTTCATGCTACTTTAAAAAATATTTCATTCCTTCAATCAAATGATAAAGACAAGAATGTAACTTTTATTATTTTCAAATCATGAACTTCACAAATTAGAGTATTACATTTCCTTCAGATGAATTTCTTTCATTCAATAAGAGATTCCAATTACATTTAAAAGATCATATTCAATACCACAGTTTAAT
Source organism: Taxus chinensis (assembly GCA_019776745.2). NCBI lineage: Eukaryota > Viridiplantae > Streptophyta > Pinopsida > Cupressales > Taxaceae > Taxus > Taxus chinensis. The sequence continues at coordinate 508,378,971 of CM034153.1, forward strand.
TTGAGAAAGGTAATACATCATTTATTTGTTGGTGTAGGTGGTATATTTATTCACTTTATTAGGTGTATTGCCACCTCACCAGGTGAGTCATCTCACTTAGGTGAGATCATAGGATCTTAGGTGTCATATTAGTCATGACAGATTCTTTTACATAATCTGTCATATGTGTAAGTTGTGTCATAGGAGTTACATTCCCATTTGGGAAAGTAACTCCTCTTCTTCATTATGGAGGAATCTTCTCTTACACAGGAGTTACACATTCACTCCTCTATATGTACACCATCTCTTTCCTGATCTATGTTAAGCCAATACAAGCTAAGCTAAGGCTTCCATTCCACTCCACTTTTCGAATCTTGAGCTCTCATATGCATGCACATTGCTTTACGAGTGAGCTTACTTACTTTAATCTCGTAAGCTACACTACACTTTCCGCGGTTGAAGTGCAACGTATTCCATGCTCGTGAATTCCTTCCAGGTCTTCATCATTCATCTGACATCCTGTCAGCAGCTCTACCGAAAGTAATCATTTTTGCATCGCAATAGAAAGCGTACTACTCTCTGCCTCGTAGTTTCAATAAGGCAAGTTCATCCATTTTGGTCCTACAAAGCTCTACTTGCATTTAATTTTATTTGTAAAAGTAGGTTTGCATGTTTGGTAAGTATGCTGGTGTCTTCTTGTAGAGAGAAATTATACGGTCAAAAGCCCTTGAGTGTTTTTTGGTTTACTGCATCCTTTATGGATATGAGGCAAATATGTGCCGAATGATGGAGGTCTACCAATTTGTGAATCTTTATTAACTTGGGTGTATCGGCCGATCTGCACTGGCACCCCTGCTGAGCTTGTGGTATGTTTTTACTGACCTTGAGGTATTACTGGTAGGCTGATTAGCATTCAACATGGGTACTGCCTTATCCATTTTTTCCTCCTCGTTCCTAGCTATGAATCCTTGCATTGACAACGAGAGGTCTACAAGGTAAAATAGTAAAATCTAGCTCATGGTATACAATTTTCTGTTGCTCTACGACCCCATCCGTAAAAATGTCTATGACACCTTGGAACTATTCGGCCTACCTTTGATCTCAAGAATATCCGGGGTCCCTGTAAGTATTCATATGAGGTTGTAAAGCATGCAGGAATGGTCCACGTACAGGTTTTCATGATCTTCCAAAATAGACTCGGTCAAGTCCAACATGTCATGAATCCACACTGGCTCACTCGTGTTCCACCGATATCAGGCACTGGGCACTCCTTGCTTAACAGTCAACATGTGAGCTCTAACTCCATATAGCTTCACTACCCTGAGAAATGATGCTAGGGAGTCAACTTCTATGCACACTCAAGCTATTGGAGGAACTGCGTTGGTATGTATTCAAGTAGTCTTGACGACCAGAAGGGAGAACTCACCTACATGGCCTTTCCCTTGTGCTAGTTACAATGGCATTCACCGTTTACGGGAGCTGCGTGCTGGTTGCATTGGATTTGCTCATGAATCATTTTTCAATGGATTTGGTCTCCTGATCTTTGGGCTAGGGCGTTGAAAGCCGCTTCCTACTGACTGCTCCATTCACGAAATTTCCTACATAGCTCATTAAACAGGCCTTGAGAGTTGCTCCAGCCTCCTGGAGCACGACTAGATGTCTCAATGGTGAATCTCTGCACTCTCCCACACATGGATCCCCTGAATGGTATACCAGTCCACATTCAGCTCAGCGTTGGTAGTTACAACCTGCATCCATGACATCAGTGACCTAAAACTCCAAAAGGTGAGCTTCAATTTATAGTTCAACTCTGAGTGCATGCGTTAAAACTCAACTCATGTTCTAAACTTGAATTGCTGCAGATTACACTTGTCTCTAATGGTCTAATTCTAAGAAGTCAACAATCAACAGCTCGGTGGATTTGCATGACGAGACCATGGCTTTAAACCTCAACATGGGCCTCACTAGCTTTTAGTCTTGTTTGGAGTGATAAAGCAAACTCATTTTTAATGTTTTCAATGGTTAAACTATGCAGGTTTGTTAGGAGTTCATGTGTATATGAGTTCATCAAGGCATCTATGGTATAAGCTTGTTTTACATGAAGACATGCTATGGAGATTGTCCAATGGAAATGTAATGAAAAGAGATCACATAGCTATTGCAGGAAGATACAGGTCCCCCCTCGCTAGGAAAGACAGTTAACCCATGCTAAAATTGGGATGAAGAACTCGAGAGGGGCATTCAACACGACTCAATAATGCACCCATTGAGTTAGCACATTTTGGGTGCGAGTGGATCAGCCGACGAATTGACTGTATAGCATCAAACTGCTTGGGCATACCAAAAAATGAAGATTCGAGGCTTGGATGCAAATCGGTATTGAAGGGTATGCATTGCCAAGAGCTCAAATTCGGGCTCATTCGTAGGTTGACTCATAGAAACTTGCTCGAAATCACTCACAGTGGACTCAGATTAAGCCAATTTTAGTAAAATGCACTACTTTTATAGGAAGGAATGCCACATAATGGATGGTGAGGGGAATGCTTGATAACTCACTGGTGGAGTGTTAGCTCACACAGACACATTAGTTGGTAAACATAGTCTGCATTTGTGTAATGCCCGCTGTGCATCTCCCATTTGAGACATCATAAACAACCTAGGTTTAGTTCCAGAAATTATGGATCATAAGTTCACCTCACAGTGTTAACAACCAAAGTCTCACCAGGATAGATTACCTATTCAACTGATAACGTGCTTCCTATTATAATAATTACTAATTCGCACATTATAAAGCAACAAGTGTAATAAGTTTACACCTAGCTCAAATCTGCTTAGGGCCAGTAATTTAATCACTGATTACATTGACATTTTAGCTAAATATTCCCTCGATTAAAATTTTAGGGTTAAGGGAAAAAAGAATTAAATACCCAAGGTGATTGCATGTCTCACAAGATCTAAGACAAGAGCAAGGTTTAATTACAGTGGGAGACTCAGAATACATATTTAAAATCATCTAGAGTAAATTCTTACAGTACCCACTGTGGAGAACTTGGTTAAAGACTGCCACCATTGATTGCTACTCCATGATTAACGCAATTAAAAATCTCCTAAAAACATTTCTTCATGTAGATAGGGAAATTTCCTCACCTTTCACAGGGTCTCTATAAATAAGTCTACTCCTAACTCCTCAGGATTATGCATCAAGTTATGGACCGTTGAGAGTACTACAGGGTGAAACACTTCTCCTCAAGAGTGGGCTTTGCAGGCTATGGGGAGGAAAATGTTGTCACCCCCAACTCGGGCCTGCAGACTTCAGAGAGAAAATTCACCCAGAGGAGAAAAGCAGACCGGTGGAGTGGGGAAGAAAACTTTTCCCAAACGCGGGCCGGTGGAGCGGGGGAGGCCCCTTTCAGTGCTTTTTCCTTCTTTGGATGACTCAAAGCAAATTTTGACACCTGCACATCCGTTTGATGAGCCCAGGGAGGCCACGTTGGCAGCTCCTTATCTGGCCTAACGGGTTAGTCGGGTCTTTTTGTAGGGTCTACTTGTGAAAATTTTGACTATTTAATAGGAAGGGCATCCATTCAAAGGTCGTTTTAAAGGAACCCATTGCCTCCGCCGACGCGAGAAGATGCCCCTTCTGTGACTCATACCAACTGTCCAGCTATGGTTTAGCGAGACCAACGGGGATCCACCCTCAGTAGTGGAAATTTTGCCCAAAATTTTTCTATGAAGCGTTAAGGCTTAAAAAGATTTGCTCCCTCCACCGATTGCCTTGTGACAGCTTTTTTGTGGCAGTACCTAATTCACTCTGACGGGTCTACGCGGGGCTGGGTGGCATTATCTTACAAATTCCTTGGCAAAAAATTATTTTTGAAAGACGCTTAAGGTTAAAATCGATTCGAGCCTCCGCCGACACCCAATGAATTCTTCATGTTGATACAATCAGATTGGCTGCGGGGCGGTGGGTGGACTTCCAGCGAATGAAAAATCTGTCAAATCCTAACTTTTCGGAACATAGTTCATTTTTAGACAAAATGAAGGATCTGCGGATCAATCTAGAGTGGTGAGGAAACTCGTCATCGACTTTGCACCTTTTGGGCAAAAAACAAAAAAAAAGGAAAATTTTAGCCTGCGAATCCATCCAAGAATATTTTATTCATTTAAAATTTGACAGTTAGATTATTTTGATCTCGAAATGAAGTAAAAACTTCATAACTTTTGATTGGGAACTCGATTTTTGGAAAACAAGGACTTTCTAGAAAGCTCCCAACGTCCTCTTTTCTGGGACAACCTTAGGAGTTTGGCATCTTTGATAAATTTTAAAGGGTAAATTTTGAGAAAACGTCTTGTCTGTGGACTTAGTTTTTCGAACTGGGTATTTCCTTAACTACTATGGTAATTTTGTTCAAATTTGTGCTTTAATTCTTTTTCCACTTGCCAAATAGTGCCAGGACCCACTTCTCCTCTATGACTTGCCACCTCATTTTAGGATATGATTGCAAGGTTAAGTTTTCTTGTGTGTGGAATTTGCATTTGAAACCTCTTATTCAATTTTATACAGGAAGAAGTCTGCAATTTTGCCTTTGCCCCGATTTGAAAGGTTCTATAAAATTTTCACTAAGTATTTTGAGATCATAGGTCTTTGGGGTCATATTGACCTTACAAATAAAATTTGATATTTCATTACAGAATCTGTTTTGATGTTGCAAGGTCATTCTGTTCAATTTCTGAGTTAATAATTGTCAATATGGGAAAGTTACTCCTAACAAAGCTAAAATTCGAATGGAGGATTTATTTTCATTTTCCAACTTTAAAATATGACATTCATTCCAACCCATATCTACAAATACTAAGTCCTGACTCTAAGCAAGGTATTCAGTATGGGCCAAATTACAATTCTGATTTCTAAAATATTTATCCCTCAAAAAAAAATAGCAGTATTATGACATTTCTCCATACGTGAGTTCACTTGCTTCAATCCTTCCAAGCTACGCCATTTCTGCGGTACAGTTCAATGTGTCGATATTTCAATACCCAATAATGCCATTTGAGTAAAGTAATAAAATCCTTTATTGATTCAAAGAGATACCTTTACAATTTCTTCATTCATTCCTCAATTACAATATACATAATATGATTTCTTTCACATTCTTTCAAAACTAGAAAAAAAGAGTTTGTCTCTTTTACATTTCACCTTAAAACTTTCATACTCAACACAACATCTTTCCATTAAAAAATATTTACAAGTTCATCCACTTCAAGTCGGAAAGGTTACAATAAAATTTATCTCAACAAGGGACTGTCAAACTGTCTTTTTCCTTGTTCCAAAACAACAACATGTGTATTTCTTTATTCTTGGAATTTGATCACAACAGGAGTAGGGGAGAGGCAACGCTCTCCACCCAACCAATACATCCAATGAAGAGAAGAATCCATCCTTATTCATTGGCCCTCGAGCCCGAACCACAATGCAATAAAAGATGTGATCCAACTCATGGCAACAACAGGCTTCCACAAACACACAAACAACATTTTCATAATAAAACCATAGTCCAAAACAGAATGTAGTTTACAACTTCATTAAAGCATGAAAAACATTACTGAGGCTTCATCAAGAAAGCCAAAGGAGCAAGAAACTATGGGGATGCTTATTATGCCTCCTAAAAGGGGAAATGGGTATCACCGCTTGAATTACAAACCGCTAAAATATAGTATATCAAATCCCTGAAATTCCTTATGCCTCCCCTAATTACCCCTTATTCATCACATTTCCTTATGTCTCCCCAACCTCTTATGGCACCACATAGCAAGTAAATAAATGCAAGCTATTTCTTTGCAAGTTGTAACCCAAATCTCAACTCCCTCCACAATTATACCTCCCTAAAACACCCTTATCCCTCCCATAAAAGAAACCCCATGGTCTTCTCCTACACCATTCCTAGGCCATCTACCTAACATCCCACAAACATTCCAAAACATTCACACATTAACATTTACATTCATAAAAGAAGAGCATTTCAAGAGCCAAGCTCTTACCTCTCCATGATGGAGTTGTTCCAAGGTCCAAAACAAAAAGCTTTATCCCAATGCAAGCAATCCAAATCAGCCAAGCACCAGCATGCAACAATTTTCCAAAAACATCCCCAAAGCAAGAGCTCCAAAACAACAAAAGAATTCACCCCAAAAATGAGTTTCCAATATTGAAGCAACCCAAAACAAGGGAAGCAACTTGAATTTTAGAGAAGAGGGAAGGGAAGAGGATGAGGTGGGTCCATGTGGGATGCCACATCATATATCCTCAACCCCAGCCCCAAAAGTCAACTTCATTCTCCAATGCATAATAAATAGGTGGGTGAATAATATGGCTGTTTACTTACATACTCACATCCAACCCACACCCCAAAGGACTGAAATTAAATCAATTAAGAAAAGTGCAATCAAAACCTACAATTTGCCTTCTCAAAATGCATTATAAAATTCAAATTTCAACACTCCAACCATATATATGGTTGGTAATTAAATTTAAGAGGTATAGGGCAAGTTTAATTTGTCCCACAAGTCTCCAAAATCAGCCTCCAAGGACAAATTCTAATTTCCAAGAAGGTGGAGTGTTTCACACTCAAAAGTTAACTTACACATCACTTACACATCTCTTACACATCTCTTACACATTACTTACACATCACTTACAAAACTTTAAAACATGGCCAACAACTCTCATTAATTACCTTCTTATGACATATTTGGTTTATTTATTTGAACAATTTGATTACTCACAATATTTACACACCCTTTAATAAATAATGAAAGGGTCAATGCACCACAAAATAAACACATGCAATCATAAACAAAGAAACCAATAAATAAATACACATAACCCCTCTGTCACATTTAAAGGTAAATCCTGCCGTGCAATTCCCTAACACACACAAACACGCACAAACAAATACTAGTTGCCATGGTGACCTTGTTGAATTCATCTAGAATTCCAATGTGGTTGGTCTTCAATCCCACGATGTTTGTTGTGATATTTTAACCTGCAAAACACGAATACCTCCTTCGGCCTCGTGGCCATATCAGAACATCCAAAATAATATAAATAAAATTCCAAAATCATCTAGATATGGAGCACAACAACATCCAAGCAACCAACAAGATCATTTATAATTTTACTCAACAAGTATATTATCATCAAATAATTTGCATTTCTAGGTCTACTCACAATATCACATGTCCGAACAACATGCATAATGTAACCATGTTAAACAATATATCAACATCAATATCAAAAATGTCTCGAATAATCATCATGCATCATAACTAAATCAAGTCAACAATAATCCATTACCTAACATCCATGATCATACTATAATAAGGTCCATAATCATGTCTATAATATAATCAGTAGTATGATGATCGGTATCAAAACATGTCAAAGGGAAGTGGGCACTACAGTTGCGTTGTCTTGTTCTGTTTTAGTGTGGCGTTTTGGCTGCTGGTAGAGGCTTTCTCATTTATGCGTCATTGTTTTATCCTCTCTCCCTCTGTATACAAGTTTTTTTTATCCCCTTAAAAACTAGACCACTTTTACTCTATATATATATAATGCATTAATTTGTTATTTTTTATTATTAGATTTTATTTTTTTAAATTTTTATCATTTTTAATTTTTAATTTTTATTAATTTATGAATTTATAAAGTTTTAATTATTGTGTATTTTAATTTTTAGTTTTTACTAATTGTTGAATTTAAAAAAAAAATTGTAATCTTTCGATTTTTCTTAGTTTTTAGTAATTTTTATTATATTTTTTTTGGGTAATTTATTAATTTTTAATTTTTAGCAATTTATAATTTTCATCAATTTTAATTTTTAGTTTTGAATTTTAAATATTAAATATTTTAATTTTTTTACAAATTTTTAATTTTTCTTATTTATTATTATATTTTTCATTTATTATTTTTATTTTTTATTTTTTCATTTTTAATAAATGTTATTTTTAATTTTAAAATTTTTCATTAATTTTTTGTTTTTTTAATCTCTTAATGTTTCATAAATTTTTATTATTTAATTGTATTAATTACTATTTTTTATTAATATTAATTTTTGTTGATTTCAATTTTTAATTTAAATTTCTAATTTGTTATTAATTTTAATTTTTTATTAGTTTTAAAGTTTTAATATTAATTTTTTTGAATATTTATTAATTTTTTATTTTTTTAAATAATTATTAATTTTTCCTTAATTTAGATTTTTAATAGTAATTTTTAAATTTTTTTTAATGAATTTCAAATTTTTATAAGTTTTAACTTTTATTTAAGTTTTAAATTCTTAATATTTAATTTTTTTCAATTTAAATTTTATATTTCTATTAATATTAATTTTTACTAATTTTACTTTTTAATTTTTATAATATTTTATTTTTATAACATTTAATATTTTAGTAATTTTAGTTATTTTTTATTTTAGAATAAATTTAAATTTTATTAGTTTAAATATTTAATTTTTTTATTAATTTTAATTATAATTGTTGTTAATATTATTTTTGTAATATTATTTTGTTAATTTCAATAATAATTTTAATTTTAATTGTTAATTTGCATGCCTATAAATTATTATAAATCAATATTAATAAATGATAATAATTATTTATTTATAATATTGTAATTTATAACAATTAACATTATAAAATTAAATACATTGAATTTTTATATGATGATTTTTTATATTATAATTTATCATCATTAATATTGTATTGTACCTAATGATAGATGTTGTATATTATAATTAGTATTATATAATACAATATTATAAACTATATTAAATTTATTATAACATCTAACATTATAATATTTTCTTGTAATTTATAATTTATTACAAATTTTAAAATTATATCATAATGAATTAGAACAAAAGTATTACAATTTATATTGTTCTATTATAAATCAAATATAATTTATAATTTATAATAAATTTTTTATATTATATAATGTATAAATTATATATTTATTAAATTTTTATTTTTAATTTAAAATAATATCAGCCTCCTTATAGCACCATATATGCTATTGCTAGTGTCCATGCTATATCTTCACAATTAAGCGCTTTCCTGATAACCCATTTAGTGACATCAACGTATAACGAAGTTTAGTAGGTCAAATTCCTTTCTTCATTGTAGCTTACACATGCTTTATCCTTTTCTACATGTCTACATTTTGGTCAAAATTCTCTATTTGTTTTCTACATGGAATATTTTCTTTATGGAGGTTTAGATCATGTGGACTATTCTCTTGTAATTTTCTTCACTATGGTTATGTGGAGTCGAATGTTTTGAGAGCTCAATATCTTCTCCATGCTTGTTCACACTCATATATTCCATAATTTTTCTCAAGATCTTGATTGTTATTCAATCCTTTTCTATAACCGATGCCTTCTAAATGAGGTTGACTTCGTATGGCCTATGTCAATGATTCTTTACTGAGATCCATTTTGTGCATATGTAGCAATCATTGCATTCAATGATACTTCATTTCTTGTATACATATTATCAAAAAATTTACGGGCTAGCTCTATCCCTCACGTAAGTTCGTAGGGAGTAGTGAGGTGGCTACTGATTGGGCACTATCCAGTGTTTTAACGGAGTTTAAAAAAATTTAACGGAACCTAGGTCATTTCAATACTTCCCCCTGACTGCTCAACTCTACCTATCTATTCACATTTATTGCTATTAATTTGTTGCGTTGCAAGGCAATACATCATTTCAAATATTTATTGAATGCTACCATTAATTCCTTGCTACTTAAATTATATCTTCTCCATTAAAATTTTGACTCCACTTTTTGGCGCCATTGTTCTGTTTTTTATTATTTTTACATAAATGAATTTATTTAAGTATTGCAAAAAAGAATAGCACTCATATTTTATTCAGTTTCATGGAAGTTAAATGATGCATAAGGTGGGATGTGAGAAAGAATATTGCTCATGACAGGCAAGTTTGGAAACAATATGTACAATGCAAATCAGGTAAGAACATTACATTTTTTTAAAATCAGTAATAAGTACAACTCATCTTGTTTATTAATTTATTAAGTTTTTGAACTAGTTTGCTAGTCATTTACCACAACATCATTTTATAGTCATCTATCAAAGCTAAAAGAAATAACAATTCTGGTTAGTGTTTGCAAGATTTATTTGAAACAAGGATAATTCAAAAACAAAGAAATTATAAGTTGAGTGGTGATTTAGATAATTAATGCTAATATTCAAGGTAAGATTTTTCCTCAGAGGGTTTTAATTACAACATTACAACAACAAATTACATTTTCGCCCAATCTAAATGATGGAACACGTTATTTTAAAAATCTATAGTCATTATAGTGTATAAAACTACGATGCCACATTCTTATGTGCCTACGAGATCTATATCAAAGTAGGATTCTTTCCCACTTAATACATTGCTATGTCATCGACATGAATTTCTAAAGATTGTTTTTCACATCAGAGTGTTATGAAAATATTAAAATTTGTTTCATTCAATTACTTTGAAATAATTTTAAATCCATTCCCTCCTACTATGAGTACATCAATTTAAGAACATATTATGGTGTTACCCATGATAACGATGTTCTGAATCGTTACTAGGCTACATAAGATACATGGTGTACTATATAAAAATATAATTTTAGATCTTAGTGTGCCTGCAATATCTATATCAAAGTAGGTGGTTTCTCAACGTAATACACTGTTCCTTTAATGACCTGCATTTATAAAGTTTATTTTTCACTGAATAATTTATTCAAATTTGTTTCATTTAATTAAATTGGAATATTTTCCAATTCATTCTCTCACACTTTAATTTCGACACTATGACAACATATTACGTTGTCACCCAAACTAAATGATGGAACATGTTTTTTTTACAAGATATATTCATTATAGTGGGTGTACCTCTTAGCTCGGTAAATCCTCCTCAAATAGCATGTCATGATATCATATTCATGTTCTTGTTCTTCTCTACAGTCTTTCCCTTAATCTTTCTTTGTATGCATACACCTATCCTTTTTCCAATCAGCATTTAAGTCTGACTTCCAAGCATATAACCAATGAAAAGTACTTTGAGTAAGGTTCTTGACTGTCCTCACTGTCTACATTTACCTTTTAATTACTAGCTAGTAGTCCATTTATTGAACCTTAACACTTCATTTCTTATTGAGTTCTAAAACAAAATCTCTCATTGTCTCCATGCAAATTGTCTTAACTCAACAACACTCTTTTATGAACCTTAAATATCCTTGAATCGATATATTAAACTTCATCTTTTTTTTTACCTTGAGGAGATAATCCTTTATGAGACTTTTAAGCACCTGATTTATCATCAAACAAGGTCTTAAAATGATACCATTCAATGACCAATTCTGCCCTTGACATGTTTTAGCGCACACGTGTATAATGTAGGATCATCAAAGTATCAGATCCTATTATTATGTTGTCACCCATACAAAATTATGGAACACGTTATTTTTATTAGATATAATCATTATAGTGTATAAAACTGAAATGCACCATTCTTATGTGCCTACAAGATCTAAATCCATTCCCCCCTTCTATGATTACATCAATTTAACAACAAATTATGTTGTCACCCCTGGTAACGATGATCTGACTCGTTACTAGGCTACATAAGATACATGGAGTACTATATAAAAATATAATTTCAGATCTTAGTGTTCCTACAGAATCTATATCAAAGTAGGTGGTTCTCAACATAATACATTGTTTCTTTGATGACCTATATTTTAAAGTTTTTTTTGCACTGAATAATCTATTCAAAGTTGTTTTAGTCAATTAAATTGGAATATTTTCTAATTCATTCTCTCACACTTTAATTTTGACACTACGAGAACGTATTAAGTTGTCACCCAAACTAAATGATGGAACATGTTATTTTTACAAGATATATTCATTATAGTGGGTGTACCTCTTAGCTCTGTAAATCCTCCTCAAATAGCATGTCATGATATCATATTCATGTTCTTGTTCTTCTCTACAATCTTTCCCTTAATCTTTCTTTGTATGCATACACCTATCCTTTTTCCAATCAGCATTTAAGTCTGACTTCCAAGCATATAACCAATGACAAGTACTTTGAGTAAGGTTCTTGACTGTCCTCACTATCTACATTTACCTTTTAATTACTAGCTAGTAGTCCATTTATTGAACCTTAACACTTCATTTCTTATTGAGTTCTAAAACAAAATCTCTCATTGTCTCCATGCAAATTGTCTTAACTCAACAACACTCTTGTATGAACCTTAAATATCCTTGAATCGATATATTAAACTTCATCTTTTTTTTTACCTTGAGGAGATAATCCTTTATGAGACTTTTAAGCACCTGATTTATCATCAAACAAGGTCTTAAAATGATACCATTCAATGACCAATTCTGCCCTTGACATGTTTTAGCGCACACGTGTATAATGTAGGATCATCAAAGTATCAGATCCTATTATTATGTTGTCACCCATACAAAATTATGGAACACGTTATTTTTACAAGATATAATCATTATAGTGTATAAAACTGAAATGCACCATTCTTATGTGCCTACAAGATCTAAATCCATTCCCCCCTTCTATGATTACATCAATTTAACAACAAATTATGTTGTCACCCCTGGTAACGATGATCTGACTCGTTACTAGGCTACATAAGATACATGGAGTACTATATAAAAATATAATTTCAGATCTTAGTGTTCCTACAGAATCTATATCAAAGTAGGTGGTTCTCAACATAATACATTGTTTCTTTGATGACCTATATTTTAAAGTTTTTTTTGCACTGAATAATCTATTCAAAGTTGTTTTAGTCAATTAAATTGGAATATTTTCTAATTCATTCTCTCACACTTTAATTTTGACACTACGAGAACGTATTAAGTTGTCACCCAAACTAAATGATGGAACATGTTATTTTTACAAGATATATTCATTATAGTGGGTGTACCTCTTAGCTCGGTAAATCCTCCTCAGGGAGCATGTCATGTTCTCATATTCATGTTCTTATTCTTCTCTACAATATTTCCCTTAATCTTTCTTTGTATGCATACAGCTATCTTTTTTCAAATCAGCATTTAAGTCTAAATTCCAAGCATATAACCAATGACAAGTACTTTGAGTAAGGTTCTTGACTGCCCTCATTGTCCACATTTACCTTTTAATTTCTAGCTAGTAGTCCTTTTATCCAACCTCAACACTCCATTTCTTCTAGAGTTCTAGAAAACACTCTCTCTTTATCTCCATGCAAACTATATTAACTCAACAACACTCTTTCCTGAACCTTAAATATCCTTGAATGCATATATAAAACATCATTTTTCTTTTCCTTGTGGAGATAATCCTTTATGAGATCATTAAGCACCCAATTTATCATCAATTAAGGTCTTCAAATGATACTATTAAATGATCAATTATGCCCTTCATAGGTTTTATCCCACATGTGTACAATGTAGGATCATCAGATTATCAAATCCTATTATTACGTTGTCACCCATACTAAATGATGGAACGTTATTTTTACAATATATAATCATTATAGTGTATAAAACATCAATGCACCATTCTTAGTTTCCTACAGGATCTAAATCCATTCCATCCTACTATGAGTACAACAATTTAACAACATAATATGTTGTTACCACTAATAACGATGATCTCACTCGTTACTAGGCTACATAAGATACATGGTGTACTATATAAAACTATAATTTCATATCTTAGTGTTCCTACAGAATCTATATCAAAGTAGGTGGTTCTCAACATAATACATTGTTTCTTTGATGACCTATATTTTAAATTTTTTTTTGCACTGAATAATCTATTCAAAGTTGTTTTAGTCAATTAAATTGGAATATTTTCTACTTCATTCTCTCACACTTTAATTTTGACACTACAAGAACGTATTATGTTGTCACCCAAACTAAATGATTCAACATGTTATTTTTAGAAGCTATATTAATTATATATTAAGAATAATTCCTCCAATTAGGTTGATGATAATGAATTTGTTCTAGCCTATGTTGTTTATACTGGTGGCATGTTTGAGACCTAAAATGATTTCCATACTTTCATATTGATGTTATTGATGCTTTTTGATACCCTTGAGAGCTATTTTTGGGTTTACTCTCTTCTATAAGGTAGCATATGATTTTTATCAATTATTAACCTTAAATAACTTAGAAAAGATACTATATTATCTAATTTGATGATTTGGGTCTTCACAACCTTTTGCTATTAAGTTATATTCACCAACTTCTTTGTGCATCTATAGTTTTGGATTTCATGAGAAAATGGATCGATCATGATCGACATACTTCATGCTTCTTTTTTATATTTCCTATTGTTGCATTCATACTTTTTCCTATTGAAAACACCAGTGGAAATCATTGAGGGAAGTGCAAGATGCTTTAATTTTTGAAGAGGAGTTTTTGGGATTGCATGTTTCCAAATTCTAATCATTTAGGCTTCCTGTTGAAAATAAAAAGTTAGTGAGAGATCATGTGATGGAGAAGGATTGGTTTTACAATAGACAATATTCAAATAATTGTAGTTTTTTTTAGTGATATGAGAGTGAAATTAAGATGGCTAGCTCAATTTTATGAGATTATTGATGTCGTTTTTACTCCATTTGTTGACCTGAATTTTGTTAATAATGATCCTCAATTTATTTAACATATTGAACATTTGTGAATGCAGGTCTTATCATTTTAGCATCGGCTATAATATAAATATCAAATGGTTAGTGTTATAGTCTAATTGTATAGTGTGTTATCTTGAGAATTGTTTTTCCAAATTTTAATAAGTTGTAGTGTTATTAACATCAATGTATAATCTGAGAGACTCAAAGTGGAAGCACTTGTTAGAAATTTCTATACAATTTCCTCTGGAAGGACTGTTCTCTGCATGAGATGCATTTTGGAGCAAAGTTAAAGATAACCATGGAGTGGAAGGGGATTTTGTTGCATGGGTAGAAGTTGGATGAGTAGATGATTTTATTTAAGGGAAATGTCAGCGGATATCATTTCCAACAAGCTATTACATATGTTGGAGTCATTCATCAACCATAAGGGAAAGTACACATCAGGTTCAAATTGATAGCACCATCAGTTGTATAATGTACGATGTGGAAATGTTAGCTGATGTTTCTAACGCAATTTTAAAATTGTTGTTTATTTTATTATGAATCACTTTAAGTGACATTCTGCAGATATTGGTGTAGCTATGGGCCTAAAGACTTTAAAGAAGAGGATGATTTTCCATATGATAAGTCCAAGGTTCCAACTAGAGGAACAGGGAGTAGACCTTGATGTAAACATATTAAAACGTGGTTTCCAATGCAATTTTAATGTGTGCATTCTTACGAAAAGAAGTGAATATGCACTTATCACATATCCTCATATGGATCATGTGGATAACAACATTGATATGTGTCATGGCAAAAAAAAACACAAATTTGAAGGGATGCAAGCTTATTATGTGCCACACATTAGTAAGGAGTTACAAGAATGGGTAGAAAAGTTATTGTTAATAGGAATGCTAGCTGATATTGTGTTGCAAAAGCATCGTGAAATGGTTCATGAGAAGCTAACCTTGTTTGATGGTTAAACAAAACATGATGATTTCTTTTCTTCACATGACGTTCAAAATATTCATACAAAAATAAAAGCAGCAAAGTACATGTATGATAGAAATGATACCAAAAGTGTGAGAGTATGGCAAGATCAAAATCCAAATATATGTTTTGAATACCAAGAGTATGAAGGAAATGTTGAGGAATATGGTCACAAGCTGTTTATCATGGGCATTAAAATTCCGCAACAACTTGAGTGGATGTTAAAATATGTGCATAACAACATACTTGCAATGGATGCCACTTTTTGGACCAATGGAATGAATGTATTCTTTTTTACATAATCTTATCAATAAAAAAATTTCCACAAAAAATATGTTACATTTTCTTACCAATAATATACTAATTCACATTGTTATTGCATTTTCAACTCTCCATAGTTCAAACTCTATACCATCCTCACATTCGATTCCAAACACATGGGCCTACCAGTTGCATGGGTCATAATGTCAAGAGCTATAACTAGTGACTTAACCCAATGGATGAAAAAGCTGGTGAATAGAGCAAATACTGATATGCCTGAGTGGAAACTAAATGCTTTCATGGTAGATGATGTTACAACTGAAATCAATGCCATTAGGTTGTATATTACTCTTTTTGTATATTGTTAGAATATATAGGTTTAAATTAAAGATACTAATTTTGCTATCAAATTTTTAAAATTCTAATAAAATTCATTTTCAAATATAGATAAATTTTTGGGTGTGAAGTATACTTATGCAGCTGGCATGTAAGGAGGGCATGGTTGAACAATCTTATAGCCAAGGTTAAGGAAGATAAAAAAAGACATGTAATGTTTAATAGGTTGGGGGAAATAATGAGGAGACTGCTATTCAAATGGCATAATATTTTGTTACAAAATATTTGGACGAGATTAAATTTATTAAATATTGGCAAGAACACTGGATTCTAAGAATAGGAATGTCCGTGAGACATCTATGGACTTTAAATCATGTTGGGTAAGAAACAAATGCTG
The DNA here is from genome assembly GCA_019776745.2 of Taxus chinensis. Taxonomy (NCBI): domain Eukaryota; kingdom Viridiplantae; phylum Streptophyta; class Pinopsida; order Cupressales; family Taxaceae; genus Taxus; species Taxus chinensis. The sequence continues at coordinate 508,395,617 of CM034153.1, forward strand.
CAATAAAGGCATATCAATCTATACTTAAGAGTAAGTGGTTACCCTCCATTCGAAAAGCATCTCATCATAGGGTTGACTAGCTGATACATCAATTAATCACAATTGTTTTTATATATTATTGGTGGAGTCAATGTTGTAAGGAAATTGGGTTCTATCGTAACTTCAAAGTGAAGAAACTAGAAAATAACGAATGGCTGCATGCACAATCCATTCCTGATTATTATGTCACCTTCCATACCTCTGACCCACACTTGGCATGGGTTCGTAGCGAGATGGATGATGCTTGTCACTATGAAGTATGGTATCATTCCCCACATTTGGCAATGTGTGAATGGGGAGTGTCAAAGAATGGATACTTATGTGAGATCATAATTACAGTGAATATGATTAAAAAGAATTTGGAGAGAGAAAACTTTAATGTTGAGGTATTTTGGGCAAAATTATTTTCAAGATTTTCCAACATAGTAATTTATTGTATGTAAATTCTATTAATTTTTATTTTTATTCAAATCTATTATTTATTATAGTAATTTGTACTGTTCTCCAGGGTTTATTTTGTGCTCCAAATGTTGTATGTGGAGATGAACATGTGGTTGACGATCCTTTTGGTCAAGCATGGAATCCTACAAACATCTGTGAAGACTCTATCCATGTTTTGCAACAAGTTAAACATGTTATAAACGAGGAAGATGAACACTTGAGCCCACAAGTGAGAAGGATTAAAAAAATACTATATAACAGTCTTGTTGGTCCTTTATACAAGTCATTTATTACTTTATTAGAGAATACACTTGTGGAAACAATAAACCGATTGAGGGGAAGTCAAATATCTTTTATATTAGGTGTGCAACATCTTGAGGCACAACCTTTTAGACCCGTAGATGATGGATTCAACAATACACTTCATCGAGAGAGAGAGATTTTATAGAGAAGATGTTGAATCAAAGGCACCCATGTCCAAAAATAGGAAATCTATATTTCTTATTGTAAAAAAGAGTCATGTATCACGTCAACTAACATGGTAGGATGAATTAAAAAGAGTTGCAAAATGAGATAGGGAAAGGGGGCTTGCTGAAGAATGTGAAGATGATACCAACATAAATGGAATTTAAGGGCAATTTTATGGAACAATTATTGTTATATAGTCTTTGTATATTTTTCCCATTTTGATAGTCCATAGTCCATAGTCCATAGGTTATATTCCTTTTGGTCTTTTTTCAACCACAATGTGCAATGTCTATATACTTTTGTTTGATATGCAAATCTATGAGTGCATTTTTCAAATATATATCCTTGAATCATAGACTTCTATCTTGTAATCATTCTTCACTCATATCAATATCAATATTTAATCCTTTTCATAAAAATATTGAAGATATTATATTTTGTTTTTGTTGCAAAAATTAAATTTTATGTGTTGTAAAATTATATTATGTTTTTGTTGTAAAAATTATATTCATTCCCTCCTACTTTGATTGCAGCATTTCAAAAATATATTACGTTTTTACCCTTGAGAAATGATGAACAAACACATTATTAGATTACAAGATATGCTCATAATAATATCTAAAACTGTGATACAATATTTTTATGCTCCTACATGATCTATACCAAAGTAGGTTGTTTCTCAACATAATACGTTGTTGCCTCAACGAAATGTGTTTTAAATGTTTATTTTGCATTATATAATGTTATGTATCTATTAAAGGTTGTTTTATTCAATTACTTTGGAATAATTTCCCACTTATGCCCTTCTGCTTTCAATTAAAATAGTTCAACAACGTACTGTGTTGTCATCCATATTAAATGATGCATGTTTCAATCTTTTTACCAATTTTTCACTTTTTAATAGAGGATATCCATTTATCTCTTTATCATAGTTACCCTAATCATGTCTATATTTTTTTTTAAAAAAATCCATACGTGAAGCATGAAGCATGTTTATGATATATATACCTTCAAAAAATTTAGAGGCCCAGATTTGTGAAATTGGCTGCAATGTTTACATGTTATTAATGGTCTTCTTGAGATACCTTCAAAAATCCACATGCATTCATTCACTTGTTCATCCACTAGTGGAGAGACAATACTATAATATTTTTTGCTTCTATTTTACACTTGAACATGCATCTGATTATCTAGTCAATCATCTTCTTACACAACTGTAAACATCTATTCTATTATAGAGCATGGTCACTAATACATCTCTGCTATTTCAGGATCTATACCCTTTATTCATAAGACTGAATTTCTAACAATTTTTTTGTTGCAAATAATGTTTACTATGGGTAAGTGCACCAAGATGGTGGACAAAAAAGGGGTCATAAGTGGACGTCATATTGTAAAAAACATCAAAATCTCAACTTGTAGGGATTATTAGCAATATGCACACTCAAAATTAGAAAAATTTATATAAATATGAATCGTAGTATCTGGAATCTAGTTTATAAAATACTATTTCTTGTAAAAAAAGGGCAAGTTTAGCTATATTAAACACTTAATATTATATGAATTGGTTTTTGTTTTTGAAAAAACCTATAAGAGTGTAGTCCATTTGCCTGCGATTTGGATGACCAAATCTTGTTATTTTTTTCCTTTCGTGAAAATTTATATGTGGTTGTCTATCTTTGGATGGATTTTATTTTGTATTTTTTCGAGCAATTTTTTTTAATGATTTTTTCCATAAAAATGGTCTAAAAAGATTTAGAAAACGAAGCACTTTTCGTTTTCCTGGCATAACTATATAAAAAAATATCGAAATCAAATATTTTTTTTAACATGTATAGAATTTATCCACGCTTGGGATGGTATAAGTTTTATCACATTTTGATAAGCAAAACAAAAGTTGCAGTTTTAAACGTAGACATGTACATTCTTGGGAAAAATGTCTTAAAGATCTATTGTTTGTAAAAAATTATAAAATGATATTTATCTTATTGTATTCACTTTAAAATCAATATTTCTATGAAGCTAATAGTCTCCCCTACGCGATGACACCATTTTTGTGAAATTTTTTTAGTTTATTAGCATGGTTCAAGTCTGTGGAAGAGAAAAATTGAAGTTTTTTAACCCTTTACACTTCATAATGACCTTCCATAGCTTTGGTTGGGGAAAAAACAAGATTTCCCAAGCCTTAGGGTTGTATTTGATAATACATATAGAACCGCAATCGTGGTTTACAAACTGTGATCGTGGGTTTTTAAACAAGAACCGTGATCACGCTTTATAAACCATGAGCACGGTTTATAAAGCACGATCACGGTTCATAAATCATATTTATACGCATCCCAATGTTCTAATTACCTTGTGATTTTTACTTTTTGACTTTACCGTACAAATTACTGTGAAATTCTTTCCTTTTCTACACATTTTTCTTATCACCAAAAGTAAAAAATCATGGGAGACAAGAAAAAAAGTCAAAAAAGGAAGTCATTAAGTAAAAAAACACCAAACGAATTAGAGGCAAACAGATTTCAAAATACTGAGCGAATGTAGAATCTTCATGAATCAAGAAGAGGTTCATCTTCAACCCCTACTATTGTAAGCAATGAGGAACCAAGTAATGTTTCTACTGTCAATGTTGAAGTTGAATTAAATACTCATGATGAAGATGTTTTTACTGTTAATGTTGAAGAAGACTTAAATACTTGTGATGTAGCAAATGATGAAATTGAAGGAGACAATGAAAATGTGAATAAAAAAATTCAGGTTGAAACTGTAGACAGGAAATTTTTTACAAAAATACCTCTTAGGAGTTTCTATAAGAAACCTAATTTTTAAATTGAAATTGATGAAAACAATTTGAAACCAATGTGTGACAAACTTTCTGAATGACAAATAAGAAGAAAAGCCACTGAAATTTGGGATAATCATTTTGAAATTTTGAATAATTCCTAAAAGTGTTAGTTGTTGGTTAGTTTGATGAAATTGAATAAAATGAGACCTACATTAAACACCTTGGGATTGACAACGTCTAATATACGTGGTCAAACCTATACAATTGTTGAAAACCTTCATGATGCATATCACATTATTGGTGTCAAGAGATGCACTAGGGATAGTAATATTGTGCGTCATGTACTTGCTACTAGTGTTGTAAGTGAATCAATAAAAAAACAACGTTTGATTACGTAAACAAGTTGAATGTTGCAAGTTAATAGGAAAACTCTAATGAAAGAAATTGAAAGATGTAATATCCTTCAATCACTCAATAACACTGATTTTTGGGCATTTTCTAATAGAGCACCGCATAAGGAAAAATATAATATTGATGCTATAAGAGAATTTGTTATTCAATTTTGGCATGATAACACTAGAGTTTAACCTAATACAAGAGATGTTGTAAAAAGGAGAGTTGGTTCTATTAATCGTGAACCACATCCAAAGCATTTATTAGATATGACTCAAACTCATTTTTTTTGTAAGTTTGAACAAGAGCACCTGGAAATTAAAATTATTCAATGTTTTTTTGAAATGTTAAAACCATTATATGTGAAAATCAACCACACTCGCACCACTTGTTGTAGGCAACATGTTTAATTTTCTATGCATTATGCTAAATTTTTATGTATTCATTCTATTTTGCATTCTAAAAATATGTTATCAGAATGTGGTGTTCAATTTCCACCAATATCTTCCAGGGATTACATTCCTACGATATTTTGTGAAAAGGAAGTTAGACAATTTTTTTATAGTCAAAATTGTTTAGATGGAAGTTATGGTACATGTGGCAGATTACCTAAATTGGAAAGTTACTTCCATGAGAAAATTGAAGGTGAAATAGTAAATAATTTAGTTGAATTTGATAAATATAAATTAGTTGCATACCTATTGAAATATGGAAAAGAGTCTAAACGGTGTGAGCTAGTTACAAAAAAAATGCCTATTTTTTAATTTATGAGAAAATTTAAGGATGAAATTGTTTATGAGTATGCTAGGCATACACACAAAGATCGATGGTTGGATGAATAGTTCAAGATATGAAAATACATATTTCCTATTGGTACTATTGTTTCAGTGCTCAATTTTGTAGAGAATTACACATTACAACCACAAATGGAGGTTTAATCACAATATTACAACTCAGTACAAGTTGCCATTTTTGTGCATATAGCATTTATACATTCTTCTGACAATATAGAGAATGATCAAATTTTTTAAGAGAGTAAAAATTTTGTATCATTGATGATCATACTCATTCTACTAAATTTGTGCAAGGGTGCTTCCAGTTATTTTATGGAAACTTGTTTGATAGGGACATCCACTTCAAACAACATTATATATGGTCAGATAATTACACGTCTCAGTTTAAGAATACATGAATATTTTATTGGATGAGCCTAAAATCACCTCTAAAGGTATTCCATCTGTCTATTTGGTTAGTTGCAGAGTCAACTTCGCCAATCAATGTTTGCAATCTATTGGCTAAAGTCATGTGGGACAGATTTGTGGCATGATTTTGTCTTATATTCTGAACAAGGTTCTCAATGGAAAATTTAATTTGGAGGATTTTTCCAATGATATCATCTTGTGTTCCTCTTGGTTCCATGGGGACAGAAGGAGCCAGATGAGGCGGATCTATGTTTGGAGGAGGGGTTTGCAGAATGTTTGGAGGGTTTTGAGGATTGTTTGGAGGGTTTAGAGGAATATTTTTACGGTTTGCAGGATTACGAGCTTTCTGAGTAATTGAAAAAACAAAAAATGTAGACATAAATTAAAAATTGAAAACCCATGAAAATCACAAAAAATAACCTCAAATGTAAACAAATTGATCAAAATTGAGGGCTTACCTCTTTAACTTGGTGGCATGGTTGAGACTATTGCGATCCACAAGTACGAAGAGTAATTTCTAGGGGGTATTCAAAGTGCGAGTGCCAAAGGTCTAGGAAAAAATGTGGTTGGAAAGAAAAAATGAGGGAAAATGAGGAGTCACGGGTCTATTTTTTTATCTTAGAGGACCACAATCGCAGTTTTAAACCATGCTCATTGTTTTAAAACCACGATTTTAGTTTTCGGTTCGAAAATCACCGAGCCTATAAAAATAGTTGCACGACAGCAGTTTAAAAACTGCGAGAACGGTTTATAAACCACGCTCTCGGTACTTAAATTTTAGGTTTTTGTGTCCACTTAATTGTCCACCATCTTGGTGCACTTACCCCTATTTATCATGTTAGCTTCCTTCTAAAACATGTTACAACTAATTCACCAAGATAATTATCGAACAAATTAATTTTTGGCTTCACACTAACTTTTACCACTATAATTTGAGGCATTTTTCTAACCGAACGAGGAATAGTTGAAAAGACTATAAAATTGTTCATATTTTAAATTGTGCTATGGATTATAAAAAATAAGCCTCTTCTTACTTTAAGAGCTTTCATCTCTAGGGTCTTTAGAAAATTATGTGCATCATAACTGGTTACGATATGACCTGAGTCTGGCTTCGTGTCTCACCCAAACTATCAAGTTAAGGCTCAATTTGACTATTTAGTACAACTAGAAGCTAATGACTAGATTTGTTTCTTCCTACCCTCCTTTAGAATGACACTAGCCTTTTCCCCTTGTTATTGTAACTTGCTATTCAAATATCAGCAAAAGTAAGTGAGGTTTTGGATGGAGTAAGTGTTACCCATCTCTTACCACTCACTCCCGTATCACATTATTGTAACTTTTTAGAGTTATCACCACTAAGAAACATCATGGTGATCTCCCCTAAATTTCATTTACATACATAAATGTCATTTGGAATTTTAGTCACAGGTAAGGGCTTTAACCATGCCGATTTAACACATAAAACTCTTAATCTTGTGTTTTACATATGGAATAGCTAGGGCTAGATATATATTCGATGTTTGAATTTAGCTATAGCTGTGCTAAAAAACCATTAACAATACATGATTTCAGGCCTTTTCAATCAAATTGAATGCACTCTTTGATATTTTAATTTTCTTTTCTTTCAACTTTAACAGCTAGGTTGAAGATGAGGACCCTGTATCTCAGCAAATTAGACCAGATTTAGTGGATGAATATATGAAAGAGATTAATAATTTTCCTCTATTTTATGAAAGAGATTTAGAATTCGTCTCACTTATACGACATCTATCAACGTATTAAGATTATATATAAATTTTTTCTATTATATATATATATATAATTTTCATAGACAAATAATAAAATTGTTATTATGAAGATTTATTGACAAATATTTGTTACATAAATGTTTTGTGACAAAAACGATAACATAATAATTTTTAAACAAAGATGTTTAAAATTAGATGTTATATTAATGAAAGTAGCCAAACTCCTTACATTTTACAAGTCATGTCAAAAGTAGCAGCCAAAAGAGGATTTTGGCATAAAATTGGCACTACATATGCATCTTACATTATTTTCTCATTCAGGGAGAAAAACCATAACATTAAACTTGATTTTTTCTTTGACATAGCTGAGTATCTTGGCAAGTATTTTAAAAATAATGATACAATTGATTGTAGTATCAAAACTTCAAAAAATTGAATTTGAGAGCTCTTCAAATTTCACCATTGCTTGTTAAGCAATGGAGTTTAGTGTTTCGATCCATCCTTGAATTTTTATTTTATTTCCTTTAATATCATCAGGCGTAATGTGTGTGTGAACTGCTGCAACACTCTTGATACCCTTTAATCTCTTTCCATGATCTATGTTTACAAACAATGGGCATATCAGTAAATAAAACTATGCAAACGTAAATGATAAAATAATTTTATCAAATTTATAAATAAGATATTGTGTGGTAACCTGTTGTTGGGAAGAATGTCTCCTTTCTAAAAGTTGTATCTCAGCATCACCTTCAATATTACGTTGCTACAAAAATGAAGGATTATTAATGCAAATTATTTCCTACGATAACTCGAAGAAAAACACAAAAATATTTAAATGTTTCTATATTTGAATCCTAGAAGAAATTAACAATGTAAATATTAGTTTACCTTACTTACCAAATCAGATGAAGCATGAATCCTATTATATATGGATTGCATGAAATCAAGAATATTGGATAAGATTTTTACGTTTCTTACCAGAATGTTATTTGGTTGTTCCTCTTCATTCTACAAAAAATCAATTCATATAAATAAGATATAATACAATTAAAGAACACGATTGTTAAAAAGAAAGAAAATTATAAGTAAAATGATATTTGGGTAAGGGAAGCTCATATAACAGCTGTAATGGTCAAGTAAGGGGAGCCAAGTTGGTATGTAAATTACATAGTTTCATCTTGAATAATTTGTTTTCATCATCTAAAATATTATAGGGAAAATGCAAACTAGTTTTGAAAGATAAATACATAGAGGAATACTGCATAAGAATGTAATGGAAGGAAAAGTATAGGGAATTAGGAAGAAATTTAAACATTAGACTAGAAAGGAAAATCCTACAGTATTCGTCTTTTCCTTGTCTTGCCTATGCATGGTAAAATCTGATTATGAGCTCTCACAATTCTATTGAATACTAAGATAAATAATGCATCATTGATATAGTCAATCAATTGGAAAAAAATAATGTACATCAAAACATAGTTTCACCTCAATTGTAACATTGTCATCTAAATATTCATTCATCCGCTGCAAACATGACATAATGGATAAGTATACTTATACTGGATATAAAATCAATCAAATGTGCTAAAAACACAATAACATCAATAAAAATACAAATTAACACACCTTTGTATCTTTTCCATCCTCTTTCTGGTTAATTACCTTTAAGCAATATTTAAACCAGATACATTATGTCTTCTTCAATTCACTAATATTATCTACTCCAATATGTGGAAAATTTAATGGAGCATCATCTACATATGAATCTTCTATGCATATGACATTACAATCCCTTTCTAAAGATCATCCATGGCATTTTGTTCATGGTTTAGTTGCATGAATTTTAGCAATGCCAACCTTTTTTACATGGTCAGGCTCTAGGAACATAAAAACTTATTCTCCTATTGTGAATTCGTAGGCAACCATGTCCTTCACCTAATTCTTTGGTTTGCCTAGTTCCACCTCAACAAATTTTGGAAAATCAGTCACCTCAATCAATGGATCGGCCATATTTTTCCCTTATGATCCTCTTTGTTGATTTTTTCGTTATCATGCATATCATTTCCCTCACTTTCCTTTTTTCTAAAGGAAATACGTGTTATTTGTATCAGTGGTTCATGTACCCATGCACTTGAAGTGTATGATTCAACATTATTCTCTTCCTCATCACATTGAAGCGGTAAAACCCAATGTTTAAAGTGCAACAAAATAATAGTTATTTGTAAATAAAAGATGTTGGTAAAAATTCCAAATTAGCAATATGATTAAGTTAGAAGCACTGAAAATATATAGAAAACACAACTATTTATATTAGTAATTTACAACCATACGTTATTTTCCATTGGAGTGTTGTTTACATTATTTTTTCATATTATATTTTCCCCATCAACACCAGTTGAATCCTAATCATGCATTCAAGTCATGAAACGTGTTAGACTCACATTTACGAAATATTTTTAAATGTTAATGAATGAAAAATGACACTTTATTATTCCAACAATGCTTTTAATGTTTTTAATGAATGCATGTTTCCTTACATGATAAAACTTAATGGATTCTTCTTGGATAATGTCTTGTACAAATGAAAAGTTAATTTAAAACAACATAAAAAGAAATGTGAATAGCCATACAAAATTAAAGTAATTATATATATATACCTATATTATACAATGGAAAATACCTTGTCCTTTTGTCCATTTAGTAAATACATCTATTTATAATATGTTTTAATCAAATACAAATTTATAAATAAACTTACATAATTGAAAGGGTATAATCATATACATGTATATATCCTCCCTCTTTTTTACACTTTGATACTATTGTAAAAGCTTGGAAAATAGATCTATATAACATAGTTGGATAATACATGTTAAGGTAACTATGAAAATTTTCTACTCTATTCATATAACGCTGTAATTAACCTGAGAATTAAAAATAGAAATATTCAAGTGTCAGTCCAACCCAATGTCTCTTTGCAAAGAGGAGATTTTTCGTCATTATATGATTTTAACAACTAGCTTTCCTTTGATACTTCTCAGTCGCATGGCTACCCAACTTACGCCTATGTAACTGGAGGGATTTCAATACTGTCAACATGGAGGCGGTTCTAGTTCAATGTAAAACAAATAACCATTTCCTATTCCTTACATTACATAGTTGTAGCAAGGAAATGACACATGTCATTTTAAGTAACAAGTATGTCCCTCTTAACAAGATCATCAATATTTTTAAAATGGAATAAATCACTACTTTGGAGGTACATCCAATAATAAAACTAGATTGAGTAAGAACTTCATGTGTAGGAAAATCCTATGTTCAAGCCCATACGTTCAATAGTTTCTACGTCATCTATGTTAGCATAGTTCTATTCGTAGTCCCTTTATTATTAGGCTAGTTGTTGTTGTTTATTCCATTATTCTGCTCTTATTGTTGGTAACAACTTCCATCCTTTAGTTTCCGGGAATGTAGTTGATTTGTACACATCCCTATAAATATTGTACATGCACTTCTTGATAGTTAAATAAGATTGAGTAAGAGATATTCAATCTCTATTTATTCTCCTCCATAAGCTCCTCACGATCCGATATCAGAGAGAAACAAGAGATCGATTACATCACTCTATGTGGAGTTTTGTGAAGCAACTTTATTTTGCAAGTGAGCCTGAGTGGAGAAAGTAGCTAATCCGTCAGAAAGATGCAGCAGTTATCCCTGGAATGAAAGAAAGAAAATTTTTCCTACATTCTCTCTAAAGCATTGCGTGGATAATAGTTTTTGTATTTACAAACGTGGACTATGTTGAACCTGCGTGGGGTGAGACTCAAGGACTTTTTTGTTGTGGAAAATGAAAGCTTGTTATCAATGCTACCTACTGCATGGAGGAAAAGGATCCTATGTGGAAGGAGTGACTTGCGTGAATACCTCAAGAGGAAATAAAAAAGGAAGAATTCTTTCTCTTGGACAGCGTGCATCAAAGAGAAACTTTGCGCAAAGAAAAAAAGAACATTTGCAATGCTTACAATCTGATGTAAGGCTATCAAATCTGCTGATGCGTGGAAATTGTGTGGAGGAGTTAGAGTGGCCTACAATTTGTTTTAGAGCGGCTTTTTCCCAAAATTGCGTGGAAAAACAAAAAATTCGAGCCTAGAAACTCTTGGCAATGATTGGGTGTAAGAGGAGGACGTGGAAGGAGACTGCGTGGATGTTGGACATGAGGAAGGAAGCAAATGCTACAAAGAACAAATCGTAGAATCTTGACTGACTGTACACTTTCATGGAAGGAGGTTTAAAAATATCAGTGCGTGGAATTCTTGTTTTTCTGCGTGGGAGAGGACATAGGCTGCGTGGACGAACAGACCAGATTTTGCATGAAAGTAGTTATAAAAATAAAAACATGGAGTTTATGCAACACTATGCCAAATGTCGAGTGTAGACAACTCGATTGAGAGCATCAATAACATGGTTGCCATAGCTGAAAGCTGGAATATCAACTCACTAACCAGAGAACACCATGAAGAAGCTCTTGAGAGATCTGGGTTCTACTTTGCTTTACTGAACGAGCTTCGGAATACTGAAAATCTTGTCATTCGACAAGCTAGTTCGAGAAGGACTTCTTGAATACTTTCCTTTTCAATGTCAAATGCCAAGCAAAGCGAGTATGGGAAGAATTACAAGCCGGGTACGATGCCGACTGTGATGATGAAGAAGAAAACCCTACAAAGTGTCACTGTCTCACAACACGCGAATATCACGAGTATCTACGAGCAAGTAATTCTTGTCAGTGACTCAAAATTGTAATAACTCTTCAAATAAATAAATAATTTTTAATTTTTTTTACAATGTCCTACTCCAAAGTTACTTCTCTCAGACGCTCAGGTTGCTCAAAGGGTCCAATTTTGCGGCCTGGAAGACAAAAATGAAGACAATCCTTCAGTTTGAAGGATTATGGGGAATTATCACTAGGGTCTGTGACCTACTCCCACAACCCCCGATGAACTAATAAAATATGAAATGGCTAGTGTTAAAGCCTTGATGCTGATAATGCTCAGTATCAGTGACAATGTGCAACCACATGTTAGGAATGAAGAGAAACCCAAGGAGGCCTAGGATCAGATGAAGATACTTCATCTTCAGTCAAAGCTACACACCCTCTCTATGGGGTCAGATGAGAAAGTGGAGGAATTCTTGCATCGCATGGCTGCAGCTGAGATCGGAGTTATTAGTGCTCAGTGAAATGGTGGATGATAAAATTCTCGTCGCAATCACCTTGAGAGCACTCCCTTCTCAATTCCGAGTGTTCATTACGACACTGAATGTGTCTAAAAAAACAGTGACATTCGAAGAGCTTGTGAATTTGCTGCAGTAGGAAGAGGCCATCAATTCATTGCATGAGGAGTCTCAGGACAAAGCCTTGTTCTCAAAGCCTTACTGTGGCCAAAAGAATGGGAAAGGTCCCCCAGAGAAGCCAAATCCAACGCAACCCAAAAAACAACAGAAAGATCAAAATTCAAAGAGATGGTGTCACATTTACAGAACCAATACTCACGACACTGATCACTATTGGCACAATAGCTTGAAACAGGGGTCTTTAAGCCATACAAGCACATCCGGGCGCAAATATTTTCAAAAATCTAAATGACATCCCCACTGGAGAAAGCAAAAGGGACATCTCGCAGCCCAACAAGAAGATGATGACTCTGATGAGGAGACATCAGAAGGAGCCCATTGTAGTAAGAATCTTGTACTCATCTCTCAAACTTCTCAGCCCACAAAGAAAGTCTGGTTGATAGACTCTGGTGCAAGCAAGCATATGTCAGGTGACAAAAAGCTGTTTGATTCACTACACGAAGAACCAACTGGAGATTGAGTTCAGATAGTAGATGACAAAGAGTACATTGCAAAAGGAATAGGGAATGTCACCATTCCTCTGGGACCACAAAAATGTACACTTACAAAGGTACTATATGTTCCTGGCTTGACTAGCAACCTCTTTTTAGTGACTCAGCTCTTGAATCATCACCTAAAGGTAGAATTTCTTGTCCAAAATGGCATTAAATCATGCTTAATCTCCTGATAAGGTACGGTTCTTGCTAAAGCTTTTGTAAAAGATAAGTTATTTGCTTTAGATATTGTTTCATCTTCTGTAGTAGCTTTATCTGCTTCAACAATAGAATCAACTACCCTATGGCATTTTAGATATGGACACTTGTCGGTTAGTTCATTGCACCAGATGAGTTCAAAAGCAATGGTCCATGGACTACCCAAATTGTCCAGTTCCTTGCCTATTTACCCTGGCTATCTTGCAGGAAAACAACACAGAGATCCATTTCAAGCGAGCACCTTCCATGCCAAGAAGTCTTTGGAGGTAGTTCATACCGATCTGAACGGCCCATTGCCTGCTTCGTCTTAAGGATACAAGTACTTCCAGCTATTCGTGGATGACCACTCTCGCAAGATGTGGGTGTATTTCCTAAAGAAGAAAAGTGAGGCTCTTCAACACTTACAGAACTTCTATCATCGTGTTTTCCAAGAGTCTAGACAACCACTTCTTCTACTCTACTTAGATCGAGGAGGGGAATTCACATCAAAGAGGTTCTTGGCCTTCCTGAACCAACATGGCATTAAGAAACACCTGACTGCTCCCTACACACCCCAGCAAAATGGCATTGTTGAGCATCGCAATCACACAGTGATGGAGATGGCTCGCTGCATGCTATCAACTGCAAAGCTAGGAGAATGTTATTGGGCTGAAGCAGTACAAATGGCTGTATATCTTCTCAACAGGGCACCGAAAAAGATTCTACAAAACAAGATGCCAGAAGAGGTATGGAGTGGTAGAAAGCCATCAATTTCTCATTTGCGAGTATTTGGTTACACAACATACATGCATGTCCCAGCTCAGAAGAGAAAGAAGGTAGAGCCAAAAACACTCTCGTGTATCCTTCTTGGCTATAGTACAACCTCGAAGGCATATCGTCTCATGGATCATGAGACAAAGAAAATATATGAGAGTTGGGATGTGGTTTGTGACGAGTCATCCTTTGACTCAATAGTATCAATAGAAGATCCACTTCAAACCACATATCACCGATTAGTCTCTGAATCAGATGATGAGCCAGAGGAGACTACTCAAAGAAAAGAAATGTTGTAAGGAGAACTATTTGTTGACCTTGGAGAACTGGAGAATGTGACTCCACATCAATCCACATGGTAACGACACAGTTCTTCTCAAAAGTAGCCAAGTTCTCATCCGAAGTGGGTACAAAGCACTATCAAGGACTCACATTTGCAATAACTCCCAGATACATCATCCGGAGTCAAAACAAGGAGTCAAACAAGAAATGAGGTAAAATTTGCACTCATGAGTTCACTGATGAATAGCTCTGAGCCAGATAATGTTCGTGAAGCACTCATTCAACTCAGTGGAAGGAAGCCATGGATACAGAATATGACTCGCTCATGAAAAATCAGACATGGGAACTTGTCGATCTGCCTACAGGAAAGAAACCCATAGGCTACAAATGGGTTTTCAAGACAAAATATAAGGTAGATGGATCCATCGACAAACATAAAGCACGACTTGTAGCAAAAGGATATGCTCAGAAAAGAAGGCATCGACTATGAAGAAACCTTTGCACCCACTGCAAAGATCAAGACCATCAGAGTTGTTTGCGCACTGGCAGCACAGAAAAGATGAAGTCTTCAGTAGATGGATGTCAATATTTCTTTCCTAAATGGTGATCTAAAAGAAGAAGTATACATGACCTGACCTGAAGGATTTGTTGATGAAAAGCATCCTAAGGAGGTATGTCGTCTCATCAAATCACTTTATGGACTGAAACAAGCTCCTAGGGCATGGTATGTCAAGATCAATGATCACCTTTGGTAGCATGGGTTCACTCGTAGCCCCTCATATTCAAATTTAATATAAAGAAGGTAGGAAAAGAAATTGTCATTCTAGTTGTTTATGTAGATGATCTTGTGATCACTGGCAGTTCAAAAGATCAAGTTGATATTGTAAATAATGATCTCAAAAGAACCTTCGACATGACAAATTTGGGCTACTACATTACTATCTTGGCTTGGAGATATGGCAAAAGGAGCATCACATTTTTGTCTCCTAGACAAAATACATCAAGACACTCCTGGAAAAGTATAGAATGTCTGAATGTAAACCTATATCCACTCCCATGGAAAAAGGCTTGCAACTTCCAAGATTCCAGGACTCACCTCAAGTAGATTCTACTCTCTACAGGAAATTTGTTAGAGGGCTCATCTATTTGATATATACCAGACCAAATCTCTGGTATGCTGTCAGCTATCTTTCCAGGTTCATGCAGGAGCCAAAGAAATGTCACTAGAATGCAGTAAAGCATGTTTTGAGATATGTCCGAGGAACAACTTATTATGGTTTGGAATATAAGAAGAATGATCAATTCTTCTTATAGGGATACGTCGACTCAGACCACGCCGGATCTGTTGATGACAAGAAGTCAACTACAAGATACATATTTCATCTCGAGATCTGGACCTATCTCATGGATAAGCAAGAAGAAGAATGTTCTTTCTATCTCATCCACAGAGGTAGAATATTACGCCGCACGAGGAGCTATATGCGAAGTGATATGGATACGTCACATTTTGGATGACTTGGGAATTCCTGAAAAACAACCACCTATTCTCTATTGCGAAAATCAGAGTGTGTTGAAGCTCGTGCAGAATCTAGTCTTTCATGAACGAACAAAGCATATTGAAATTGACTGCCATTTCATTCGAGAGCACGTCTTGAACCATCAAATTCAACTCCAGTACTGTCCTACTGAAGCACAAGTTTCTGACATTCTCACTAAATCTCTTGGTAAAGTGAAATTTGAATATTTTCAGGGGTCACATTTGCAAGAATAATGTAATTAGGGGGGAATGTTAGCATATGTTGAATAGTCTATATTTTTAGGAGAGAATTTTTTTTTATCCCTTTATTTTCTCCTTCTAGGTGTATTCCATTATTCTCTCTCCTTCATCCAAATCTTCCTCCTTCAGTTTAGGGGAATGTAGTTGATTAGTTCTCCTATATATTGTATACACTTCTTCATAATAAAATAAGTGTGTGTAGAGTACTTCACTCCATATTCTTCTCTCCTTTCTGTATAATACATCCTATAGATCTTTAGTTGAAATTATTATGCAAATGTAAATATATATGGACAAGTTAAAACAACAACAAATTGAAAAATCCTAATAAATCTAATACATGCTAACATAAGTTGAATACTTAAATAAAAGTGTTTTATTCATGCAAAACAAAAATTCTAAATAACACCACTTATTAATCTTTGATGTTTGCACTCATTGGATGCTTTATGGTTCGGACTAGGCACCCAATCTTCATCTTCATCATCCTCCTCTACTTCATAATCCTCGTCATTTTGATCACTATTGTCATCTATGTTTAGTTCCATGTCAAATTCTTCTTCAACATGACTATCCTCACCCTTTTCCTTTTCAAAATCTGAATTCTCTCTTGTTTGATCAACAAATAATTTTTCTTCTTCAATATTTTCATCGTTAATCTATGTTTATGTTATAAAAACACAACACTATGTTGTTAGAAATAAGCATTTGATAACACATAATCCACTACAAAAATTATATTTCAATAAAAAATAAACATAGTCACATTTCCTTACCCGTTTCAGAAAGGCCATTGCAACACGTGTTGTTAGTCTTTTTGTTTGTGGTTGTTTTTTTTCCACAACCACTAACTTCATTCATTCTGATTTGATTTCTTTGAGGTTAAAAAATTAAAATTTAAAATTAATACATAATATATGGCCATGCATAATCAAAATAAACAATATTGATGAAAAAACATTGTTAAAAGTTTCATCAATACCTTTTCCGTTACTTGCAATTCAATTTTTTGAATGTCATCCAATGTTTCAATATTTATTGCACTTGGCCTATAGTTGCATAAGAATATGGTGTAGAATAAAATCAATTTAATTTCAATAAAAATATAATGAATTAGACTATAGTTACAAAATAAATAACATAATGAAAAGAAAATAAATGAAGCATCCCATCCATAGATATTGAAACTACCTAAATATCCCATCTGCACCAGTCACTCTCTTTACGTTCCAAATCTGACCATACATAATATATATACCCAAAGTCTTATTTTTTTACCTTACAAATTTTTTTTCTTGTTACAATTTTCTTCCTGTGGACTCCATTGTTAACCCTATGCAAAAAAGAAGCAATCAAAAACACATTGTGATTATCTTGCAACAAGTGTTATATGATCCTTAATCAAGATACTTGTTGATTAAATGTTAAATATTTGTTCTTAAGGAAGTTGAGCATATTGGGTGTCAAACTTGGAGTTTATCTCCCATTAAAAGAAATGGAATACAAAGCATGAACACCTTTTACATAAGAAAATTCTATCCCTAACAAAATTTCAATAATGTTGCTAATGTCTAATCACACATAACGAATTTAGGTGAAAATTGCTGCTATATGAAAATTGGCATTGAAGTGAGTACATCTTTGCCACTTTTGATGTTCTTCATAATATTAAAGAGAATAATGGTTAGAAGAAGCTTGCGAACTTGCATGAGGGACTAGGGACAGCACATCAAAATTTGATAAATATGCGTTTCTTTTTCGTCTATACAATGGTTTTCTGTTGTTCGAATCGCATTTTCCTTTGAGATGATTAGGACTAATACTGGCTAAATGTTTCCACATTATCCCTACTCTACACCTATATTAATTATGAGCAATATGAATAAACTTACTGGTTGTAAAAATCCCACAAAAAGTAGCAATCTATATAAACAAATTCTATGCTCTGTAATGTTTATGTTTGTTCAAATTCTAGTGAATTGAAATTGAGCTTTCCACCAGTTGTTATACATTTCTTGAAGGAAGATGAAGACAAGAGGCAAGGTAGCAGTTGAGATGCAACTCTTGAATTCATTCCAGCATAAGTTATTTGGGTGCCTGATTTCTACACTTAGTTTTAGCATGACACCATGAATTGTCTTTGAATTTCATGCATTCCTTAGTAATTTATATTTTGGACTATGTCATACACTGAACTTTGCAATTGAGGCTTGAGTTTCTGATATGAAATATTACTTGAAGAAATCCAGGACTAGTATTATGTTATTTGTATGAAGGGATGACACTGTACAAAGTTATTCAAAAAAATATCCTCCATTCAGTGACTTCATGAACAATATCGTCGACTCCAGAAAATGGTGGACAGATTCGATAGTCTAAGGTTGTAAGAGAAAAACAATTACATATATAAATAATATAAGGTTGTAAGAGAAGAAAAGATGTACAATAGAAAAATTCTATGAATGCAAAGAGCCACAAGTGAATGAGCATATGAGATATTACCTTAACTATATACCCAATATAAAACTGTCTGAAAAAAGGGAGAATATTAATGTGGAGAGAAAACCCATACGTAATGATAACACTATTTTATAATATTCAACCCGAATTATGTGTATTACCAAAAGGTATACATAAGTATTGAAATCAAATGGAGGGTAAAGGTACTCATAGAAAAAAATAGGACTAGTTCCCATAGGTTATATGCGAGACTGGTAGATAGGTGATTCGTAATGTCAAAGAATAGGAAGAGGGTATGTTTTTTCTCTGCCACATGTACATTAGAAATATAGATGCATTCAATGCTTGAATTCCCAACTTACAAGGACATTTGAGTCAAGTATATGCAAACACTAAAAGTTGAAAGACCCTATCTTACCAACATGTTTCAACAATATCCAACAGTCAACTTTTAAAGTGAATGCATATTTACCACTTTTGTGTGCTTCATAATATTAAAGACCCGCTGCTTATTGTCAGGTCTAAAGATTAACTTAACATATGAGTTATTTAAAAAGACTAAAATTTTATTTGATAAGATAGTACAACAATTTTGTAGTTAACTTTTTTTTGTCCTTAGGATTTTTTTGTCAATAGTTGTACTATATTATTGTTTGGTACTATAAGGAATCATCAATTAAATTTTATGGCATGATTCTTTTTGTTACTGACATGATTCTGTTTGTTGATTTTTTGTGGGGTTTCCACTTACTATTGTCTTTTTCTCTCTATTCTATTAAGGAGTTCTTTCTACTCTACTCAACATTTTCAATATATAAAAAAATACCATCAACTATATAAAAATTACCAAATCATATTTATAAATTGTAAACCACTAACAATAAAATATTGTTGGAAACATATGACATAATGTTGGGCTGTAATTGTTGATAGGCCCAGGGGTTAAGTGTGGTTTTAATGTTTGCTAATTTTTGAGTGTGTACCACATCAAGATATTAGTATGGATTATTGGGCATACAGTTTTCTTCAGCTCTTCATGACACACACATCTAATCTAGTCAACAGTTAAGACTTGAGACTCTCTTCTTTCAAGCCACGTATTACACTCAGTGTAAGTAGATGGAAGATTGAGCAAGCTCCACTTGTTTTTAAGACCAAGTAAGTACAATGATTCATTTGGAAAACATGCTTTTCTTTTTTTCTCCTCCATTTCAAACTCCTCATTTTAAACTATAGTCACACTCAGATGCACGGTATTTCCCACATCTACTAAATAGTTATAAATTCATTGAAGTGTAATGTAGCTTCTACTATCAAATTTGACCAAGGGTAATGCAGGTTGAATGTTTACGAAGAGTGGTGATTTTAGATCCTCTTGGTATGTGGTGCACGAATAATTTGTCTACTTGACTAAATTAATCATAAGGATGCCACACGCATGAGCATTCAGAATGAAATCTACCAACTCCTGGCTTTGTATTTTGCATTACACGGAGTTGTTTTGACTGCATTATTTCAGGGGTTGCAAGCACCCAATCAAAATACTTGCAAGTTCTAGTCGATCCCCTTTTCCTTTTCTGCATTATCATTTCTGGCTACTGTGGATGCACTTCACCAAAAATTTAGGGAGCAATTATAGATTGGAAATAATCTGCAACATGGTGGTCTTGTTTTTGCTTGGAATATTAGCATTGATATGTGGGCATGGAGGTGAGGGTGGTGAAGATCATGTATTAGTATTGGGTGACTCGTGGTATGAAGAGCAAATGATTGAGAACTTGGCACTTGAAGGATGGAATCAATGCAATGAAGTCAGAGTAGAAGCTCCTGGCATGGAAAGCCTTCAGTATGCAGATTGCACAGATTTAGATTGCGCTTCTACACCAGGTTTACATTTGCTATACACAAATTTATAGAAATATTATTCAATAAGTTCACAATTGTCCTCGTTAGCTTTGGAGTTTCATTGATGTGATAGAATTAAGCTTTACACCAATATATATTTTTAGGTTGGTTACTACTTTAAGTACATGTCTCAGTATGTGATATGAGTTTGCAGGATTCAACTCCATAGTTTCATGCCAATCTATATTGTGAACCACTACTCATGAAATATGGGTCAATGTAAATTTTATCAAAACTATAAAATTGATCCCCAAAAAAATTAATGCAATTTTTCTCAAAATTATAAAATTGATTCCCAAAAAATTCAAATAACGTGTTTGATCATTTAATTTGCATGAGGGATAGGGACAACGGTTAATAATATCCGAACACTATAAAAAGCATGACTGGTTTGTTGAGCTCTCCTTAGAATCTGAAAATGGGGAAGGGAACTGCATGAATGGTTTGTTGGGGAGGAATAATAGACTAGAAGAAGGAGAAAGGAAGAGAGACTCACCATCATTACTTCCTCCTCCAGCAACCTGGGTGGATAAATTCAAAACATGGCTCCCACAATTCTTATGCAAGAAATGTCTCAAAGAAGGAGAATGGTATCCTCTATCTTCTTTGAAAGACGTTAGAAATCGTGTATTTTAAAACTTCGTATTCTATGATTGCACATATACTAGTGTGATTTACTCGGAGAGATAAAATTTGCATGGTTGCCTCAAATTTCATTTGAAGTGATATATAGGTGCTAATATATTTTATTATAGCAAAAATATCTTTGATTTAATTAAGGAGTTGTATATATACCTCTTCCTAAAATAATTGTCAACAAATTTCTCACTAACCTCTTAATATTTGGCCATTTCTAGGTACAATTGGGTGTAAAGTGGATCATAGAGTCACATAAATCAAAAATAGACTTAGTGCAGGTGATCCATTTCCCAATTCTACCTTCTCTTCTCCCCATACAACAGACCTATATGCAGTGGAAAAGGAGGTATATCTGGGTTCCTTGTGTGAAGTTGATGGTGGATCAAATCCCTGGAAGTTTTGGATGATTATGTTAAAGAATGGAAAATTTGACGTTAAATCAGCTTTGTTCCCAAATAATGGTAAAAAAAAGGATCCAATTAGAAAAAATAGAAATTTCCCCTGTTTTGGTAATGGACGTATGAAACAGCCCTTGGTGTACCATAATTGGTTAGAAATTCAATCGGTAAAGAGTCTATCAAGAATATTTTATGGAAGTTATGACTTGGATGTTGATCTACAATAAGGAATAGCCAATGTCTCTTATTATTCTATAGTATGGGAAACCTTGCAACCGAGAGCTGGGTATTTTCTCACAAACTAAAGACTTCAAGGAAGTACCCTTTGTTAATTTTGTACTTGTGTGCTGATGCTACTCATGGATACTTTGGAGGATATACTTTGTAGATATTTGATGAGAAGATCTAGGTGCATTGAGTGGATTTATTTGTGGTAATATGTGATGAGAAGATCTGACAAAAACAAAAAACCTAGAACCCTAATTCTCGAATGGAAGAATATTAGGTTAATCTCAATTGATTTCTATCCGATTTTAAAAGTGTGCTTGTATTTTGTTATGTAATCTATTTAAAATAATTAAAATACTACAGTGCTAATGCATTTAATCTTTAAAATCAAGGAAATCATGATGCGTTGATGCATATCATCTAAGTTCTCCCTCCTTAAGATATTGATATCTTGATTATTTCACTTATAGCAAACATGTAACTAACTCCTTTATAAAAACATTTCTATTTAAAGGAAATGTCTTGGAACTGCACTCAACCTCCCCCTCTACTACAAGATATAACTTCATGTAAAACCATGTAAGGAAAAAGAGAAGCACAGTATAGCATGTAAAACCATGTAAAGCCACTTCTGAAATCCATTCTTTGGAGAAAATAGGGAAAGCACATGGGAGGACGTCAACTCTGGAGGTCATGGATCAGGCCAATGGATTTTTTGCCTAAGAAAAGGATCGAGAAACTATTTTCTTTCAACATGCTCAGATAAATGTGAAGGAACTAGTGGAGAGGCCTATGTGATCAAAGTTGTGTAGTAGAGATCTCTCGTCTGAAACAACTCAAATAAGGGGCATGGAAACCACATAAAAACCACTCAAACAGGGCTATGGAGGGTAATCTCTTTCTTGATATATACAGAGCTATGATTTTTGAAACTGGGACAGTATGACATGTGAACAAGATTTGACAAGAAGTCGCTGATATGATGGCTGGAAAAACCACCAATAATTAATAGTTTGTTGGATGGGAATGGAGATTTAGTTAGACGGAAATGAAAATAGAGATGGATTTAAATGACTTCATATCATTTAAACACAATGTAGACCATTGTGCCACATCACACCTCCCTATGAACTTACGTTAGGGATAGGGACAACGCAATTTATGTACCATGTGCATGTTTCCAAATTTTACATGCATGTCTATTTGGGAATTACTCATGATAACATTTTTGTTAAAATTACTTATTTTGATCATGCAAGCATGGATATCTATCCTCAGATCTAAATTTAATAGGTGGGAACATCAAAATAGAATACTCAAGATGGTGACAAAATCTGGTCTCACATATATCCTTTCCATTCAATGGAATAGGCTTGTGGTAACAATACAACATCCTTTCTAAGTATAAAATGAAACCATTGCATTCCAGAAAACCAAATATTTTTTACCTATGCTAAAAGATACACGATCTCAAAAATTACAAACCATTGCATTCCAGGAGACCAAATCTGTTTTAAACATGCTAGATAATACACGACCTACAAACCTTAAGACTCCCACTACTCACATAAAAAGTTATCAGGGAATTCCCTACGCATTTTCATGCACTTTTAAAATGAGTATGTGTTGACATTTTAAAAATTATCTATCATAGTTTGTGCATAAAAAATACTTTCTTTAGAAGATGAAATCAATGTAGAAAACAATATCTATAATTGGGGACATATCCCATTTTGGTCTCTTGCATCCGAAGAAATCCTTCATAGATCTTTGATGCAAAGCTCGATCATACTCTTCTGTGGGTTTATTATCTAACAACATGAACGCATATATTTTATTCTCCTTTGTCCTTATGTTGGTAGAGACCCCCGCCAGTTTTTCTCTCATATTGATCTTGGTGTTCACCTATAAATGAAGTCTTTGTTTTGCATGTATTTTAAGTCTCTCTTATTGATTCCAATGCCTCTATTTTCTATTACCCACCTCAATCCATGTCTCTCCTTCTCCCACATAGTTTATCTTTTGCTATTTTTTTCAAATAGTTTACATGCCATCTATATTCTTCCACCTTTTCTCAATCACCAACACAACTCGATGCATGTGAGGAAATATATTTGTAACCAATATACTTTACCACTTCACTTATTATTTTTCTATATATTTATTCATTTTTTTTAAACATTAAAACATCTCTATGTATTCTCATACATTTTGTTTACAAACAAAGCCATGGTTGCTTGAAAACAAGCTCCTAACAGTGGAAAGGGAGATAACACTTTGTAATGTTTCCAAGATCATCTCCTGTTGTGCTTATTACTATTACCTACAAAATCATCTGTAGTGCCAACTTCCCTTCGACACTTTTGATATTGATCATGATACTACTGACTATATTATGGACATTATTATAGTTTTGATTTAGTATGGTGTTAAATGTCATATCATGGATTATTGTTGACTCTGATTCATATATGATGCATGATGATTGTTAGAGACATTTTATATAGATGTTGACATAGTGTTGGACATGGTTATATATATATTTATAGATGTTGTTAGGACATGTGATATTTGGATATATTGAGTAGATCGAGAAAATTAAATTTAAAATTGATGATTATATAGTTGCTGATGAAATTGTAAGTGATATTGTTGATTGTCTGGATGTTTTTGTGATTCATATATATATTGATAATTTTGAAATTATATTATATTCATTTGGATGTTCTGATATGGCCATGAGGCCGAAGGGGTATTTGTATTGTGCAGGTTGAAAATATCACAACAAACATCAGGGGATTAGAGACCAACCACATTGGAATTCTAGATGCATTCAACAAGGTCAACATGACAAATTGTATTGTTCGTGTGTGTGTGTTTGATTGTTAGGGATTCCAATGGGGGGGGGGATAAACATTAAAAGTGACCAAGGGTTATGTGTATTTATTTATTTGGTTCCTTTTTATTGATGTTTGTATGTGTTTATTAAGTGATGTGTTTACCCCTTTCATTATTTATTAATTGTGGTAAATTAATGTGAGTAAACATGTTGTTAAAATTAATTAATCAAATTGGGACATAAGAAAGTAATTATTAGAGTTGTTGGCCTAATATTAAAGTGTTGTAAGAAATGTGTAAGTGATGTGTAATTAATTTTGGAGTATGAAACATTCCACCTCCTTTTGAAATTTGAATTTGTCCTTGGAGGCTGATTTTGGAAGCTTATGGGACAAGTTAAACCTCTTAAATTTGCATTCCAAACTTACCTATGGCTGGAGGGTTTAAATCTATCCTTCAGTATGTATTTTTGTAAGTCAAGTTTTATGCTTTAATTGCACTTTCTTACATGCTTTCAATTTCAGTCCTTATGAGGTGTGGGTTTGATTAGAGTGTGTAAGTAAAACTGTCATTTATTCACCTACTTATTTATTGTGCCTTGGAGATTAAAGTTGACTTATGAGTTGGAGTTGAGGATGTGTGATGGGTCATTCCACTTGGACCCACCTCACCCTATTCTCTTCCCTCTCTATATATTCAAATTCATTTTATTGATTAGGGGTTACACTCTTTTGGTTGCTTCACTTTTGGAGACTTCATTTTGGGTGAATTTTTCTTGTTGTTTTGGGAGCTCTTGCTTTGAGAAGTTTTTGGAAGATTGTTGCATGCTTGTACTTGGATATTTTGGATTACTTGCATTGGGATAAAGCTTGTTGTTTTGGAACTTGGAACAACTCCATCATAGAGAGGTAGGAGCTTGGCTCTTGAAATGCTCTTCTTGTATATATATAAATGTTCTTGTGTGAATTTTTTGGTATATATTATGGGTTGATGGGTAGATGGCCTAGGAATGGTGTAGGAGAAGAATATGGGGTTATTTTGTGGGAGGAACAAGTGTGTTTTAGGGAGGTATAATGGTGGAGGGAGTTGGGATTTGGGTTCCACCTTATAAATAAATTACTTGCATTTATTTACTTGTTATGGGGTGCCATAAGAGGTTGGGGAGAAATAAGAATATGTGAGGAATAAGGGGTACTTAGGAGAGGTATAAGGGCATGACAGGGTTTTGAAATGTTATTCATATATATATATATATATATTGGTGGGTTGTTCTCAGGTGGTGATACCCAATTTTTCCCTTTGGGAGACATAAGTAGGATCACCCATAGTTTCTTTCTCCTTTAGCTTGCATGATGAAGCCAGAGTGTTGTTTTTTGTTTTGTTCTGTGGTGACAAACTGCAGTTTGTTTTTGGACTATGTTCTGAATGTGAAATTTGCATGTGTATTTATGGAAGCCTATTGTTTCCATGAGTGGAATCACATCTTCCATTGCTTTTTGGTTAGGGCTCGGGGGCTAACGAAGAAGGATTGTCTTCTCCTTGTCATTGGATGTCTTGGTTGGGTGGAGAGTGTTGCCTTTCCCTTGCTCTTGTTGTAATCAGAATTGGAAGAATGATAAATCTACATGTTGTTATGGAGAAAACGAAAATGAAATAAAACAGTTGATAGTCCCTTGTTGAGATAAATATTATTGTAACCTTCCCACTTGAAGTGGATGAACTTGTATATGTTTCGTAATGGAAATATGTTGTATTGAATATGAAAGTTGTAAGATTGAAATGTGAAAGGGATATAATCTACTTTTATTCTTTTGTGAAAGAAATAATTATATTCTGTATGATGAATTTGAAGAATGAAAGAAAGAATTTGTAATTTGTATTTTGGGAACCAATAAATGATTGTATTACATTTCTCAAATTTCATTGTGGTATTGAATCTAATCATTTAAATGTATTTGAAATCTATGTTTGAAAGGAAGAAATGTGTGTGAGGAAAACAAAGAGCTCTGTCTTTTGAAATGTGTAAAATTAGAAATCAGAATTGCATTTTGGTTTTGAATAGTTTGATTTGAATCAACTAAATGTATTATATTGGAATTGGAACGTATCCTAATACTTGGAGAAGAAAATGGAAAATAGATCCTTTCGAATTAGATCTCTGTTAGACATTTTCAAACTAGCAAATAATTATCAGAAAATGTACAGAATGATCCCACAGACTAGGAAAGACATTTGAAACATTAATACAAGCTAAGAAAGATCAAAACGATCCCACACAAACTATAATACTTAACGAAATTTTCATACAAACTTTCAAAATTAGGCTCAAACAATTTCTTAGTCATTTTTGCTGTTGAATTGGGGAAATTCGAATTGATATTCAATCAAACAATTTAACCCTTAAAATATATTCTAAAATCTTTGAATTAAAATCCTCCATGCATGTTTGGCAAGTGGAAAAAGAATTAACGACAAATTTGAACAAAATTGATAAGCTAAAAATACGAGACCACTTTCTAAGTGACAGAAAGAAGTTTTCTCAAACTTGACCATTTAAAATTTTTCAAAATAAAATTCCTAAGGTTTACATGAAAAGAGGATGTCGAGAGCTTTCCCGAAATTCCTCGTTTTCCAAAAACTGAGTTCCCACTAAAAATTTATGGACTTATGAATTTTTTACCTCATTTCAGGCTCAAACTAATCTAACTGTCAAATTTTAAATGAATAAAATATTCTTGGGCGAACCCGTAGGCTAAAAATTTCCTTTTTCTAATTTTTTCCCAAAAGATACAAACTCATGAAGTTTCCCACTACTCCGCTAATCTGCAAGCCTTCATTTTGTCTAAAAATGATCTAAGCCCAAAAATTTAATTTGGCAATTTTGCCTCCGTGGCCCTGCCACCCCGCAGCCAATCATTAATCGACACGTGCCTTCATTGGGCATCCACTAAAAAAAGGGATAAAATCATTAAAATTCTCTAATGGCCCAACTTTCCACTAGAATTTGGAAATGCCGACACGTGTTCTCTTACGGACTCCCGGGAGCATGGAGGAAAACTGCTGCTTTTGTCCCAAAATAGAAAAAGTGCTAAATGTCTTCCCCGCTCCACCGGCCCATGTCTGGGAAAATTTTCCTTCCTTGGTCTGCCAGTCTTCTTTTCTCCTTCAGGAAAACTTTCTCTCTGAAGTATGCAAACCCGAGTTGGGGAAAATTTTCCTCCCAGGCCCGCAAGCCCACTCTTGGGAAAATTTTCACCCCAAGTTCCATCGGTCCATAACTTGAGAAATATGAGGAGTTAGGAGGACTTCTTTATATCATCAGAAAGGTAAGAAAATTCCCTACCTAATGAGAATGTTTTTAGGAAGTTTTAATTGCATTAATAATTGGAGAAATCAAATTGAATCTTTAACCGAGTTCTGGGAGTGGGTAAGTAAAAATTTACTCTGATGATTTGAAATATGTATTCTTTTCCCCACTATAATTAAACCCTTCTCTTTTCTTAGATATTGTGGAATTAAATACCTTGGGTATTTAATTTTTGTTGTCCCTTAACCCAAAAATTTTAATCATGGAATATTTAGCTAAAATGTCAATGTAATCAGTGATTAAATTAATCCCTAAGGACATTTGAGCTAGGTGTGGACTTATTAAACTTGTTGCTTTATAATGTGGAATTAGTAATTATTATAATGGGAAAATTTATCAATTGAATTTAATTGTCCTTAAGACTTTGGTTGTTAGCACCTTAAAAAAAATTATTACATAATTTTGTAATTAAACCTAGGTTGTTCATGGGTCTCAAGTTGGAGATTTTAGTGGGTGTTACATCGTCATTATTATATATCATGTTCACCTCTCCCAATTGATGGATCAACCATGCATTTGGTGTGTGCTAGAAATGAATGTTTTTTAAATTCAGGATGAGAATAAATCAACAATTTCATGTCTAGACTTACAAGAAGTGGAAATTTACTACACAAAAAAGGAAAGAGAGGGAAAAAGTGGGGAAGCCAGTTGTACTTTGCTGATTGCCAAATTTAACATTTGGCAAATTTCCATGTAAAATTATGAGGAAATATCTCAAAGTAAATTTTTCAGAAAGCCATTTATTTTATATGTGATTAGGGAATGTTCTAAATGAAGATGTGCGGGTACAATCCAACTTTACCTTTCATTCAACCTCCAATTCTACATTTACTTAACATTTTCATAAAATTGATATCATTAATTTAATAATTAAATTTAGAATATAATTAATAAAATTAATAACACTAATTTATTATTAAACTAAATAAAAATGTTATTTAATTACAATTTTAATTTAATAAAATGATTTTTTATAAGATTAGGTAAAAACAACAATAGACTCCCAGAGGCTTTACAAAAGAGAGTACATTGTGAGAGATTCAATGGAGAAGAAGAAACGAGAGACCTCTACCAGCGATCATAAGAATCAAACCCAAATCGGTGAAAATCCAAGCCCACGAGCGAGTCAAGGAGACATGACTCAAGCCAAAAGAACTAGGAATCACCACCAGATGCCCCTGTTATCACCGAATCACAGCACCCCTGGATGTTGATCAGATTTCTAGTTTGATCACTCTAAGCATCCAGTGTGATTGGATAACATGGGTACTATCTCCAAGTTGTGGGACTTGCTACTTGAGATAGACCTCCAGAGAAAGCTGGTTCTTGCTCCTAAACTACCTGCCACAATCTACTCTAATGCAGGAGAAACTAGCTATTCTAACCTAAAATTCCAAGGGACCAGAGAGAGAGAATGCATAAAATTAAAGCCTACACTAAAGCGGTGATACACCAGAAAAAGAGGGTGTGAGAGTAATCTCCAAATGTGTGAAATACAGAGGCAAAGTGCACACTAGAAGAGGTGATGACAGTTCACCATAATCCAGCAAAATGCATTCACAGCAATATTCCAAGCACACACAATAATAATGAATTCCTGCAAGAACATAATAAATAGACACAATATAATTGTAGAAAGATTAAAGGGGCAAGAAGAATGCAAGGAAACACAGCAGGGGAAGATATATCCACAAACTGATATTTTATTGCTTCATGATATGCACAGTTCAATCTATTACAAGATAAGGGCCTGGATCACCATGCAAGGAGTCCACTACAAGGGCCTGCAACACACTGGCTTCACAAAGCAATTTTGATAGAGCTTTGTTACCCAAAAACTCCCCCCCTTACAATGAGCCCAATCACTCCAATTTATAGAAAAAGAGAAGGAAAAGAGAAGGGAAAATGGAAATCCCGAAATCTGTCCTTCAACCACCTGTAAGAGGAATTAAATTGAGTGGAATGGGCATACATTACTTGAAAAAGGCTCCCCATATTGTCCCATGTGCTGCAGCAGAGAAGGAATGATGACCATGCCTCTTAATTGCACTCCCAGCTACCAAATAAAAAACTGTTCTGAATCCGGCCACGTTTTCTCAAAAATCTCAATCAATTTCTGATCAAATCTGGAATTTCTTGATTGCTGTGCGTCATGCTCGGAACCACGATTCCAACGGTACCAATTTTGTGCGATTTCGTTGAGAAATGCAAAAGTTATGGCCTTCTGAGTGTGGGCAGCTCTTTTGGGCCTGGCAGGCGTTTTCTGTCATTTGACGGGAAAGAGCATTTATTGACTGGAGCCGAACACGTTTCCTTCATTTAAATATATCTGCCCTCATTAAAAATAAGAAATCCAGTCTTTGTGGCGTAGAGGACGTCGTGCTCGTTCCAGAAAGTCCAATTTTATCAAAATCGGAGCTCGGAGTCAAAAGTTATGGCCGTTTGAAGTTTCCGGACCAAACGTTGACTTTTCCTCCTGTGACACATGTCATGATTTGATTGGTCCTCGGCTCCTTCGGGTTTTCGCGTCCCACGCGTCCCTTTGTCCCATTTGGTACAGTGCTCTTTGTGCTGATTTCGGCCGAACCGGCCGGTTCGCGCCTTTTTGTCCCATTTGTCCCATTTGCCTTCCGGGCTGCCTCGACTCTTTTCGCCCGGTTCGGCCGGTTCGGGAATTTTTGTTCCACTTGGCCCACTTTGTTTTGGACTTCCTGGACTGATTTCGGCCGAACCGGCCGGTTCGGGTATTTTTGACCCAAACGTCCCAGACTGTCCCTCTCAGCAGTTAGTCGAATTTTTTCCTCTGTCGAACCGGCATTTCGTGCCCACCGCGTACTTTTGTCACATTTGTCCCTGCTGCGTTTCAGACTATTTGTGCTGATTTCACCCGGTTCGGCCGGTTCGCGCTTTTCTGTCCCAAACGTCCCAGAGGCGACCTTGAGCGGGACTTAGCCAATTTTCACGATTTTTTCTGGATCGACCTATTTGCCTTCTGCAACCCTTTTTTTTTTTGCATTTTCTCAGAACTTACTCTCTTCCTCTTGGACAGGGGAGTTAGACAAATATGAGGGGACCCTAGAAACATGAATTTTCGCCGTGAATCAATATAATTGCTTGCATGTTATCAAAGTTACCTTGGGGGTGAATTTTGGATAACAGCCCCTTTAGAGCATCTATGCATTACAGAATATTTTTTGTGGTGGACCTCTATCCAACCCACATCATCAACCATGGGAGGAGAGGAAGCCAAAGAATGTTTCAAATCAGGCGCAAGGAATACTTGGATAATCCCCTTTAATAAATAAAATGACCCATTTCCAAATGGTGGGCTAAGGTGAATGGTACAAATCCCAACAACCCCCACCTGGGGTTCACTAATAGCGACCTCATCCGGTTCAACACAAGATTCAAAATTGTTGGCCTCCTGCCCTAATGACTGTTCCACCCCATTGCTGCAACTGGCACCACCCGTCAGCTTTGAAACTCCACCATCGACCTAGGTACGAATCTCCTCCCTAATCACCTCTGAACACTACAAATCAACACAGGAAACAACTGTTACACCAGATGAAGCCACCTCATGAGAAATTACCAACCTAGACGAGACGCTTCCCCTTTACATCCATTCGCTCCTCCTTCCTTTGCAACACAAGAGTCTCTAAAAAATACTCCACAATTTCCGTTTCCTCCCCATTCGAATCCTCTAGCACATCCTCCTCTATAGACGAGTTTTTGAGCTCATCGTCCCCTGGATATTGTTAAATTTGACCATCGGATAACCGGGTCAACAATAATCCTTCATCTCATATCTGACCATTCCGCACTTGCTAAAGAAAATCCTGGAGCTCTCAACCTCCATAACTTGTTCCCATTTGATAGCAAGGGAATCTAAGAAGACTCGCTTAGGAACTTTGGAACCAACAGGTATATTTATACATAGCGTGGCAAAAACTAATTTAGATCTCATTTTGGTAGTTAATTAATAACCTGAATCAAATAATTTAATTAATGAATTGAATGATATTAATTTAATTATTCAATGTTAATTAATTAATAAATTGAATTAAATCAATATTACTAAGTAATTAAAATTAAATAATTAAATTAAAAAATAATAATTAATCATTATAAACCATTTTACAAGGATAATTTTGGTTGATTAGAGACACGGATCTTAGTGTTATATTTTAGTTAGCATGTTAATAAGATACAAGGGACATCATGATTACTATTGTACTCTAATTGTTACTTCGGACTGTATGGGTGTATTGTCGACCTTGATGGACATTTAAGGATATGATGATAATCTTTAATGGCCAGTTTGTCTTATAATGACATTGGATTCTTGACATATTGAGTATATTTAGAGTATTGGACTAACCACTTGGTCTCATTGATTTTGTGAATTGCTAACAATATGATGGTATTAGGGATTGACAATATGTTGTTGAGTGTATCTAGTAGTTAGGATTCACAGTAGATATAAGGAATTTCATGATTATTGTAGAATGTGAAATTGGATTATTGATGATTGTAAATTATTTACTAGAGTAGAATTGAAGTGTTAAGTGAATTTCAAATAATTGATAAAAATAATAATAAATTTGATGATAATGATTTAGCTATGTTATATGACGATGTTAATTGACAAATATATGTGTGTGTTGTATTGCTTGATGTATGTTGAGGATTGTATGATGGATGTTTTATATGCATTGATTTCCATGACATATTGATATGGCCTTGAGGCCAGAGAGGTATTTCTATTTGTGATTGCAGAAAATTATACCACTATACATCGAAAGGGGATAGGGGACCAACCATAGAAGGATGTTGTGTGTTTGCAACAAGGGCCAATTGACAACTTGTGTGAGTGTTGTGTTATTGCTTTGCTAGGTTAGGAGGTTTCCCCATGGGGGGTGACCTCATATATGTGGCCTAGGGTGGTGATGTTTTCCTTTTCTTTATTTTGTGTGTTTTAATTTTGTGGAGCATGTTTTTAATAATTGGGAAAATTTAGTCACTTTATTAACACTTGTTAATGTGTCTTAATTAGCTAATTTAACTTAAATTTTAAACTAAAAAGAAGAGGTGACATGTGGGTAATAAATGGGGTAGTTAGTTCTTGATTTGTGCATGATGATGAATGAAATTTATTGTATTTATGTTGTGTGCATTCTTTCTCCCTCTCCAAACCCGAAATTTGACTTGGAGGGCATTTTTGAGACTTTTGGGACAAGTAAACCTTGTCCCTTGTCTCTCATAATCATCTACCAACCATACTTATGAAGTATGGGGCTAATTTTGACCATTTTAATGCTTTGTTGAGTGTAAAAGGGAAAATAAAGTCACTTCTCTTCTTATCACATTTATTTTGTCCTTGAAAGGTATGGGGTGCATGTGAAGTGTGCATGTAGGCATGTCATAACCTTACCCTTTTCATTTAATTTCCTTGGTTTTGGGGTTTGACTTGTTGTGTTGGAGTGGAGGAATGATGAAGTGGCATCCTATACATGGAGCCACCTCATCACCCTCATTCTTCTTTTCTATTTATTGGTGTGAATTTGGAGGAATGGGGGTTACTTGTCTCATTTTATTGATTTGCATTTTTTAAATTTTGGTCTTGAGAATTGTTTCTTGGAGCTTGAACGATTGCTTTGGTGCTTTCTTGGTTTTGGAAAGGATTAAATCTTGTGGATTCAAGATTGTGGAAGCTAGTATGGAAAGGTAGGGCCTACACCTTGTTCTTATTGTTTATTGTATGTTTTGTAAATGCATGTGTGTATGTATTGTGTGTGGGATTGGTGTAGTATGGCCCTAAGATGTGTGGGAGATAGAAAATGGAACCACTTTGGGAGGGAAAAGGGAAATTTGTAGGCTTGTGGAGGGAGCATGAGTAGGGAGTTCCACCTATGGGGAGTGAAAAGGGTAAATTGCTATACTTTGTGTATTATGCATTGGGAGGGAAAAGGGTTATATTTTGTAGTTTGGATGTGCACATGGAGGTATTTTGGGTGGAACCCCTAACTCATTTGGGAGCTATAAGGAGGTAGTATCATTGTTCTATTCTCCCTTGGATTTTAATGTAAGCGTATGTGTGGGGTTTTGTGGCTTGTGTTGTTGTATTTGGTGTTTAAAAGCTTGCTTGTGTTGATTGTATGAGTGTTGAGTTGTTTTTGTTATAGCCATTGTTGTGAAAGTTGTCAAGTTTCCTACACACTTCATGGTTCTTTGGTTAGGGCTCGGGGGCCAATAAGGAGGATGAATTCTCCTCTTATTGGATTATAGGTTGGGCGAGAGAGCGTCGCCTACTCCCCTTTCTTTGTATTGTGATTCAAAATTTGAAGAGATGAAGAAGTGCAAAGTTAAAACTATGAAGTTGGGAGAATGATTGAAATGAAGACTTGTCTATTTGAACCTTTGGAAGAATCTTCTATTATTGTAAATTTGACCACATTGTTCCCACTTAGAGTGGAAGACTTGTAATTCTTGCATTTAAAGAATTTGATTGTAAATTTCATTTATTCAAATTTAATGTTATAGTGGAAAGGAAAAATTTTAAGTTGTATTTTGTTTGAAATGAAGTTCTCTCCAAATCTAAATTTATTCAAAGTTGCAATATGCAAATCAATTGGAAAGGAATGATATTTTGCAAGGATAGTGTGGTTGATTTCCTTCATATTGAATTGTTGGCAAACTTAATTTATTGAAGAATGTTTGAGTTCATTTATTTAATTTTGTATTGATATTTTGCCAATTGACATCTAACTCCAAGTTACTCAATATGTGAATTATTTGAATGTTGTTAGTACATACTAAGTCTTGAATGAAATTATTCTATTGTTGATATAAGTTAAAATATATTTTTTATCTTTTCGTTACAAAGTTGATTTTAAAGCTAAATACATGGTTCACAAACACACAACATTAAATACATTTTGAATATATATAAATAAACAACAAATGTATTTTACTTATACTTTGAAATTAAAAGAAACTCAATTAATTATTAAATTTAAGTTTCTATAATTATTTACATAATATATACACAATACATTTTCATATACAAATATACACAATTATATTAAAATACATATTATTTATATATTTAAATGCAATACTTATATATATTATATATATATATGGTTATACATTAATATATATACAATATATATTATATTATATTTAAAATTTAATATATTAAAAAATGTATAATTATGGTGGATATTTTATATAACCAAATATTTTAATATATTAAGGAAAAATATTAAAGTTATTGGGCTGAAGCTGCGAATAAAATTTTAAGTTCATTTAAAAAAAAGGTTTATGGAGTTTGGCCATATGGCCACGACCCTTCCCAATATAAAGGGGTAATACAACCCCACCATAATGCCATATTTTAATAAATGTTGCATTGGTGGTGGCCCGTTGACCCTCCCTCCTTTAAATATGCCAACATATATATATTGCCTGTTTAGTTAATAATAATTAGAATAAGTTTCTTGGTATATATTATGCAGATGTATATTTGTGTGTGGTCGAATACACACATGCACACACACACATTCACACACATACACATAAATCTACATAAACACACACACAACACACACAGTGTTTTTGTGTGTGTAGCTTAAAAAAAAAACTTACATACTATTCTAAAAGTATGGGGAAAAAATATCCAATTCAAAATAGAATGAAAATACAAAATGTATATAAATCCATAATACAAGAGAAAAATAAATAAAAACCCTAAAGATAGGGAAAATAATACCCTCCAAAAGGGAAATGACAGATATTCTCGTTTTTAACACAACCAAGAAAAAATGGAGAAACCCTCTGAATTGCTTCCATGACCTCCATGAATTCTCCTCATTCTCCCAAACCTGCAAAAAGTGTAAAAATGAATGAGTTTAGGGTAAAAGAAAGAATAAGAAGTGAAACTCATAAGGAATTTTAGGAAATCCTAAATCCAATGGCCCAAAATGACCAAATCTAATGGCTGAGAAATAAACCCTACATCACTTTAAGTGATGGAAAATTTTGTGGGAATGGAATTAGTTAAAAATGGTATGGGTAATTGGTTGAATGGGGCCACTTAGTGGCTAGGTCAAGTTGTTAAAATTTTGTGGTAGGAAATAAATTAAACATTGTGCATGCCAATTAAGTAATAAAATAAAGAGGGTTTTAAATAAATATTGGTAAGGGTATAGTTATATAAATTAAATGGATCATGACTATTAAATATTTGAAAACTACCCTAATACAGTAAATGAGCTTAATGGGAGACCTTTAAACTATAAATTATTTTGGGAAATAAATTAATAATATTTAATTATTAATTTAATTCTGACTTCCACAAGATTGTGTAGAAATATTTAACCAAGAAATTAATTAAATCACAAGTAATGTTTAACCCTTTAACCTTTAAAACAAAACAAAAATTACCAAAATTTTCCCTAATAAATTAGTAGGTGTAATTATGGTTTTGAACATCAAAATTTTGGGTGTTACACTTGGTATCAGAGCTATGGGTTCAATGCTTGGACCCTAGGAAAAATGTGGGAACATGACAACCAGTTAGCAAAACTTAAACCTAAGACACTTGAACCTCTAGGATTAAAATAATAATAACAATAATAAAATTTGTTTGGATTGTTGTACTCACCTAAGTGGGCATCTTGTCGAACCCGGTTAACGGGAAATGCTAATTCAGTTTGATATTCTTGTGAACTTCTTGAGTGATAGGAACTGGGTTTCCTTATGAAGATGTTGGTTATTGGGTTCCTAGCTTTTGGTTATAGACATGTGATGGTGTTGGACCCCATAGAGACCCTCCCTTATTTGGAGTGTTATTTTGTGTTTGATGCAACTCTTGATGGAGTTAGTGCTACAGGTAACATTCAGGGGTTACTTTTGGAGGAAAACTAGAGGTTGATTAGTTTTTTAGAGCTCCCCTTCTTTTCAGTGGTTATGTGAGTTGGTTATGGTTGTCACTTTGTCAACTTAATCCCCATATGGGAGAGTAGATATCAGGACATGGTGTCACATTTGATCTAGTTTTGTATGTGTGTTCTTAGATCTGAGCTCGATGTATAGTACCCCTACCAGTGGCCCATGAAGGGCTGCGAAGTGAATGTGATGTGGACATTTCATGTGTTTTATATTCATAAACTTAAGTTCTTTTATCAAGGACCAAATTTTTATTTTATAATCTATTTAAGAAGCTCTGAGGCTCTTCTTGTTATTTTTATCTTATTGCAAGATTTTCAAGGATTGCAATGTGGCTACTTAGCCATTTTCTTTGATTGCCAAGATTTCTTGGATTTTAATTTTGATTGGTGACTCAAAGAATATTTGTCTTGATGGCCACTTGGCTAAATGTTGTCAAGAATGTTATGTGATCCTTTTCTTGTCTGTTGATGAGATGGTTCTATATTGTTTGTATTATGATCTCTCGTCATATGGGGGTACACCCTAGGTGTCTTGATTGTCTTCATAGGTGCTTCAAGTCATGCCTTTGGTTTTGAGTAGTGGGGTTTGGTGCATGTCTAGGACCTTGGAGTGTCTCTTTCGTTACTCAACCTTTCTAGGGAGAGATTTTCTCTGTCATCAGTGGTATAGTTGGTAGTTTTGATGGTTGGTTGTGTATATTTTGCACCCTAGTAGGAGCTTTGTTCCTCGTCAGAATAGATGTGTTATTGCTATGGGAATTATGGATTTTGTTAGGGATGGATTAACTCTTGGATGATTATAGGTTTTAGTGGATAGTGTATTGTTGGGATGTGATTGTCCACTGATGGGAAATACGATGAATTCTTATCTTGGTTACCTTGTTTTATTTTAGAAAAGATCAACAATTGAATTGTATGTACCTTTGGTTAAATATGGTTATACTTAATGCCTTAGGCATTGTACTTAAATAAGTGTGCTTATTTTAGTCTCTTGATGACCCATAGATAGACCTACCCTTGTCTTAACCTCTTAAATTTTTTAAGTATTCCACACTATAAATATTAGTGCCAAGTTATGTCTAGGAAGTATATGGATGCATTTGAGTCCCCTTTTAGACCTTGTGCTTAGATATTTTGGTTGTATAGGTCATAATAATCCGACCTTAGCTATGGTTATGTCCTGATCTTTCACCCTAAGATTTAACTCTTGGCCATAGAGGCCATGTTTGAGTAAGTTTTTTGACATCCTTCTTGGTATTTGATGTCCTCTTGGTGAGGAAGTGTGGTGTGCATGGGGTTATTTTCCCTTTATCACCCTAACTATTTGGTTGATGATATCTTGTGGAGGTATAATTTTTGTTTGGAAACTATATGTTTCTTATATAGTGAACCTATTTTGAGTTTAAACCATAAGCATTTTTTTTCCCTCATACTTATCTAGACTCCTTGAATTAGTAAAATAAAAATTGTATCTCTAATGTGCACCTTCATTCTAACTCCTATTGATACTTGTGGATGCATGTATCTTTTGGGAAAACTCTTGTAAACTTGGTGTGTACCGTTTTGGTTAATGATCTCTTGTTTCTATAAAAATTAATAATGTGATATGCTTGGCCCTTCCTACTCTTTAAAATTGAATTGGTAATGTGTTAAACCTGAACATATTGGAACTCTAATTGAGGGGCTTGGACTTT
The DNA here is from genome assembly GCA_019776745.2 of Taxus chinensis. Classification (NCBI taxonomy): domain Eukaryota; kingdom Viridiplantae; phylum Streptophyta; class Pinopsida; order Cupressales; family Taxaceae; genus Taxus; species Taxus chinensis. The sequence continues at coordinate 508,434,089 of CM034153.1, forward strand.
TGAAACTTAATAAGTAAACTGGAACATTATGAGGATGGTTCCTTACTCTAGCTTTGTAGCTTAATGGAAGAAATAAAAAAAACAAAAAGAGAAAAATGTGAAAATTGAATAGAATCCTCCCTTAGCCTCCATAAAAGAAAAATAAATAGTTTTGTCACCTAATTAGAGTGACGAGGTATCATGTCAACATTGGTAATGACCTTAATGACACAAGATATGTGATATCATAATAAAAAGAATGCATTAATTAAGAAAACTTATAAGAAATATGCCTAACGAATGTAACTATAACTTATGTCTTATACTTTGGATTATGGAATGAGTAATTTTATGAGATTGAGCACAAGTAAAATGTATAAATAAACAACCTTGATTGTATAAATGGCTAGTGCACACCCTAAATTTATAAAGGGAATAATCTAAAAAGTTTGAACTAATTAAAAGGTTCCCTTGAGCTACTGTAAAATTATCTACTCTCTTTTTTGGCCTAAGATTTTGGTGTTGTGATATGGTTAAGTAATTTCCATACCCCTAATTATATCAAGTAGTAAACATATGTAAAATGTATATAACACAAGTATATGCTAGGTCATTTTGGACCTCTCTATGGGTAGTGTGAAGTTTTAGAGGTATGCCTAAAGGTTCTATCACCCTGTTTGAATGAATTAATAGTTATGTTCATATTAATGGACCCTACATCCCATCATGCCAAAGGTGGCAACTATTTGAACCCTTAGGTCTGTCACCTACTCTGATTAATAAAACACCTTGTTGATAGTGATGTATTCTAGCTATGTTTTTCTTCCTTGAGCATAAATGGCTATGATTTCCCCTTGTTGGAGTCTGGTGGGTCATCGTACCCTTGTTTCCTCTTAGCTCGATGAGTATATGATTTAGTATTTTAGAAGAGGAGTATGCATCTCTAGTTTTATGAAAGGCACCCTCCTTGTGTGTGGAATAGGTCATTGGTGACCTAGGCTTAGTGGACAAGATTAGGCAACATATGTTAAGGATATGGAGGAAATTTTGTAATCCTCCTTTCCTTTTGTGGAACCATGATGATCCCCCTTTAAGGAAGAGAATGGTGCAAGTTTGTCTTCATAAATTTCTACAAGAATGTCTTGTGTGTTGCTCTCTTAAAATTGTTAGTCTAGAGCTCACTTGAGTGTTCCTATGGATTATAATATTATGCTTGTGAATGTTTTAAGATTCTTTTGAGTTAGGGAACTACTTAAAATAAATAAATTTCATTTTTTATATAATGTGATTCGTATCTCTCATGTTGATATGTTAGTTTGGGAAAATATATTTTATCATAAAAGTGGAAATGTTGTCTAAATTGTTAGGGTTTATAAATTAGGATTAGCGTTTTTGTGTTCAATTTTTGAGTACAAATTTAAGTTATATAAACCTTGTGGCCAAGATTACACTTAGTATTACCATGAAAATATAATTGAATTCTTTCAAGTTATAAAAGTTCTTCTAATGAATAGTCATTATCCTTGTAAACGATTTTGCTAATTTAGGTGTTTTCCCTGTTCTTAAACCTCTTGTATGGTACAAAATTTTGTATACCTATGAGTAGGTGTGTTTTCTCATGCAAAATTGGGAGTCATGATTGGTAGTTGTTAAAAATTGTCTAAATAATGAACATTGAAGTATAATTCAACCTAAATGGAGATTTTACCTTCCCTTTTCTCGTGTGTTGCACCTATGTGTGACTACGTGGACCCCGTATGTGCGTAACCCTTCCTATTCTTCTCTAATATTGGTTTTTATTATTTTGGATTCCATTGGAAAATTCCTGTTTAAATGCTTAGTGTTGTAACTTGGTTAACCTCATAGAGTTTACTCTGTAAAATTAAAAGTTTGTAACCTTGTTGGAGGAGGAGGTTTAGTATTTGTGCCTAACAATCTCCCTTCTCTTTGTTGAATAGCATTGGACCAAACTTGGGTTCTGGGAACCCACTTTTGTTTGAAATAAAGAAATCCCATGAAAGGTGTGACTTCTATTCATATGCATTGGTTTCCTACCTCTTTCCGTGACTTCCAAGAGGAAGTCAAATCTAAGGGGAGGGGGATGTAATGCCCACTCCTCTTCGACACTGATTGTACTATGATTTTAATTTTGGTTGATTAGAGACATGGACCTTATTGTTATATTTTAGTTAGCATGTTAATAAGATATGGGGGACATCATGATTACTATTGTGTTTTGATTGTTACTTTGGACTGTATGGGTGTATTGTGGACCTTGATGGACATTTAAGGATATGATGATAATCTAGAATGGTCACTTTGTTATATACTAACATTGGATTCTTGACGTATTGATTATATTCAGAGTATTGGACTAACCACGTGGTCTCATTGATTTTGTGAATTGCTAACAATATGATGGTATTAGGGATAGGTAATATGTTGTTGTGTGTATCTAGTAGTTAGGATTCACAATAGATATGGGGAATTTCATGATTTTGTAGAATGTGAAATTGGATTATTGATGATTGTAAATTATTTACTAGAGTAGAATTGAAGTGTTAAGTAAATTACAAATAATTGATGAAAATTCGTAAATTTGATGATAATGATTTAGCCACGTTATACGACAATGTTAATTGATAGATATATGTGTGTGTTGTATTTCTTGATGTATATTGAGGATTGTATGATGGATGTTTTATATGCATTTATTTCCATGACATATTGATATGTCCTTGAGGCCAGAGAGGTATATTTGTTTTATTGCACAAAAATTATATCACTATACCTCAAAAGGGATAGGGGACCAACCTAGAAGGATGTTGTGTGTTTTGCAACAAGGGCCAATTGACAACTTGTGTGAGTGCATTGTGTTTTCTTTGCTAGGTTAGGAGGTTTCCCCATGGGGGGTAACCTCATATATGTGGCCTAGGGTGGTGATGTTTTCCTTTTCTTTATTTTGTTTGTTTTAATTTTGTGGAGAATGTTTTTAATAATTGGGAAAATTTAGTCACTATATTAACACTTGTTAATGTGTCTTAATTAGCTAATTCAACTTAAATTTTAAACAAAAAAAAGAAGAGGTGACATGTGGGTAATAAATGGGGTAGTTAGTTCTTGATTTGTGCATGATGATGAATGAAATTTATTGCATTTGTGTTGTGTGCACTCTTTCTCCCTCTCCAAACCCGAAATTTGACTTGGAGGGCACTTTTTGAGACTTGTGGGACAAGTAAACCTTGTCCCTTGTCTCTCATAATCATCTACCAACCATACTTATGAAGTATGGGGATAATTTTGACCATTTTAATGCTTTGTTGAGTGTAAAAGGGAAAATAAAGTCACTTCTCTTCTTATCACATTTATTTTGTCCTTGAAAGGTATGGGGTGCATGTTGGAGTGTGCATGTCATAACCTTACCCTTTTCATTTAATTTCCTTGGTTTTGGGGTTTGACTTGTTGTGTTGGAGTGGAGGAATGATGAAGTGGAATCCTACATGGAGCCACCTCATCATCCTCACCTATTTTCTATTTATTAGTGTGAATTTGGAGGAATGGGGGTTACTTGTCTCATTTTCTTGATTTATATTTTGGAATTTTGGTCTTGAGAATTATTACTCAGAGCTTGAAGGATGGCTTTGGTGCTTGCTTAGTTTTGGAAAGGATTAAAGCTTATGGATTCAAGATTGTGGAAGCTAGTATGGAAAGGTATGGGCCTACACCTTGTTTTTACTTGCTTGTTGTATGTTTTGTAAATTCATAGGTGTGTGTATTGTGAGTGGGATTGGTGTAGTATGTCCCTAAGATGTGTGGGAGATAGAAATGGACCACTTTGGGTAGGGAAAAGGAAATTTGTAGACTTGTTGTAGGGAGTTCCACCTATGGGGAGTGAAAAAGATAAAATTGATATACTTTGTGTATTATGCATTGGGAGGGAAAAAGGTTATATTATGTAGTTTAGATGTGCACATGGAGGTATTTTGGGTGGAACCCCTAACTCATTTAGGAGCAAGGAGGTGGTTTCATTGTTATATTCTCCCTTGGCTTTGAATGTAAGCATATGTGTTGGGTTTTGTGGCTTGTGTTGTTGTGTTTGGTGTTTAAAAGCCTTGCTTGTGTTGATTGTATGAGTGTTGAGTTGTTTTGTGGAAGCCATTGTTGTGAAAGTTGTCAAGTTTCCTACACACTTCATGGTTCTTTGGTTGGGGCTCGAGGGCCAATAAGAAGGATGGATTATCCTCTTATTGGATTAAAGGTTTGGTGGAGAGCATCCGCTATACATTTCCTTTGTAATTGTGATTTAAATTTGAAGAGGTGAAGGAGTGTCAATGTTGAAACTATGGACATTGAAACATGATTTGATAAGGAATTTGTCTATTTGAACCTTTGGAAGAATCCCTATGTTGTAAATTTTATCCTATGTTTCCACTTAGAGTGGAAGGTTGTAATTATTCTTTATTCAGGATGTTCTTGTCACCTTCATTTATCAAGTTATAATGTTATAGTGGAAAAAAGAAAGGCTTAAGTTGTATTTTGTTGGAAATGAAACTTTCCAAATTTTAGATCTATGTCAAGCTTGCAATGTGTGTTATTGGAAAATAAAGATGTTGTTATAAGGGCATGAAAAGTATTGTTGAGTATCGCTGTTGTATTTTTGGCAAGCTTAAAATTGAAAAAAAAGGATATTTATTTAAGTGTGTGATATCTTGTGTGATATATTATTTTCTCTCCAATTTGTGTATATGTGAAAAGGAATGATTTGAGTTAATTGTGAAAGAAATCAATTTTTACAAGGGAAATGGTTCCAACTATCCCACATATATAAATAGAAATAAAATATCCTCCAATGCATAAGTCAATTAGTTATTATATAAAATGGGTTGAATTGATAATTTTTTTAAAATATAACAAATTTAAACAAATATAAAAGGCCATTTCAGTTGCATAAGTCTCACCATGTTCAAATTTGCAGATTTAGAGATACTTTCTAAACCCTACACTTACTCATTTCATCATGGAAAGAACAATGGATTAATATAAATATATATATTATTAACATATAAGGATGCATATTAATAATATATATTATTATATTATAAATTTATATTTTAAAGTTTATATATATATTAATAAAAAATATTTATATAAACAAAGATGTGTGTGTGTGTGTGTGTGTGTGTGTGTGTGTGTGTGTGTGTGTGTGTGTGTGTGTGTGTGTGTGTGTGTGTGTGTGTGAGTTTAGGCCTAAGCGGCCATGGGAAGATGTTATAAAATAAAACAAATAAGTGGGTGGGGGAGGCGCCCCCACCCAAATGTAATTAATGATTTACCAGTCAGCTATGGGGCCGACTCCCCTCCAATGTAAAACAAAACCTACGATAAAAAAACAAGCCACATACTGTTAAATCAAGCCACGTAAACTTGTCACTGCACTGTATAAAAAAAGTGTGATCATACACTTAGTGCCAACAATAAAAAAAACAATAATAAATAATATTATATATATAATGATATATGTAGTTATTATATGTGTGTGTGTGTGTGTGTGTGTGTGTGTGTTGAATCATTTTTTTGAATAAAATTAATAATATATATATATATATATATATATATATATATATATATATATATATATATATATATATATAACCTGCACGAGAAAAGTTCAAATAACATAAATAAAATAGGGTAAATAATACCCACAATGGGAATATGTTAGATCTATTATTTTAGCAAAAGTATGAACAAAAAAAGGGGTTTTGTAAACCCTCCCAATGGCTTCAATGGCCTCCATGGCTCCCTCTCTCTCCTCCTCCTGCAAACCTGCAAAATTCAAAATGAGATAAAATTAGGGAAAATGGATATAAAAGGAACTCATAAGGAAATTTAGGGCAATATAGATCCATTGGCCCAAATAGATCAAATCTAATGGTTGAAAATAAACCCTACATCACTTAAGTGGGTGGCATTTTTGTGTTGCGAATGAGAAGGTAAAATCGACCCAGGGTATGAGCAATTGATTGAATGGGGCCTACTTAGTATTCTCAGTCCAGTTGAATGACTTTTAGTCGATCTATGTTCACATGTAAACCTTATGCATGGTATCTAAATAACTGATCTAAACAGGGTCATTTTAAAATCAATGTTGACATCAATTTCATCATCAGTTCAATTTTGTTAAGCATTGACTGAAGCTATGAGGAAGTAAATCGAGGAGATTAATAATGGATAGTAAATAGCTCTCAACACCTTATGTTATTATGAAGAAGCACATGCATTTTATAGGAGAAACAATAAACAATATTCCCCTAAACTGAAGGAGGAAGATATGGATGTAGGTGAGAGAATAATGGAATACAACAAGGAAGAGAGAAATAAGGGATAATATAAAAAAAACACACCTAAAATATAAGCTATGCTACGTATGCTAACATTCCCCCCCTTATTACATTATTCTTGCAAATGTGACCCCTGAAAAGTTCAAATTTCACTTTTCCAAGAGATTTTGTGAGAATGTCGGAAACTTGTGCTTCTGTAGGATAGTACTAGAGCTGAATGTGATAGTTCAAGATGCACTCTCGAATGAAATGACAATCAATCTCAATATGCTTTGTTCGTTCATGAAAAATAGGATTCTGCATGAGCTTCAACACACTTTGATTGTCGCAATAGAGAATAGGTGAATGTTTTTCAGGAATTCCCATATCATCTAAAATACGACGTAACCATATCACTTCACACAAAAATCCTCGTGCGACATGATATTCTACCTCTGTGGATGAGATAGAAACAATATTATGTTTCTTGCTTATCCATGAGATGGGTCCAGATCCGAGATGAAATATGTATCATGTAGTTGACTTCCTATCATCAATAGATCCAGCGTGGTCCAAGTCGACGTATCCCTGTAAGAAGAATTGATCATTCTTCTTATATTCCAGACCATAATCAAATGTTCCTCGGACATATCTCAATACATGCTTTGCTGTTGTCCAGTGACATTGCTTTGGCTCCTGCATGAACCTGGAAAGATAGCTGATGGAAAAGCATAGATCTGGTCTGGTATATGTCAAGTAGATGAGCCCTCCAATAAGTTTCCTGTAGAGTGTAGCATCTACTTGAGGTGAGTCTTGGAATCTTGAAAGTTGCAAGCCTTTTTCCATGGGAGTGGATATAAGTTTACAATCAGACATTCTATACTTTTCCAGGAGTGTCTTGGCATACTTTATCTGGGAGAAAAATATGTGATGCTCCTTTTTCCATATTTCCAAGCCAAGACAGTAATGTAGTAGCCCCAAATATGTCATGTCGAAGGTTCTTTTGAGATCATTCTTCACAATATCAACCTGATCTTCTAAACTATCCAGTGATCACAAGATCATCTACATATACAACAAGAATGACAATTTCTTTGCCTACCTTCTTTATATACAAATTTGAATCTGAGGGGCTACGAGTGAACCCATGCTGCAAAAGGTGATCATCGATCTTGATATACCATGCCCTTGGAGCTTGTTTCAGTCCATACAGTGATTTGATGAGATGACATACCTTCTTAGGATGCTCTTCATCAACAAATCCTTCAGGTTGGGTCATGTACACTTCTTCTTTCAGATCACCATTTAGGAAAGCACTCTTGACGTCCATCTATTGAAGTCTCCATCCTTTTTGTGCTACTAGTGCGCAAACAACTCTGATGGTCTTGATCTTCGCAGTGGGTGCAAAGGTTTCTTCATAGTCGATGCCCTCTTTCTGAGCATATCCTTTTGCTACAAGATGTGCTTTATGTTTGTCGATGGATCCATCTACCTTATATTTTGTCTTGAAAACCCATTTCAGCCTATGGGTTTCTTTCCTGTAGGCAGATCAACAAGTTCCCATGTCTGATTTTTCATAAGTGAGTCATATTTTGTATCCATGGCTTCCTTCCACTGAGATTGACTGAGTGCTTCACGAACATTTTCTGGCTCAGAGCTATTAATTAGTGAACTCATGAGTGTAAATTTTACCTCATTTCTTGTTTGACTCCTTGTTTTGACTCCGGATGATGTATCTGGGAGTTGTTGCAAATGTGAGTCCTTGATGGTGCTTTGTACCCACTTCGAGACAAGAACTTGGCTGCTTTTGAGAAGAACTATGACGTTGCCATGTGGATTGATGTGGAGTCACATTCTCTAGTTCTCCAAGGTCAACAAATTGCTTTCCTGGCAACATTTCTTTTCTCTATGTAGTCTCCTCTAGCTCATCATCTGATTCAGAGACTAGTCAGTGAGAGGTGGTAGGAAGTGGATCTTTTGTTGATACTATTGAGTCAAAGGATGAATCATCACAAACCATGTCCCGACTCTTGTATATTTTCTTTGTCTCAGGATCCATGAGATGATATGCCTTCAAGGTAGTGTTGTAGCCAAGAAGGATACACGGGAGTGTCTTTGGCTCTACCTTCTTTCTCTTCTGAGTTGGGACATGCATGTATGTTGTGCAACCAAATACTCGCAAATGAGAAATTGATGGCTTTCTACCACTCCATACCTCTTATGGCATTTTATTTTGTAGAATCTTTTTCGATGCTCAGTTGAGAAGATATACAACTATTTATACTACTTTAGCCCAATAGCGTTCTTCTAGATTTGCACTTGTTAGCATGCAGCGAGCCATCTCCATCACTGTGTGATTGGCGTGACACTCAACAATGCCATTCTGTTGGGGCATGTAGGGAGCAGTCAGGTTCTTCTTAATGCCTTGTTGGTTCAGGAATGCCAAGAACTTATTTGATGTGAATTCCCCCCCTCGATCTGAGTGAAGTAGAAGAAGAGGTTGGCCGGTCTCTTTCACAACACGATGATAGAAGTTCTGGAAATGTTGAAGAGCCTCACTTTTCTTCTTCAGGAAAAACACCCACATCTTGCGGGAGTGGTAATCCATGAACAGTTGAAAGTACTTATATCCTGAAAATGAAGCAGGATAGAGGGCCATTCATATCAGTATGAACTACCTCTAGAAACTTCTTGGCATGGAAGGTGCTTTCTTGAAATGAATCCCTGTGTTGTTTTCCTGCAAGACAGCTAGGGAAGATAGGAAAGGAACTGGACAATTTTGGTAGTCCATGGACCATTGCTTTTGAACTCATCTGGTGCAATGAACTAACTAACAAGTGTCCATATCTAAAATGCCAGAGTGCAGTAGATTGAATTGTTGATGCAGATAAAGCAATTGCAGAAGATGAAACAGTATCTAAAGCAAATAACTTATCTTTGAGAAATGCTCTAGCAATAATTGTACCTTGTCACGAGATCAAACATGATTTGATGCCATTTTGAACAAGAAATTCTACCTTCGTGTGATGATTCAATAGCTGAGTTACTGACAGAAGGTTGCTAGTCAAGCCAAGAACATATAGTACCTTTGTAAGTGTACATTTTTTTGGTCCTAGAGGAATGGTAACATTTCAAATTCCTTTTGCAATGTACTCTTTGTCATCAGCTATCTGAACCTGATCTCCAGTGGGTTCTTCATTGAGTGAATCAAACAACTCCTTATCACCTGACATGTGCTTACTGGCACCTGAGTCTATCAGCCAGACTCTCTTTGTGGTCAGTGAAGTCTGAGAGACAAGTACAAGATTCTTACCAGAATGTGCTCCTTCTGATGTCTCTTCATCAGACTCATTATCTTCTTGGGCTGTGAGATTCCCCTTTTTCTTTCGCCAGTGGGGATGTCATTTGGAATTTTGAAAATCTTTGCACCCTGATGTGCTTGTTTGACTTGAAGACCCTTGTTTCAAGCTATTGTACCAGCAGTGATCAGTGTCGTGAGTGTTGGTTCTGCAAATGTGACACCACCTCTTTGACTTTTGATCTTTCTGCTGTTGTTTTGGTTGCACTTGATTTGTCTTCTTTGGGGGACCCTTCTGATTCTTCTGGCCATGGTATGGCTTTGAGAACAGGGATTTATCCTGAGACTCCTCTTAGGATGAATTGATGGCCTCTTCCTGCTATAACAAATTCACAAGTTATTTGAATGCCACTATTTGTTTAGAGACATTCAGTGTTGTAACGAACACTCAGAATTGAGAAGGGAGATCTCTCAAGGTGATCGGTATGATAATTTTTTTATCAACCATTTCACCGAGTGCTAATAAATTCGGATCGCAACTTAGCCACGTGAATTAGGAATTCCTCAACTTTCTCATCTGAACCAATAGAGAGGGTGTGCAGCTTTGACTGAAGATGGAGGATCTTAGTCTGATTTTTGGCTTCATAAATTGTTGCCAGCTTGTCCCAGGCCTCCTTTGGTTTCTCCACATTCCGAACATGCGTTTGCACATCATCACTGATACTAAGCATTATCAGCATCAAGGCTTTGGCACTAGCCATCTCATACTTTAATAATTTGTCAGGAGCAGTGGGAATGGGCACAGATCCAGTCACGATGCCCCATAATCCTTCAAACTGAAGGATTGTTTGCATCTTGGTTTTCCAGGCCACAAAATTAGGCCCTTTAAGCAACTGAGCATCGAAGAGGAGAAAATTTGGAGCAAACATATTTTTTATAAAATAATAATAAAAAGAACTTTTTTTAATTTATTTCAAGAGATATTACAATAATGACTCATTGTTGTATAGTACTAGCTCGTACATGCTCTCGATACTTGCATGCTAAGAGACGACAATGCTTGGTGGGGCGTTCTTCTTCATCTTCATAGTCGGCATCATACCCTGCATCTAATTCTTCCTGAACTCTCTTTGCTTGGCAGCTGACGTCGAAAAGGAAATATTCAATAAGTCCTCCTCGAACTAGCTCGTCGAAGGCTAGATTGCCAGTGTTCCGAAGCTCGTTGAGCAATGCAAAGTATAACCCAAAGCTCTCAAAAGATTCTTCATGGTGTTCTCTATCTTGCAAGTTGATGTTCCGGCTTTCGGCAGTGGTGATTGTGTTATTCACACTATCAATCAAGTTATCTACACTCGACATTCGGTGTAATGTTTGTAGTATCTCCAAGTTTCTTCTCCTCATGTCATTCTACCTCTTCACGCAAGTAGCTGGTCTGTTCCTCCACGCAGTAGCAAGTGACACACTCCAAACTTCATGTTATTTGCATGCAGGTCTTCACGTAATTACAAGCAGGTCACTCTTCTATAATTCTTACACTTAGCAGGAGCTTTTAACAACAAGGCAAAGTCTGTGCTCAACACTAAACACCACGCATCATGCATCACCAAACTCCACTCTATTTGCTCCTTCACACAGATTTCCCTCTTCTACAGTTTTCACGCAAGCAACAAAAAGAGAACCCAGAGTGGTGGATGGAAGGAGTGAAGTGGTGGTAGGGGGCATGTAATGACATGCGTGGAAGATTTAGAACAACAGTAGAAGACAAAATAAAGGAGGTTCACCTTTCCATGAAAAAAAATCTTTAAGTGCGCATGAAGGTTTCCACGCAAGTTTAGATTAGAAATTCCATGCAAAAAAATCAACACCAAACTCCACGCATTGATTTTCCTCCTCACGCAGCTGAAAAAACTATACACAAGGTTGTAAATTCAGACTCCAAGGTGTTGATTTCCACGCATAACAGAAAGAACAAAAAATTCAACGCTTTTCCTTTCTTTTTTGTCCATGGTTTTTTTAATTAGCTTTGCCACGCACTACTCTTAATATTCCACGTGAGCCATCTTAGGTGAAGATATTCAAGTCTTTCTCTTCATCCAACAAACAAATCTCAACAATTTCCATTGCTCCAGAACTAGATGCTCAACCTCCTAGGTGTTGCAGATCAGGTCTCTCCTTTCCAACGCATGAGGATAGAGATCAAATTTGCTCTGATACCAAAATGTGGGAAGCAAATAGATCAGAAGAATAATGGAGAGTAAATAGCTCTCAACACCTTATTTTATTATGAAGAAGCATGTACATTTTATAGGAGAAAAAATAAACAATATTCCCCTAAACTTATGGAGGAAGATATGGATGTAGGTGAGAGAATAATGGAATGCAACAAGGAAGAGAGAAATAAGGGATAATATAAAAACAAACACACCTAAAATATAAGCTATGCTACGTATGCTAACATCATGACTATTAGATAATGGAAAAATACTCTTATAAAGTAAATGAGCTTAATGGGAGACATTTAAACCATAAATTAATTTAGGGGAATAAATTAATAATATCTAATTATTAACTTAAATATGACTTCCATAAGATTGTGTAGAAATATTTAATCAAGAAATTAATTAAATCAAAATTAAAGTTTACCCTTGTAACTTTCTAAACAAAATAAAAATTACCAAAGTTTTTCCCTAATAAATTAATAGGATTAATTATAGTTTTAAACGTCAATTTTTTTTGGGATTACACTTGGTATCAGAGCCATGGGTTCAACGCATGGACCCTAGGAAAACATGGGACCATGACAACTAGTTAGCAAAACTTAAACCTCTATGATTATAATAACAATATCAATAATAAAATTTGTTTGGATTGTTGTATTCACCTAAGTGAGTGTCTTATCGAACCCAGTTAATGGGAAATGTTAATTCAATTGATATTCTTGTGAATTTCTTGAGTTATAGGAAATGGGTTTTGCTATCCGAATTTTTCCCCTGGGTAAAATTTCTCAAACACGACCCTGCACTGAAGAAAACCTAAGGGTTGGCTTTGTCCTGAGAAATCACATTAAAATCTAACAATTTGGTAATAGCGGGTCTCTATAATGGAGGAGCAGGGTCTGCGAAGGATCAAACGATGCCAAAAGGAACCCAGAGCTCGAAAGGAAAGAAAATGGGAAAGGCACGAGGTTTTCAAACTTAGCCACATACAATTTGACTTGGGGCTAAACAAAATACTCACGGAAGGTGCAATGTGTCAGCTTGGCACAATTCCAAGAGACGCATCCAAAGAGTAGGTCCAAAACAAGCGTTGAGTCTCCACCCATCGAATCAGCACAAATTTAGGATTCAGACCCAAGGGGCGGTCCTTAAATGAGTGTGAAGCTTCCACGTTTCCCAAGTCCAAAAAGGAGAAATTCAACAATTGAAAAGTCTCAAAGCCATGGACGGTGCTACGTGTCTCATTGGCACAACATCAAGGTTAGGTCTAAAGAATAGGTTCCCAAATGAGTGTGGGCTCACCACGTGGTCAAATTCAAAAAGAGGATAGAGCCGGCCATTTAAATCGACTAAGTATAGACGGTGCAGTGGAAGCCTCCATGTGTCACCTCAGCACAACTTGAAAAGTAAAATCCAGAAGTAGAGCCCAAACAAGCGCAGAGCTTCTACGTGTCTTAAGCCCAAAAATAGGAAGTCAAAAGATAGAGCCAGTCATAGAATTGGCTAAGTATAAGAGAACTAGAAGAAGGTTCCACGTTTCGACTCGACGTAACTTCAAAGGTAAAAGCATGAGTGGGTTTCCAAATGAGCGTAAGGATTTCATGTGTATAGGGTCCAACAGAGTCAGAAAAAGGGTTCAAGAAAGGCATTGGCTCGAATCAGCTAAGTATAGAGAGCTAGAAGATGGGGCTACATGTTGCATCAATGTAAATTCAAAGGCACAACCCAAAGTGGAGACTCAGACGAGCGCGGGCCTTCCACGTGTCCCAAGCCCAAAGAGGGATTAGTCTCGAATCGGATAGGTATAAAAAGTAAGCAGAAGCCTCCACATGCCTCATCAGTGCAATTTCAAAAGGAAAATCTAGAGGCAGTCCCTAAATGAGCACAGGCTCACCATTTGTTCAGATCCCTAAAAGGCAGAAGCGGTCACTGAATTGACTAAGTATAGAAGGGCTAGCAGATAGAGCCACGTGTCAACCCAACGTAACTCCAAAGGTTAAAACTCAACGGGTAGACTCAAATGTGCACTGAGCCTCCATGTGTCTAGGGTCATAATTATGGCCCCACAAGAAAATGGGACTTAGCCAAAACAAAAATAAATTGAGCAAGGCAGCGAAAAGATCCACGTGTCTCATTGGTGCAATTTGAAAGGTGCCTCCTAAAAGGTAGTTCCCAAATGAACGCCAACCCCCCACGTATCCTAGAGTTGTAAGAGGTAAAGTTGGCCGTTGAAAATTCCAAAGGCAAGCGGAGGCCTCCACATGTCTCGACTGCACAACTTCAAAGGTAAAATCTGGGGGCAGTTTCCAAATGAGCGTGAAGCCTCCACGTGTCTCGGGTCAAGCACAATGTCTTCGCCAACAGGAGAGACTCAGGAAAAATACCAAGGAAACCATGGAGTCCGCGGAAGCCACCACGTGTCAGTCTGGCATGACGTCAGAAACAAAAGGTAGGGGCTGAATCTTCGAAATGTGCAAGGCTGTCACGTGGACCCGGTACAAACAGACTCTTTTAAATATTGCGTACACGCAACCCTAATCTTCAGACAGCCATATCTTTTGAATCGAAGTTCAGATTTGGGTGGGAGAAGACTTTTTGGAAAGATATTGACCTCGTCCATGCCATTGGAGCCTAAAACTTTAATTTTGATGAGGTTAGGCGGGTGAAAATGGGAAAACATCTTTTAAGCCATTAATGTAGAATTCGATTGCTTCAACTACCAGATCAGATTTGATTTGATCCACCATTCTTCCTTTTTCAACATGTTTGATAGTCATAGATAGGTAGAATTGATAGATTATGGGCGGATCCACAGCGGGCATTAATGGTTGGTCGTTGGACTTTAGGAACATATTTGAGTTTCTCTTCTTTCCCTCTATTTTTCATCATATATTTATTGTAAGCACTTCTCATTGGAGAAGGGGGAGACATTCTGGGATGTGGAGAAACTCTGTAAAAGTTGTTTCCTAACTCCATTTGAGCTATAAGCCTTCTCGTACACCTGGCGAGCGTATTTGTGCCTCTGATCACCCATGTAATAGTATGTGCATGTTATAGAGAAATAAAATCTTGTTTTGTCATGTATTTCAACCCTTGGCATTGTTTTGTTGTTTTTTTGTGCCTCTCTATCTCGTGTTTGCTCCATATGTATGTATTTCTCATTTGTAGGTGTAATATGTTGTGCTTCGTGGAGTTTCGATGGTGGATTTGGATCTGGGTTTATGTAACTTCTTTCTGACCTCCCTTAGTCCCCTTTTCCCTATTTCATTCTCTCTAAGAAAATTATCTCGCCACTTCCTTTTTTGGTGTATCATCGCTTAGTGTAGGCTCTCTTTCACCCTATCTCTCTCCCCCCCTATCCCGTTGGAATGGTTAGATTAGGATAGGTTATCTCTACCTGCAATGGAGTAACTAGTGGTAGGTAGATTAGGAAGCAAGAACCAACCTTCTTTAGAGGTCCATCTCAATTTTTACAAGTCCCAAAGCTTGAGAGATGGTCCAATGTTATGCAATCACACCGAATGCCCCACTTCTAAACCCAAGCCATTACGGGGTGCTATGATTATGCACTAACATGTTTCCTTACAAAGATTTTGGTTATTGGGATCATAAATTTTGGTTATAGAAGTGTGATGTGTTGACTCGTAGAGACCCTCCCTTATTTGGAGTACTATTTTGTTTGACGCAACTCTTTAAAGTTAGTGTTATAGGTAGCATTTTGGGGTCAGTTTGGAGGAAAACTATAGATTTCTTAGTTATTTAGAGCTCCCATTTTTCTTTAGTTCTTAGACTAGTTGGTTATGGTTGTCACTTTGTGGATAGATATCATGCCATGATGTCATAAAAGATCCATTTTTGTATGTGTGTTCTTAGATCTGAGCTCGATGTATAGTACCCCTACCGGTGGCCCATGAAGGACTGCAAAGTGGATGTGATGCAGAAATTTCATTTGTGTTATATTCGTAAACTTAAGTTCTTTTATCAAGGACCAGTATTTTATTTCATGATTTGATTGAGAATCTCTGACGCTCTTCTTTTTATTTTTATCTTATTGCAAGATTTTTTTAGATTGCAATGTGGTTACTTAGCCATTTTATTTGATTTTCAAGATTTCTTGGATTTTACCTTTGATTGGTGACTCAGAGATTGTTTATCTCATTGACCACTTGGCTAAATATTGTCAAGAATGTGACATGAATCTTTTCTTGTCTGTTGAGGAGATGGTTTTATATTGTTTGTATTGTGATCTCTCGTTGTATGGGGGTACATCCTAGGTGTCTTGATTATCTTCATAGGTGCTTCAAGATGTGCCTTTGGTTTTGGAGTAGTGGGGTTTGGTATTTCTAGGATCTTGGAGTGCCTCTTTCGCTACTAAACTTTTTTAGGGATAGAGTTCTTTGCATTGTGTGGTTTAGTTAGAAGTTTGACGATGGTTGTTTTTCTTTTGCACCCTGGTAGGATCTTTGTTCCTTGTCAGAATATATGTGTTATACACTAGGGAATTATGGATTTTTTTAGGGATGGATTAGCTCATGGATTTTAATAGGTCGTTAGTGGATACTGTATTGTTGGGATGTAATGGTCCACCGATGGGAAATACTATGTTCTATCATGGATCCCTTGTTTTATTTTAGAAAATATCATTAGTTGGACTATATGTACCTTGGTTAAATATGATTAGACTTGATCACCTTCGATCATTTTACTTAAATAAGTGTGATTTTCTCTCTCTCGATGACCCAAAGATAAACCAGCCCTTGTCTTAACCTCTTAAATTGTTTAAGTATACCATACTATAGTCTATTAGTATTGAGTTATGTTGGGACATATATGGTTTCCTTGGGGTCATTTTTTGATCTTGTTCTTATAGATTTTGATTTTATAGGTCTTAATTTCTTATCTTAGCTATGTTTATTTTGTGATTTTTCATCTAGGGCTACAACTCTTCATCTTATAGGCTATGTTTGAGTAAATTAGTTGACTTCCTTCTTAATAATTTTATTTCCTCTCGATGAGGAAGAGTAGTGTTTATGGGGTAATCTCCCCTTTGTCGCCTTGATTGTTTGGTTGATGATATCTTGGAGAGGTATAAGTTTTGTTTTGGAAAATCTCTCTCTCTTTCTTATTTAGTGAACATATTTTGAGTTTAAACCATAAGTATTGTTTTCCCCTCATATTATTCCAAAATCATTAAATTAATAAAAGAAAAATTATATCTCTAATGTGCGCCTTCATCGTAACTCCTATTGATACTTATGGATGCATGTATCTTTTGGAAAAACTCTTGTAAACTTTGTGTGTACAGTTTTTGGTTAATGATCTCTTGTTTCTATAAAATTAATAATGTGATATGCTTGGCCCTTCCTACTCTTTAAAATTAAATGGGTAATGTGTTAAATCTGAATATATTGGACCTCTAATTGAGGGGCTTGGAATTTTGAAACTTAATAAGTAACCAGGAACATTAGGAGGATGGTTCCTTACTCTACCTTTGTAGCTTAATGGAAGAAATAACACTATGTGAAAAATAGCAATAAATTTTCTTATACCTTCCATCGAAGTAAAATGAACAGATGTGGCACCTAATTTTAGTGGTGAGGTATCAAGTAAACATTGGTAATGACCCTTAATGACGTAATATTTGTGATCTCATAATAAAAGGAATGCATTAATTAAGAAAAATTATAAGAAATATGCTTAACAAATGTAACTATAACTTATGTCTTATACTCTAGATTATGGGATGACTAACTTTATGAGATTAAGCACAAGTAAAATGTATAAATAAGAAACCTTGATTGTATAAGTGGCTATTACACGCCCTAAACTTATAAACAACATAGTATGAAAAATTTGAGCTACTTGAAAGTCCCTTGAGCTACTATAAAATTATCTAATCTCTTTTCAGCATAAGATTTTGGTGTTGTGATATGGTTTGAGTACCTTCCCTACCCTTGTTATATCCAAAAACAAACATGTGTAAAATTGTTATAACACAAGTATATGCTAGGTCATTTTGGACCTCTTTATGGGTAGTGTGAAGTTTTAGAGGTATGCCTGAAGGTTCTATCACCTTGTTTGAATGAATTAATAGTTATGTTCATATTAATAGACCATATGTCCAATCATGTCAAAAATACGACTATTTGAACCTTTAGTTCCGTTGTTTGCTCTGATTAATTAACACCTTCTTGATAGTGATGTGTTCTTGTTGTGTTTTACTTCCATGAGCATAAATTTGTGTGATTCCCTTTGTATAATTTTTTCGGTTCGGCTCACCCTTGTCGCCTTGTAGCCTGATGATTTTATGATTTATGGTCTAGGAGCGAGTCTATTTCTCCAGTTTGTTAAGGGGAACCTTGATTGTGTTTGGAATATGGCATTGGTGAGCTAGGCTTAGTGGAAAGATTAGGAAACATATGTTAAGGATATGAAGGAATTTTTGAAATTCTCCTTTCTTTTTTGGGAACCATGATGTTGTCACCCTTGTCTATGGGAAGAGAATGTGTAGGTATTTTTTGTAATTTCTTACAAGGGTGTTGGTGTGTTGCTCTATAAATTATTGGTTTGACATCTCTTGTTGTCTATTTTCTTCTAGCTCATTTCAGTGTTCCTATCCATTATAATTTTTTTTTTATTATGGGTAAATAGTTTTTTGAAAGGGACTATACCCTTGTACAACAGTGCTCGAAAGATAGATTTTACCCCCAAAATCCCAACAACAGAGAATAATTTTCCAAGAATAGAACCAACAAAAGTAAACCAGCTACTATAAAAACAACTAATAAACATCAACTTAACAGCAACACAGCTGCCCAACAACTGTGCAGTAGGCCATTTGCCTAGATGTAACAATAATAGCACCCAAAAAGACAAGAATCATACCTTGTCTGATATGGTGGGGGATTTAGATTTGGCGTTTCCCTTCTTTTTCCTATCCACCACTATCCATTCCTGATTTCTCGCATCCACTGCAATCAGAAGAAAAACTGCAATGGATTTGATGGGGATGTGACCCATAAGAAGGGGGGTCAAAACATCCTTAATCACTAAATCAACAACCTACAGAGAATAGTCTTGAGGTAGCTTCTCTATATTGATCTGTGAACCAACCACAACATGTGAGTCAACTTGCAGGGGGCACTAGATTCCTCATCCGGATATGAGTCAATTGTAAGATGTTCAGGTAGAGAATCCTTCCACCAAGCAGTTTTGGTCTTTCGTTTGGAATGTTCACAATCATCTGTAACATGACAAGTTTGGAAGAAACGCCGACATCTGAAGGCAAGTCTCTCATAGTTTATCCTCTGCATCCAGAGCCTTTCACCAATCTGTAGATTGATTTCTGTTGGTAAGAGTTTGGAGGTATCAAGATTGACTAGGATTCGAGCATAAGTAGTATGGGTTTGAATGGATGTCTTATCATCAACTTCCACACATGAGCCTAGAGTATCTCCTATAGCAATGAGACAAGATCTGTTCCAAAGCTGTAGTGGGAGTCCTAGTAAATGAACCCAAATCAAATAGGCATCAAAAGACTCCTCTAACGGGTCGAAAGATGGATACCATGGTTTGGACATAAGCCCATGTTCCCCCCAAACCCAATGTTGGCTAAATATTAAATCCCTATCTTTAGGGGTTTCAAAGACAGCAATGAAATAAGCTTCAGCACAAGGATAAAGCTCAATCTTACCTTGTATTTTTTTTCTCCATCTCTGGGCTATCGAGTCATGGAGCTGAGAAAGCTTAGGCCAAAATTTGTGAAATCTGCATATGAGACCCAGCTAGGAGAGATTTTCCTCCTCCTTAAGAAACTTTAGAAGTAGATCATCCTCAATTTTTAGCGTCGGGACCTCCTAGGAGGGTTTCAAGAGCTCATTTCTAGCATTCTCCTTCTGTTTGGAGACCACTGAAGCATAAGATCTGGACCTATTATCACTGTTATGTTTTCCCTAGTTCTGGCCGACCCCTATTTCTCTCCCTCCATCACCAGATCTACGCATAATCGATTTGAAATGAGCATGGGTTTGACCTCCATTTTCTATAAAGTAGGAGATTGGATTTTTTTTCCTAGTCTCCACTGTGAATGCCCTCATATTTCTTGTTTGCATAAGGGGATTTATCTCCAGCAGAGGTTACTATGTGTTAAGATCTGCTATTTTTATTAGGGGAAGTCCCTTACAACCTACAGTTACTAGTATTAGCGCTGTCAATATTCCCATTGAGACCTTAAAGCGAGATGGATCTATCCATGCTCTTGAGAGTAGATCCGTCATTTTAAAATGCTCCAAGGACGTTTTTATCATTCTGCAATTTTTGTCTTCTATTTTGCGCAGTAAGGAGAGCATTTCTGTGATGAGATCCTTCCTCCAAGATCGTAGGAAATAATCAAGAGAACTGCTATCGTGGCTCCCTTTGTCCTCTTTCTCAATGCATTCCTAATTCCGAAACCCCACATCTCCATTCTCATGGATGCTACTGGCGGACAGGAATTTAGGTTTAGAAAAAAATTTAGGGTTCGCCTTTACCATTGCCTACCAGCGGAGCAAAAAATAATGTTATGCTTGTGAATGTTTTAAGATTCTTTTGAGTTAGGGAAATACTTAAAATAAATAAATAAATTTTGTTATATAAAGTGATTAGTATATCTTGTGTTGATATGTTAGTTTGGGAAAGGGTTAATTATCATCAAAGTGAAAAAAAATTCTAAGTGTTTAGGGTTTCTAAATCAGGATTAATGTTTGCATGTTAGATATTTGAGTGTAAAATTAAGTTATAGAAACCTTGTGGCCAAGATTATTCTTAGTATTACCATGAAAATATAATTGAATCCTTTCGAGTTATACAAGTTCATCCAATGAATAGTTTGCATCCTTTTAAATGCTTTTGCTAATTTAGGTGTTTTACTTGTTGCTAATCCTTGTCTTGTGTGGTCCTTAATTTGTTAAACCTATGAGTATGTGTATTTTCTCAAGAAAAATTGGGGGTCATGATCGATAATTGTTAAAACTTGTCTAAATAATGAACATTGAAGTATAATTCAACCTAAATGTAGATTTCACCTTCTCTTTTCTCGTGTGCTGCACCTATGTATGACTACGTGGACCCCATATGGGCGTAACCCTTCATGTTTTTCTTTGACATTGGTTTTTATTCTTTGGGATATCATTGCAAAATTCCTCTTTAATAGCTAAGTGTTTTAACTTGGTTAACCTTGTAGAGTTTACTCTTGAAAATTAGAATTTGTAACCTTGTTGGAGGAGGTTTAGTATCTACGCCTAATAATCTACCTTCTCTTTCTTGAATAGCGCTGAAAAAAACTTGGGTTCTAGGAACCCACTTTTTATTAAAATAAACATATCTGGTGAAAGACATGAATTTTATTCAAATGCATTGGTTTCCTACCTATTTCTGTGACTTCCAGGAGGAAGTCAAATCTAAGGGGAGGAGGATGTAATGCCCACTCCTCTTCGACACTTATTGTACTATGATTTTAATTTCAGTGATTAGACACATGGACCTTATTGTTATATTTTAGTTAGCATGTTAATATCATACGAGGAACATCATGATTACTATTGTGTTCTGATTGTTACTTTGGACTGTATGGGTGTATTATGGACCTCGATGGATATTTAAGGATATGTTGATGATCCAGAATGGTTACTTTGTTATGTATTGACATTTAGATTTTTGACGTAGTGAGTATATTTGGAGTGTAGGACTAACCATGTGCGCTCTTTGATTTTCTTAATTTATAACAATATGATGGTATTAGGAATCAGTAATGTGTTGTGGAGTGTATCCTGTAGTTAGGAGTTACAATAGATATAACTAATATCACGATTAATGTAGAATGTGAATTTGATTATTGATGATTGTAAATTATTTACAAGAGTAGAATTGAAATGTTAAGTTATTTCAAATAATTGATTGAAAATTCATAAATTTTATGAGGATGATTTATATACATATATGACGATGTTGATTGATATGTGTGTGTGTGTGTGTGTGTGTGTGTGTGTGTGTGTGTGTGTGTGTGTGTTATATTGCTTGATGTACGCTGAATATTCTGTAATGAATTTTTTACATTTATTGATTTCCATGACATATTGATATGGACTTGAGGCCAAAAAGGTATTTCTATTTTCATTTTCATGGACATTTATATCATGATACATTGAAAGGAGATAGGGAACAAAACTAAGAAGGATGTTGTTTTTATCCAACAAGGGCCAATTGACAACTTGTGTGAGTGTTGTGTTATTGCTTTGTTAGGTTCAGAGGTTTTCCCTACCTCATGTATGTGGGCTAGGGTGGTGATGTTTTCTATTTCTTTATTTTGTGTGTTTTAATTTTGTGGAGCATGTTAGAATAATTGGAAAAATTAGTCACTTTATTAACACTTGTTGATGTTTCTTAATTAGCTAATTTAACTTAAAGTTTAAACTAAAAAGAAGAGGTGACATGTTGGTAATAAGTTGGGTAGTTATTTCTTGATTTGTGCATGATGGTGAATGAAATTTATTGCATTTGTGTTGTGTGCACTCTTTCTCCCTCTCCAAACCCGAAATTTGACTTGGAGGGCCCTTTTTGAGACTTGTCGGACAAGTAAACCTTGTCTCTCATCTCTTATAATAATTTGCCAATCATACTTATGAATTATGGGGCTAATTTTTACAATTTTAATGCTTTATTGAGTGTAAACGGACAAATAAAGTCATTTCTCTTCTTATCACGTTTATTTTTTCCTTGAAAGGTATGGGATACATGCGAAGTGTACATGTTGGAATGTCATAACCTTACCCTTTTCATTTATTTTCCTTGGTTTTGGGGTTTGACTTGTTGTGTTGGAGTGGAGGATTGATGAAGTGGCATTCTACATGGATCCAACCCATCATCCTCACCCTTTTTCTATTTATTGGTGTTAATTTGGAGGAATGGGATGACTTGTATCATTTTCTTGATTTGCATTTTCAAAATTTTGGTCATGAAAATTATTTCTTGGAGCTCGAAGGATTTATTTGGTGCTTTCTTTGTTTTGGAAAGGATTAAAGCTTGTACATTCAATATTGGTAAACCTATTATGGAAAGGTAGGGCCTACACCTTGTTCTTTATTACTTGTTGTATGTTTTGTAAATGCATGGGTTTGTGTGTTGTGTGTGGAATTGGTGTAGTATGGCCATAATATGCATGGAAGATATAAAATGGAACCACTTTGGGGAGGGAAAAGTGAAATTTGTAGGCTTGTGGAGGGAGCATGAATAGGGAGTTCTACCTATGGGGAGTGAAAAGGATAAATTGCTATACTTTGTATTTTATACATTGTGAGGGAAAAGGGTTATATTGTGAAGTTTGGATGTGCACATGGAGGTATTTTGGGTGGAACCCCTAACTCATTTGGGAGTTATAAGGAGGTTGTTTCTTTGTTCTATTCTCCCTTGGCTTTGAATGTAATCCTAAATGTTGGGTTTTGTGGCTTGTGTTGTTGTGTTGATTATATGAGTGTTGAGTTGTTTTGTGAAAGCAATTTTTGTTAAATCCATTATTGTGAAAGTTGTCAAATTACCTACACACTTGATGGTTCTTTGGTTAGCACCTGGGGGCCAATAAGGAGGATGGATTCTCCTCTTATTGGATTAAAGGTTGGGCAGAAAGTGTA
This sequence comes from Taxus chinensis, assembly GCA_019776745.2. NCBI lineage: Eukaryota > Viridiplantae > Streptophyta > Pinopsida > Cupressales > Taxaceae > Taxus > Taxus chinensis. The sequence goes on from CM034153.1 coordinate 508,457,565, forward strand.
ACCTACCCCCCTTTCTTTTTATTGTTAATCAAGATTTGATGGAGTGTAATATTGAAACTATGGAGTGAAGATGATTTGAAGTGAAGACTTGTCTATTTGAACCATAGGAAGAATATCTATATTGAAAATTTAACCCTATTGTTTCCACTTAGAGTGGAAGATTGTAATTATTTTATTTTAAAAGAATGTTATTGTAAAGTTCATTTATCAAGTTGGTAATGTTGTAGCACAAAGGAGAAAGTTTAAGTTGTATTTTGTTGAAAATGAACTCTCGAAATATTGGATTATAGTCAAGCTTGCAATATGTATTGTGGAAAGAACTATTTCATTGTAAGGGAATGAACTAATATTCTTGTATTATAAAATAAGGTTCTTGCATTTTCCATTTTCCAATTTCGTATTGTATAGTGGAAAAAAAAAGGAAATATCAAAGTTTTATTATAAATCGATTTTGAAAGAATAGCGTTTTTATATGGAAGTATACTTGTTCTCTTGATATTGATGTCATTTATTTTGTTGTGAAACCAAGGAAATATTTTCTTATCTTATTGTAAAAGTTAGCATATTGGAAGGTTGAAATTATAGCCAAAATTTATACAAGTTATAAGGAGAAAGTCTTATATTTGGAGCTTTAAATCAAGATGTATTTCTAATTATTTACATTGGGTTAAATAAAAAGGCCATTAGATTTAATCATCTCACCTTCATAATTAGTTAGAGATTTACAACTACTTGCCTTACATTACATCATGCAAAATAATTGATTGATTGGATAAATTTTATTTAAGTAAAAAAAAGATACAATTATAATTATTGTTATACCTATCTAAATTTATTATATAAATTTCTATATATATATACATACATAGTAATAAGACAATTTAATAATAAATAAAAAATTTTATACATTTAAACATAGCCGTATGGAATTATAAGACAAATCTTTTATATCTTAAAAAAAATTAAACGTAACCCACGCGGTCTGCGTTCTACTTTTTGTTGTCTTTTGATAAAAGTCAAAATTTTTGGGTGGGCCGTATTTCATGTGTGCCCAGGGGCTCCCCCACCCCAACCTATTTTTACTAAATAATAGGTGGGTTGGGGGGGCGTCCCCCCACCACACACAAACCCTTTACCATATTTTATATCCGTCCAGTTGCTGGCCCCAACTTAATGTTTATATTATTCACCCAAAATACGTATATTCACAATGTATATACATTCAATCCGAAAGAGAAAAATATAAATAACATAAATACAATAGGGTAAAGAATACCCACAAAGGGAAATGGGGGGATATCCCATTTTAACAAAAAACCACAAAAAAAAATAGAGTTGTTAATTCTCCCAAGGTGCTTTGGCCTCCATGGTTTCTTCTCATTCTTTCTCCCAAAGTTCTAAATACAATTGAAAAGAGATTAGGGGAAAATTAAAATAATAAGTCAACATAAAGAATATTAGGACACTTTTAGAAAACCTAAATCCAATGGCTATGATATATTTGATCTAATGGCTCAAATTAGATCCTACATCACTTAAGTGGGTGGCATTTGTTTTGGGAATGGAAATTAAAATAAAAGGGTATGGGTAATTTGTTGAATGGGGCCACTTAGTGGCTAGTCAAATTGTGACTTTTGTGATAGAAAATAAATTAAACCTGATGCATGGTAACTAAATAATGAACTAAAAAGGGATTTTTAAATAAATATTAGTAAGGGGTAGTTAATCAATTAAATGGATTATGACTATTAGATAATGGAAAAATGCTCTTATAAAGTAAATAAACTTAATGGGAGACCTTTAAATAATACATTAATTTGGGGAATAAATTAATAATATTTAATTATTAATTTAACTTTGACTTCCATAAGAAATTGTAGAAATCTTTAATCAAGAAATTAATTCAATCGCAATTAATGTTTACCCTTGAAAATTTCTAAACAAAAATAAAAATTACCGAAATTTTTTCCTAATAAATTAGTAGCTTTAATTATGGTTTTGAACATCGAATTTTGTGGGTGTTACACAAACGAATTATGGAGAGAATGAAAGAAGACATATTCAACTTAAGTGTGTGGGAAGATGATCTACCTAGGCATTACGATGTGAAATGTTTTAAAATTTTAAAATATTGTTTTTTAAAAATTTCATCACAACAGCTCTAATTAGCGACAAAGATTCTTAAGGACACAACAATGAATCCACAATATGTAATTTTTACTGAGGTAGTTCCATATCCATTAGCATTGACTTTATTGAAGACAAACACTAGCACAAGAAAACAAAATAAAATAAACATAAGAAGGGCAAAGACAAAACATATGTAGAAGGGATGATACAAGATCAAACAATAGTCGCAATGTGACTAGTCCCCGCCTTTATGGTAAATTGCTTATTGTTTTAAAACTAGCAATCGCACGTGGGGTGTGCAATGAAAACGCCGAAAGAGTGGTTGGAAGAAAGAAAAAAGAGAAAGTACGAGAAAAATAACGTAGATCAACTTAGTTTAATGAACAAGATAAAAGAAATAGAAATACGAGGCATAAGTTATTCACAATTCTACTTTTTTTTTTCAACGACTTTAGCTATTTAAATCTCAGTACATCAATATCGGATGTACTATTTTCTAAATCTTAAATGTATATGTAGTCTAGGAAACTACAGCAAATTTAAAAGGTAATGTGAGTGTTGATACATGCCTTGACAAAAAAAATGCGGTTAAAAGTAATGTCACTTTCTTATTGCTTTGTGTAATCAATGAACTCACTGCCAGCAACCAAATCCAAAATATTCGAATCCAAACTGCTGAAAAACTTATGATGAAGCATAGACAAGGCACATGACATTTGGGGAAAAGGGGGAAAAGCGACAGCCAGAAGAAAATACCAGGAAATCTTCAAACAAAAGAAAACAATAACTATTTCATTGAAAGCTGAACCCTATGAAATGCGATACTCAGAAAAATACCTAAACTAAACCAATAATTAAGACCATTCCAATGCTCCTTTTGTCCATGCATAAACTAAACCAATAATTAATATAAGCACGAAAATAAATTCTTCTATAAATGTATATATACCCAAAATATCAAAACTCATAGCCCATGGATAGAGAAATACTGCTTCCACATCAAAAACAACGAAAATTAGAGCTGTTTCAGAAGTCTATAAAAATATCATCAACTCAGCTACAATCTGAGTTAAATCATTTTATGCATATCCTGCAATCATGGCATTCCATGAGACCACATTTCTTTGAGGTATTCTATCAAACAGTTCATGGTATTTTTCAAGAAATCCATTTTGTGCATATCCTGCAATCATGGCACTCCTTGAGATCACATCTCTTCGAGGCATTCTATCAAACAATTCACGTGCATTTTCAACAAATTCATATTGTGCATATCCTGGAATCATGGGATTCCATAAGCCCACATTTCTTTGAGGTAATTTATCAAACAGTTCACGTGCCTTGTCTATGCTTCCACATTTTGCATACATGTCTACCAGGCAGTTGCAACTACATCAGTCAAAATTCCTCTATCCATTATGCTTTGATGGATGTCCATACCCTGTTCCAAAGCTCCCGTTTTGGCACAGACAGGGAGGATGCTGACAAAGGTTGTGGAATTTCTGCCTGATTAAATGGCATTTGCTACACAAAGATTTTCATAAAAACACATTTAAATGTATGTCAATTATTGTAGCATACAAAAGACATCGTTATCCTCACAAGGTAGTTACATTGTTTCACCATATACAACAAATAGGTCTTCAACCCAATGAGTTTACATTTGCCAATATACTCCCAGCCTGTGGCAAAATGGGAGCTTTGGAACAGGGCATTTACAACCATCAAAGCATAAAGGATAGAGGAATTTTGTCAGATGTAGTTGCAACTATTCTACTAGACATCTATACAAAATGTGGAAGCATACCTAATGCACATGAACTGTTTGAAAGAATACCTGAAAATGATGTGGTATCAGGGATTGCCTAATGGTTTGTTAGATGTAGTTGCAAGTGCTCTAGTAGACATCTATACAAAATGTGGAAGCATACCTAATGCACATGAACTATTTGAAACAATGCCTGAAAAAGATGGCGTATCAGGGATTGCCATGATTGCAGTATATGTACCAGATGGATTTTGCAGGGATGCTCTCACTCTTTGACCTGTACTAAGACAGTTCAAAGGAAATCTTCCAGACCGAGTCTGTTTAAGGCTTTTACAGCATGAACTTTGTCAGAGTTTGTGAAAAATGGTTTTTTGGAAAATGCGTTATAATTACTTACAAACATTCATGCACTTACAATTGGCAGCTATGAAGCCAAATTCCACAATCTTTGTCAGCAGTATCGACTCATAATATAATGATTGTTGAACAGTGCTAGTATTGATATTTGTCGACATTTACAGTGGTGAACAGAGTATGTGGAAGGCATTGACGTGGCTGAACGTCGCAATTGCAAATGCAAAGGATCTTACAGTTTTAGGGACTGAAATTTTTGGTAAGACTGCTTTACATTCTCACAATTTGCATGCATAACAACATAAAAAATTACTTTCTCTAAGGGAAATTTGTAATGGAATGTACTTTTCACTGTGACAGTATGGCATGAGACCAGTCAGCCGGTGCATTGAAAGTCTAATATGTTCACATATTTTGAAATTTTAAACAAAAATAGTGTGAAGGAAACGGTAATCCAGGCTTTTACTTACAATAACTGCATTCGAGCCTCCTCATCTCTACCTGCAACAAAGGCTATTCCCTCTGCAAGTTTTGCAAAGAACTCGTCTGCTACCAAATGCTCTGCATTTGATCAAAAATGAGGTTGAAATTTTAGCACGGCTAATGTTTGATCAAGCTTCCAGAAATTAGTTGTATAACTTGAGACGAGACAAATAAAAATGTTATTAAAAGCTGTAATGGAACCCCAAATTCTGTCAAGAACTTTAATTTGTACATGGATCAGAGTATGTATCATCCCTTTTCTGGTTTAGGCTAAGTCAGGGAAATAATCAGTCAAATCTTTGGATGTAAAATGACTAAAAACACTCCACTTTTGTACTGTGGAATTTCAATTTTCAACGAACGCGCTAGGATTGAACATTATTTGTAATTTAGCTTGTCAGCATTTGGATGAGACAAAAACAATGCCATAGAAAGCTCCCATAACATTTCATCATGTTGCATAGATACGTTTTATGCAACAACCACAGTTTCTATGGCAATTGATGGGCTTTGGACTTCGGATTTCTCTCCATCTTCCCATATCTCAGGCAGTGCTTCCTTTATATTGTGAATACTTCTAAGAGCAAAATCTGCTCCTTCTGTCCGCACTGAACTGCCCACCTGCAGATTGTAACAAAATTTCAAACAGAAAGCTTCAATGCTATTATTTTAAATCAAATATGAGCTAACATCCAGAGCTTTTCATAGAATCCCAAAAAATATCAAACGCCCTTTATGCTCACCAGTACAGTATGCAAACCCGCAGCTTTGCCAACAGCTATGTTACGCGTACTGTCATCAAAGAAAATATGCAGGTAAACTGTTACATTAGATCCCTTGAACTTCACAAGTTGAGAACTAATTACATGCCTTTCAAAAGAAATAGGGATAAATAAAGACTAATTACTCACTGTTCGTTTGGGGTCTGCATTTGCTATTTTGAGAGCAGACTCTATTGCCTCCAAGGAAGGCTTGCAAAGAATACGATTCCCGATTTGAGACACGGGTGACTTCGACATTGGTGAATCACAAGGAAAAGCTTCCACGCCATCAGTATTATCATTGCTTTGGACTGAGCACAGATCGGTAAATTTTGAGGCATTATTATCAGCAAGTTCTCCAGGAGACAGCATGGAATTTTCCGAATCATTAATACTATAAAAGGTAGATGAAGAGGGATTGAGAGTCTCAAAGCATATGAAACCTTCAAAACAATCTTCCAGACCGAGTCTGTTTAAGGCTTTTACAGCATGAACTTTGTCAGAGTTTGTGAAAAATGGTTTTTTGGAAAATGCGTTATAATTACTTACAAACATTCATGCACTTACAATTGGCAGCTATGAAGCCAAATTCCACAATCTTTGTCAACAGTGTCGACTCATAATATAAAGCTCAAGCTATCAATGTCTACAGGGTAGCATTCTTATTTTGCACTGAGGATTTTATAAAGCGATTGGAAAAAGTGGAAATGTGAATCGCATCTTTCAATTTAAGATTAAAAATATGGACAAAAATAAAATACCAATGGGAATGCTGCCTCGCCATGTGAGGCACGCCCTCAGCTGGTTTGCTGCTTTTTTCACACTATTTCCACAGTATTTCAGGAACTCTTTGAGACTACATCTCTTTTGAGGCATTATATCAAACAGTTCACGTGCATTTTCAACAAATTCATATTGTGCATATCCCGCAATCATGGTATTCCATGAGCCCACATTTCTTTGAGCATTTTATCAAACAGCTCATGCGCCTTGTCTATGCTTCAACATTGTGCATACATGTCTACCAGGCAGTTACAACTACATCAGTTAAAATTCCTCTATCCATTATGCTTTGATGGATGTCCATACCCTGTTCCAAAGCTCCGATTTTGGCACAGGCAGGGAGGATGCTGACAAAGGTTGTGGAATTTGGCTTTACATCTACTAATTGCATTTGCATGAATGTTTCTAAGTAATTATAACACATTTTCAGCAAATCCATTTTGTTGAAAATGGAGGCTAAACAATTTGAAGATATGAAGGCTCTGCCTACTAAAGACAGACTGATATTATCACAAGCAGAGGAAGCTTTGCAGAAGACGGAGTATTTGAATGTGCGGACATACTCCCAGCCTGTGGCAAAATAGGAGCTTCAGAAAAGGATATGGATAGCTCCAAAAAAAAATTTAATTTGAAAGTCTTGTTAAGACTGCCTAATGGTTTCTTAGATGTAGTTGCAAGTGCTCTAGTAGACATACAGAATGTGGAAGCATACCTGATGCACATGAACTGTTCGAAACAATGCCTGAAAAAGATGTCGTATTAGGGATTGCCATGATTGCAGTATATGTACCAGATGCATTTTGCAGGGATGCTCTCACTCTTTGACGTACTAAAACAGTCCATGTGCCTTGTCTATGCTTCCACATTTTTTATACATGTCTACCAGGCAGTTGCAACTACATCGGTCGAAATTCCTCTATCCATTATGCTTTCATGGATGTCCATACCCTGTTCCAAAGCTCCCATTTTGGCACAGGAAGGGAGGATGCTGACAAAATTTGTGGAATTTGGCTTTACATCTGCCAGTTGCAATTGCATGAATGTTTCTAAGTAATTATAACACATTTTTAACAAATTCATTTTGGGCATATCTTGCAATCATGACTGTCCACGATGCTACATTTTTGTGAGGCATTGTGTCGAACAGTTCACGTGCCTTGTCTACGGTTTCACATTTTGCATACATGTCTAGCAGCACATTTGCAACCACATCTGACAAAATTCCTCTATCCTTTATGCTTTGATGGATATCAATACCCTGTTCCAAAGCTCCCATTTTGGCACACGCTGGGAGTATATTGGAAAATGTAAACTGATTGAGTTGAAGGCCTGTTTGTTGCAAATGGTGAAACAATATGACTGCCTCATGAGGATAACCATGTCTTTTGTATGCTGGAATAATTGTATCGCCTATGAGCAATGAAAGACTGGACTGTCTTTCCTTGTGAAACCATGCTCATGAAAATATAGGTCTACACTAATTGAAGATATGTAATAATTGAAAATACAGGTCTGCACTATGTGAAAGGACACTGTTCCACCATTATGCAAGGAACAGGTCATCAACTCGATCAATTAAAATGTGCGAACATACTCCCAGCCTGCGGCAAAATAGGAGCTTCGGAAAAGGATATGGATAGCTCCAAAAAAAAAATTTAATTTGAAAGTCTTGTTAAGACTGCCTAATGGTTTCTTAGATGTAGTTGCAAGTGCTCTAGTAGACATACAGAATGTGGAAGCATACCTGATGCACATGAACTGCTTGAATGAACAACGCGTGATTTTGTTTTACATGAGACTCGGTTTGGTCTGATTGCTGCACTCTTTGACGTACTAAAACAGTCCATGTGGGAGTATGTTCGCACATTTTAATTTTTGTGAGGCATTGTGGCGAACAGTTCACGTGCCTTGTCTACGGTTTCACATTTTGCATACATGTCTAGCAGCACATTTGCAACCACATCTGACAAAATTCCTCTATCCTTTATGCTTTGATGGATATCAATACCCTGTTCCAAAGCTCCCATTTTGGCACACGCTGGGAGTATATTGGAAAATGTAAACTGATTGAGTTGAAGGCCTGTTTGTTGCAAATGGTGAAACAATATGACTGCCTCATGAGGATAACCATGTCTTTTGTATGCTGGAATAATTGTATCGCCTATGAGCAATGAAAGACTGGACTGTCTTTCCTTGTGAAACCATGCTCATGAAAATACAGGTCTGCACTAATTGAAGATATGTAATAATTGAAAATACAGGTCTGCACTATGTGAAAGGACACTGTTCCACCATTATGCAAGGAACAGGTCATCAACTCGATCAATTAAAATGTGCGAACATACTCCCAGCCTGCGGCAAAATAGGAGCTTCGGAAAAGGATATGGATAGCTCCAAAAAAAAATTTAATTTGAAAGTCTTGTTAAGACTGCCTAATGGTTTCTTAGATGTAGTTGCAAGTGCTCTAGTAGACATACAGAATGTGGAAGCATACCTGATGCACATGAACTGCTTGAACGAATAACGCGTGATTTTGTTTTACACGAGACTCGGTTTGGTCTGATTGCTGCACTCTTTGACGTACTAAAACAGTCCATGTGCCTTGTCTATGCTTCCACATTTTGTATACATGTCTACCAGGCAGTTGCAACTACATCGGTCGAAATTCCTCTATCCATTATGCTTTCATGGATGTCCATACCCTGTTCCAAAGCTCCCATTTTGGCACAGGCAGGGAGGATGCTGACAAAATTTGTGGAATTTGGCTTTACATCTGCCAATTGCAATTGCATGAATGTTTCTAAGTAATTATAACACATTTTTAACAAATCCATTTTGGGCATATCTTGCAATCATGACTGTCCACGATGCTACATTTTTGTGAGGCATTGTGTCGAACAGTTCACGTGCCTTGTCTACGGTTTCACATTTTGCATACATGTCTAGCAGCACATTTGCAACCACATCTGACAAAATTCCTCTATCCTTTATGCTTTGATGGATATCCATACCCTGTTCCAAAGCTCCCATTTTGGCACACGCTGGGAGTATATTGGAAAATGTAAACTGATTGGGTTGAAGGCCTGTTTGTTGCAAATGGTGAAACAATATGACTGCCTCATGAGGATAACCATGTCTTTTGTATGCTGGAATAATTGTATCGCCTATGAGCAATGAAAGACTGGACTGTCTTTCCTTGTGAAACCATGCTCATGAAAATACAGGTCTGCACTAATTGAAGATATGTAATAATTGAAAATACAGGTCTGCACTATGTGAAAAGACACTGTTCCACCATTATGCAAGAAACAGGTCATCAACTCGATCAATTAAAATGTGCGAACATACTCCCAGCCTGCGGCAAAATAGGAGCTTCGGAAAAGGATATGGATAGCTCCAAAAAAAAATTTAATTTGAAAGTCTTGTTAAGACTGCCTAATGGTTTCTTAGATGTAGTTGCAAGTGCTCTAGTAGACATACAGAATGTGGAAGCATACCTGATGCACATGAACTGTTTGAACGAATAACACGTGATTTTGTTATACATGAGACTCAGTTTGGTCTGATTGCTGCATTTCTTTTCAAGAAAATATATGCAAACTAAACCCTTGTTTAATGTTCTCAACTCATCAGAATTGTCCTTATGGTCAACAGACTGCTCTGTGTGACTATTAACAGAGACTGCTCTATGTGACTATTAGCCATCCTCAAAGAAACCTAATGAGCTGTATGACTGACAATTAAATTTCACCAGTGAATTGCAGTCCTATTGAGGCGACTTGATGGTCTTAGAAAACAGTAAAAAAAAATGTGTGCGAACTAAATTTAAGTAATTACTGTAAGGTGAAAGCAACTGTGAGTGTCAAACTGGAGCCCTAGTCAAGACCGAGCAATGAAAAGCTTGTGCTTTGACCTTATTTGTCACTTTTTGGTAGGATGTGATGTTGTTAGAATCACCTCTGTGTTTATCCTCTTTTATCGCCCTGCACAGCACAAACCAACAATACAACCAGAGAACCAAAATATAGTGCCTTTGCCATTTTAAATCAGGCTCAAATTCAAACACAGGATTATGCGCAAAAAAAAATTCTCCTCCGTGAACTGTTCGACAATATTCATGCATTAATCGCTCAGATCTTTACAGAGCAGACGGCTTCTAGTAAACCCTAACTACCGCATCTTTTTCTTCGTTTCAGAGGTTTTCACCGCCGACAAGGTATTTTCAAGCATTTTTCACTATAATTTTAAAGATTTTCTTCCCATTGCTTTGAATAACATTAACCCTTGCCCTCAGGGATTTCCAACGACACAGATCTCACGAAACAGCAACATCGCTGCAGCACCCAAACACGCAACCATTTTGCCCTAAACAATAGGTACCACGATCCACGCCTCTTTATCCAATACGACCTAATCCGACAGGCGTAGAAGTACAGGGGGAGATGGTGGCCTGTATGGATAGTGTACAGGAGGAGAGGCACCACAATCTAGAACACAGGGCAAGTATGAATGAAAAGACCGCAACGAATGACAGTCGCCGATGTCTGGACAGATTCGTCGACCAAACGATCTCGGCCATTGCTGTCTTCGTCCGTGTCAGAGCCACTCCCGTTTTCTCACAGAGAACACGCCTTTCGGCGTAATAAATGGAAATTTCAATGCTACCAGCTAAACATTTGTTCGTAATGATCTGTCACTAAAACAATCATTTCGAAACAACGTCGGTAACGTCAAATTGGTTTTCCGCAGTATACAATTTGAACGGCTCTTCGCGCATGCGTGATTGGAAACAACTGAGATATGTAAATTCATGAAATGTAAAGAATTGCATTGTTGATGCCAACAAATTATAATTGAAGTGGAAAAAGTTCTGCCTCCCATTTGTAGTCCTAGAGGTTTAAGGAGAAGAATGTGATGGGTTGTGTGTGGAGAAGGGAAGACTTGTCTCTATGTGCATTTCTCTGAATGTAAGGCTCAAAGTCTGCATGAGTAGCCTCAGGAACACATGACTTAAAGTGAGTTCCACTGTAAAGGCAATTTAATTGTTGGTATTTCCATAGAAGACATTGTTTAATAGAATTCAGGGAATTGAAGGAAGATTGTGGGTTACATTTATCGAGGAGGATGGACAACTGAGAACCTCCTACTCCTTCACTCTGCTTGTGCAAAAAACTAGAAATTTTGACAAGACAATGAGAATTGAGACAGGATGTGATTGAGTCTACTACCACTCCATGTTTGATTAATATTATTACATGCTCAGATTTCCTGCATAAAGAAAAACAGGGAACCCATGTTTTAGATTTTAGTGTATCCAGTTGATATCAACAAAAATTGAAGCTGATGATGGGATATCATGTTATTTTTGCATGATAGGAGATAAAGAGAAGATATGTCAAACGTCATATCACTATGTCAAAATATAGTAGATGTTGCCGCTGTAGAAAATCTTCATCATATTCAGAGCTTCAGCTCTTTACAATCAAGCTGTGCGTACAGCTGTGTGCTTTCAATGCACATCCTTCCTTGCTTGTGTAGATTTCACACCTTTGTGTGTGCATACAAAGCAATTACAATTGCTGTTATTTAAATAGAATAACACACCCACTAATAGCTCTTCAACTGAGCATTCTAAATCTAAACTCATGCTTTAAAACAGTTGCATGCTATGCATGATTTAAAACAGATTTATTTGAATTAAATCTAATGATAAAAATAAGATAAAGCTAACTTAACTAAAGCAAACTAAAGCAAGACTAAAGCTAAAATTAGCTTTCCTAAAAAAGCTATAGTTGGAATTAAATATGCATCACATGCATATTTCCAACACTCCCCCTTAATTTCAAACTGTAGCTTTCACTCTTCTAGAGTTGTGTTTGCTTTTTCAGATCTGCCATGTGCAGGATCACATACTCCCAAACAATCTCTCAAATATTCAAAAACTTCTTTTGCTAAAGCCTTTGTAAAAATGTCTGCAAACTGATCTTCAGATCTACAAAATTCAAGATGAATTTCCTTGTTGTTTACCAGCTCCCTGATGAAATGATACCTCGTATCAATATGCTTGCTCCTCTTATGAAAAACATGATTTTTGGACAACGCTATGGCTGAGTTGTTGTCACAAAAAATCTGTGTAGCTTCCACTTGTTTCTGTTGTAAATTTGTCAACACTCTTCTCATCCAAACAGCTTGACATGCTGCTCCTGTTGCTGCTACATACTCTGCTTCTGCTGAAGATAACGTGACAATGGGCTGCTTCTTTGATGCCCATGAAACCACTCCTGTTCCAAAGTGAAAAGTATAGCCGGATGTACTTTTCCGATCATCTATACTTCCAGCATTGTCACTATCTGTAAAACCAATGAGTTTGAACTCATCTGAACTTGAATAAAGAATTCCATAATTTCTTGTTCCACGTACATACCTCAAAATTCTTTTTCCAGCTTGCCAATGTGAATCTTTTGGAGATTCCATGAACCTTGATATGAGGCTTACACCATACATGATATCAGGCCTTGTGGCCGTCAAATACATAAGACTTCCAACCAATTTTTTAAACAATGTTGGATCCACAAATGATCCTTCATCCTCTTTGCTCAACTTCAAACCTACTGCAACTGGTGTTGGTGCTGGCTTACAATTCAACATGTTAAACCTTTTCAAAACGTCAGTTGCATACTTTGCTTGTGAGATAAAAACTTCACCTTCTGATTGTTGAACTTCAATACCCAAAAAGTAATGCATAAGACCAAGATCTGTCATCTCAAACTCCTTCTTCATGGCTGATTTGAATGACTCTGTAGATAGATTTCCAGTAATGATCAAATCATCTACATATAAAAAAACAATTAAAATTTTACCTTGCTCATTTATCTTGGTGTATAAGGTAGGCTCACTGCTGCTCCTACTGAAACCATTCTCAATCAAATAAGAATCTATTCTGCTGTACCAAGCTCTAGGTGCTTGCTTGAGACCATAGAGTGCTTTCTTCAATCTGTATACTTTTCCTTCATGACCTTCAATCTCATAACCTTCTGGTTGATTTACATAAACTTCCTCTTCAAGGAATCCATTTAAGAATGCTGATTTAACATCCATCTGATAAATAGGCCATTTGTTTTGAGCTGCAATTGCTAAAACCATTCTTACTGTATCCAAACGTGCTACTGGTGCAAATGTTTCGTTGTAGTCAACTCCATATTGCTGCGTAAAACCTCTTGCAACCAGCCTTGCTTTGTGCTTTTGTACTTTTCCATCAGCATTGTATTTTGTCTTGTAGACCCACTTGACTCCTATCACGTCCTTTCCTTTTGGAAGATCCATTAGCTCCCATGTCTGATTCTTCTCTATAGCATCAATCTCATCATCTATGGATTTTTCCCAAACTTCATTCTTTATAGCCTCTTCGTAATATACTGGATCTGCAGCTTGAGAAAATAATGCAAAAAATGAAAATGAGTTAGTTGTATCAACATTATAAATCTCACTTAGACTTCTTGTTTTCCGCTGCACAGGAGTATTTGATGCAGGACTACTTTCTGGTGATGGAGTAGCTTCTGGTGTTCCCTGTGGTGTCTCTTGCATGGCTGAAGATGGCTGAAATCTTGGTGACCTCCTGACTGTAGATGGAGGTGTAGCTTGTGCTACAACTTGTGGTGCATGTCCAAGATTTGTAGATATAGTAGCTTGTTTCTCTAAAGTTTCATCTGTCATATCATCATGTGGAATAGATGTTGCTATACTCACTATTTTCTCTATACTTCCATCCCATGCTTCATTCTCAATAAACTGTACATCCCTACTGATCACAACCTTTCCAGTGACTGGATTTTACAACTTGTATGCTTTTGTATTCTCTGAATACCCAACAAAAATACATTTTTCTCCTTTGTTGTCTAACTTCTTCATTAGTTCATCAGGTACATGTGCATATGCTACACAACCAAAAACTCTGAAATGTGAAACACTGTGTTTCCTATTAGTCCATGCTTGTTGAGGAACCATGTTCCTAACAAGTTTCGTTGGACACCTGTTCAAAATATAAACAGAAGTTGCTACTGCTTCTGCCCAATACTCATTTGGAAGATGTTTTTCCTTCAACATGCTTTCTCGCCATCTCCATGATGGTTCTATTTTTCCTCTCTGCCACACCGTTCTGTTGTGGTGTATACCTGGTAGTAAACTGCTTGTGTATACCATGATATCTGCAAAAATTCATAAACTCATTAGAAACATACTCACCTCCTCTGTCCGTTCTGAGAACTTTGATGTAGTATCCACTTTGCTTTTCCACTAATGCCTTGAACTGCTGAAATGTATCAAAGGCATTTGATTTATTTCTCAAGAAATAAACCCATGTCTTCCTTGTGTAATCATCAATGAATGTCATAAAATAAATACAACCTTCAATAGAAGCTGTCTGCATAGGTCCACATAAATCTGAATGTACAATCTCAAGTGGTGCACTTGCTCTTGCTGTTTTGCCAACTGGAAATGAATCTCTGTGTTGCTTTCCCAAAATACAACCTTCACATACCCTTTCAGGTTTCTGAATCAATGGCAAACCTTTAACCATATTTTTTCTATATAATAAATTCAAACCTCCAAAATTCAAATGTCCATACCTTAGATGCCAAAGCCATGTTTCATCCTTCATAACTGAATGAAAAGCTGATTGTGTTCCTTCAGCGCAGACTTGATTTTCATTGGCGCAGGACTCATCTGTTTGAGTGCAGGACTCAACAAAAGACTGATTTGGCTTAATGCATGACTTTGCTGCAAACAGATCTGATTTCTTCTTCTTTCCAGGTTTCAAAATCAATGGAAACATCTTATTGCTTCTCATCTTCACTTTTGCAATCAGCTGAGTGCTAGGAGCTTTGTCCACAATCACACACTCATTGTCTTCCATATAGACTCGGTATCCTTTCTGTACCAGTTGTCCAATACTCATAAGGTTATGTTTCAAACCTGCAACATAGTAAACATCTTGCATACTTGTTTGCTCCCCCTGTCTTGTTAGAATACTAACCGTGCCTTTTCCTTTCACAGACACAATATTGTTATTTCCAAGAGTTACATCACTCTTAACTGAATCATCCAAACTAGAAAACAAATCTAGATTACCTGTCATGTGATTACTGCAACCTGAATCTAAATACCATACATCACATGGACTCTCTTTTGACAAATTACATTCAATAGGGGATAAAGAAGGTATTGCTTCAGCAATCCTTGTGCATGCAATAAACATAGGTTTAGAAATAGAACTTCCAACCTGATTTTGATTTTGTCTCTCTTGATCATATTGTTTTTTCTTGCAATCATAAGCATAGTGCCCATACTTCTTGCAATAATGACACTGAACATGAGACTTATCTTGTCTCTGACCATAACTCTATTCTTGGTTATGTCCTCTTCCACTTGAGTATGATGAACTGCTGCCACGTCCTCTGGATGGACTTCTTCCTCTGCCTCTTGGGCTGAAACTTCCTCTTCTTTTGCCACGACTACCTGCTGTCTGAGATGCAAAAGCCTGATCTACACTTGCATGTGATCTATTCATCCTCTGTTCATGATTGATTAGTGATGCATGCAACTCATCAATAGAAAACTGACTCAGATCCTTAGTTTCTTCAATAGCAACAACTAAAGGATCAAATTTCGTAGGCAAACTTCTAAGCAATTTTTCAATAATCCTTCTGTCCTCAAGAGTCTCACCATGAGATTTGATTTGATTGACTAAGCCAACTACATATGTAAAAAATGATTCTACAGAATCTGAATCTTTCATTGCTAAATTCTCAAAATCTCTACGAAGTAACTGTAGCTTGGCGGTTTTTACTTTCTCTTTACCTTGATATGCAACTTGTAAAGTATCCCATGCAGTCTTTGCTTGACTGGCTACTGCCACTCTTGGAAGAATGCTTTCATGCATTGCCTGATGAATATAGAAAAGAGCTTTGCCATCCTTCTTTCGTAACTCCTTCAAAGTATCTTTCTCTGCTTGAGAAAGTGCAGTATACGCTGTTGCATTTGCGGGCTCTGTGTACCCATCTTCAACGATCTCCCACACGTCTTGAGATCTGAATAGCGCCTTCATGGTCAACGACCAGTATTCGTAATTCTTTCCATTAAATTGCGGTGTCTGCATACCGGATGTAGAAGCCATAGCTTGCTACCAATTTAATAAGCTGCTGGAATAACCTTGCTCTGATACCAATTTGTAGAAAATCTTCATCATATTCAGAGCTTCAGCTTTTTACAATCAAGCTGTGCGTACAGCTGTGTGCTTTCAATGCACATCCTTCCTTGCTTGTGCAGATTTCACACCTTTGTGTGTGCATACAAAGCAATTACAATTGCTGTTATTTAAATAGAATAACACACCCACTAACAGCTCTTCAACTGAGCATTCTAAATCTAAACTCATGCTTTAAAACAGTTGCATGCTATGCATGATTTAAAACAGATTTATTTGAATTAAATCTAATGATAAAAATAAGATAAAGCTAACTTAACTAAAGCAAACTAAAGCAAGACTAAAGCTAAAATTAGCTTTCCTAAAAAAGCTATAGTTGGAATTAAATATGCATCACATGCATATTTCCAACAGCCGCTGATGACACATTCGTAGTTTGCTACAGTAACAGAGCAGTAGATGAGTTTTTAGAAGAAGTATATGAATATGAAAAAACTATAGCAATACTGGGATATCTACACCTTATGCAGCCATCTGGCCTCATCCATCAAATAATACAGTCTTTAGCTATGAGGAAATGGTGCAGTCCGCAGACATTACAACTTAGAATGCAAGACAAAATCGTTAATTAGAAAAACATTTCAGAAACATAAGAAGAATGTCAAGAAATTACAATCAATTAGCACCAAATACTTTTAAGTAGCATTTGATTAAGGCCTAATTGTAAACATAATGAAGTTTGATGAAAATAGTGTAAAATCATTGAGTAAACTCTAGATCTAAAAATGCTTTGTAATATTGATGCTGCAAGATCAGCTTATGAAATTTCCAGTTGCATTTCTCCATCTGTTTGAGCAAGGGGATTTACAAATCTTGAATTTATCATGATTAGTTTACAGTACAAGGCTTCCATCATTTCATAAGAAGGTTGTTCCTAGCATACCATTATATGAACGTAACTTTGCATTTGCTTTTGTTGACAACGATGGATAAGGTCGATCAGAACAACTGACACAAATCAAGAATGTGATAGTTGATAAGTTAATCTGCAATAGGCATAATATGATAGACAATCGTATAAAGAAACTATGAGGAGAAGTGGAATTATGCAATTGATTTATAAAAATCCATCATCTATATATCCAAGATAAGTAAACTCTCACACGTGTAAAGAAACTAGCTAGATAATATGAAGAGATGAAACAAAAAAAAGTGTTTAAACATTGGAACACTAAACCATAGGGAAATGAGTTATGTATAAAGACCATATATAGATATAGAGCTCTAGAAATTCCTTTTCTAATGTAAATGATAATAAACATTTTTGTAATCACTTTACCACATGCGAACTAAAAAAACTAGTTTACCAATGAGCAAAACAAAATACTAATGCTTATGCATATCAAGGAATCGGATAAATACGTATAGGTTACTTTCTTGTACTTACGCTCTTATAATCGATAGCAGCAACTTTGAAAATTGATCAAAAACATGTTGTAGTGTAGATTCAACAAATATTAGAAGAGAACACGACATAGATAAATAGTCTTCATTGATTATCGTGAAATAAAATTTAACCGTTCATGCCAAAAGTCAATGCTAAATTGGATAAAGTAAAGCACGTGGCAATTTAACACTGAGATGAAATTATTGAGATTTTAATGTTATGAAGTTTGTGGTAATTATATTTTTGACAGGGGATGCATCAAAAAGTTTCGTCTCCTCATGGTGTTACCTAGGACTGTCATAGTTCATTTATAAGATAAATTTGTAGGAGAGGTGTAAATAACTCAAAAAATTATGATGGAGAAATAGTTGAGTGTAAATTTTTTTAATTAGCTGTAAAATATTTATAATATACAAAACTAGAATAGAATTAGGTTAAGGCGGATGGAATAGAAATTTGTATATGAAGAGGTGCATTTTCTATTTGTAATGTACGTGGAAGTTTTATACATTTTTTAATGTAATTACAACTAGATGTGCAGTTGAGTATCGAACTTCAAATTTACAAACATCAAAAAGAGCATATAAATCTTTTGTGAAGAGTTTTGTGCCTGTGTAAAGGAGAACAGGGGAAAATCATTTGCATTATGGGAATGTATATTTCTATGTCAATTGTACCTGTACATGGAAGACAACAAAAGTTAACGTTAAATACATATGAGTTTTGCAGATTGTAATTCTAAGGAGACTACAAACTGTTGTATAAAGATTTTTACATACCTTATTAGTGGAGGTATGTTTTGATGTCAAGAATGAAATTGCTATAATTGAGTATGAAGACACCTTCTAGAGTGAACTGTCGAAGTAGATATACAATTTCATTATTTTTTTTGTAGGTATTCCTTATGATTTTTTTGCAGGTATTCCTCATGTATTTAGACAATAGAGGACCACAAAGAATACTTATGATATTTAAGTTATTTGTTGTTATATTTAACACAAGTCTATGCGAGTAATGAAGGGAAGATTGTTGATTGCAACTAATGCAGTTGATTGTCATTTGATTTGCATTTTGGAATTGCATTTTGGAATTGCATTTTTTGCATACAACCTCGAATGACTTGGAATATACATTTGGAATTGACAATTTCCCTTCTACCTGATGGGCCAAAATATGAAGAGTAAGTGCATGGTAAGAGACAAAGAATGGAAAAATAATAAAAGTTATAAATCAAATAAGAAAGTGATGGACTCAACGTTTTCCTTACCTCAGTCGATTCATTGAGTACTACTTAATGCAGCTCTTTGATTTTTTGTTCTACTTTCAGAGTGGTGAAAAATATAGAATGACATGTTCTCAATGCTTTATCATGACCATTTCGCTTGACCACATTCTTGAACAAGTATATTGGGAATTCATTTTTGTGGAACTATTGTTCAACTTGACCGAACAGAGTTACAAATGTCTCAAACAAGTAGATCTATGGTTGTGAATAATGTGACAATGATCAGCTTATATTTACCGAAATAAGGAAACAAAGAATAGAAATGTTAGAGAGTTTAGATGTAGTAGTAATTACCACCGCTTTGTCTCCTGGACTTTGACCATCTTTAATTTCAAAGATAAACTATTTGCTTATCCTTTTGGCAGAGATTACAATAGTTATAATTGTCTATGTTGTAAATATGTATTCATTGATTAGTAGTTGTTTTATTGTCGTGTCTAGTATGAATTTGTAGTCCGTGAAGATTAGGGGTATGTTCTCTATGTTGGTGCCATCATTCGCTAGCAGTATGCACTCACAAACACCTCGATCATAACTAGTTTTTGGTGTCATGTTTGTAGTGCCAATTCCTCTTCAACACTTATTTTATTTTGATTTTGATTATTGTTGATTGTAGAGATGGATATTATTGTATCATTTTTTTAGCATGATGTTAGATGATAGAGATATTCTGACCATTGATGGATTTTGATTCATAGTATGATTTGTGTGGATTCTTAGAGACGTAGAGAGACATTTTTATATTCATGATGATATGTGGTTAGAATATATATGCACTGACATTCAAAATTCTCGTCATGTTGACTATGATGTAGCATTTGAACTAATCTCGTGATCTTACTTATATTGATGAAATGGTAGAATTGAGATGTTGATTAAATTTTAGACAAATGATATCATTGTTAGTTGAGATGATGACTTAGTTATATGAGAATGTTTATTGATTGATCTGTGCTTATTTTATCCTTTATGTATTTGATGCGGGCACAAGGCCAAAGGAGGTATTGTGTGATTTTGTAGGTAATTATATCACAATAATAAAAAGGGTGTTAGGAGACCAACCACAATGGAATACTTGATGGATAAAACGATAGTCACCATGGCAACTTGTGTAATTTGTTATGTTTGTTTTAATTTGTTACAGGGTCCCCATGGGGGGTATAACCTCCAGTTGTTACCATGGGATTTGTGTGTAATTCTTTCCCTTTTCTTTTATTTAATTGTTGAGTATGTGATTTAATTTGTGATGTAATTGTTTTTTATCATTGTTGATTAATGTGTCTTAATGAAGTAATTTAATCATGATTATTAATTTAATTGGGGATGTGAAAAATGGGGGCCATTTATTAGAGTAGTTGGCCTTTTGGATTTTGTGATTTTTTGAGTGTAATTAACTTTGAGTGTTGTGTACTCTACCTTGCTTGGGAAATTCGGATTTGGGCTTAAGGGCGATTTTTTGAGGCTTGTGGGACAAGTTAAGCTTGTCCCAAACCTCTTAATTTCATATACCAACTCTACCTATGGATTGGGGGGTCAAACATAGACCCCATTATGTATTTTGTAATGCAAAAAGGGACATTTATTGCAATTTTCTTACATGGGTTTTAAAGTATGTCCTTAAGGGGTGTGGGTTTTGATTGTGTGTGTAAGAGGCTTGTCATTTCTCTCAACAACAAATTTATTGTTCCTTACAGGGTTCATTTTAAGACACCCCTATAAAATTGAAGGTGGAAAATACCTGGTGAATATCCCCATAACCAGTTTTAGCGAAAGGCAAATTTGACAGTATTCAAAAATGAAATTTTTTGCCTGGTTTTCCATGGCTCCATCAGTGATGTGTGACAACACTAGTTCGTAATGACGTGCGAGTCACTGGCGCGACACTAGTTTGTAATGACGCGCGACACTGGTGCGACACTAGTTCGTAATGACGCGCTACACAAGCTAATAATGATATACGACACTGGATAGTAATGACGTGCGACATTGTCACCTGCTGTCGCGCGTCAGTGTCTGTTAATGACGCGCGACACTGCCTCCTACTGTCACGTGTCACTGGACCCTGATGACGTGCGTCATTTGCTCCTACTGACGTGCATCACTGGCTAATATTGACGTGCGTCAGCTAGGACTGTTGTCACGTGTCAGCTATGACCTTTGACGCGTGACACAGGCTTCTATTAATGCGTGACACTGTACCCTAATGACGCGCATCACTGGAACCTGTTGACACACGTCAAAGGTATTAGCTGACGCACGACAATAGGAGGAAGTGACGCATGTCAGTAGGGGACAGTGTCGCGCGTCACTAGGTGCTAGTGTTGCGCATCAAATGTTTTAGATGACGTGCGACAAAAGTTAGAGCTGACGCGTGTCAATAGTACCCAGTGGCACGCGTCAGTAGGGGCAAATGACGCATGTCAATAGGGGCCAGTGATGCCCTATTTAGCTTATAAATACCCTTGTGCCGCTCATTTTCTCGTTTTGTTTTCCCGTTCTTGAATTTTTGCAGGTCTAAATCATTGTCAAAGACGCAATTACAGCTATAATGTCGACTTCACATGCTTCCCAATTGCAAGTTCAGCAAGAAAATCAAGAGAATCCAACTCAATCGATTTCAAAAATCAACTACAGGGATCCCTTATGCCCTCACATCCATACAGCTTTAAAGATGTCTTCAGAATATCAAGCTTTGATGAAAGAGTGTGAATTTACAGGGCTCGTGAATATGCCCCATTTCGAAACAGATCCGGATATTTTGAATTACCTTCTGTCATGCTACAATTCAGAGGACGGTATTTTTTATGTGACTCTGAACGATGGCCAAATGTTCCAATTCACTATTGAAGCAAATGACATCCATCAGTTTACGGGCCTTCCTTTCAGAAATTTACCAATTGTTACAACCAAGGCAACACTCCTGGAAGAAGACAAGAAATTTCTCGAATCAACGTACGGTTTCCATGTTGATTGTAAGTATAATTCGTTTTAATTCATATTTTTTATTGTTTTTTATTCTGATATAATTTTCTGTTATAAATTTATAGTAATTATCACTGTTTCACATTTGCAGCCCATGTCAATAAATCCAGGCGTGGTGTAGATACACAATCAATTGCACACCACTTTCTTGCTGCACTTATTTCATTTTTTCAAGCCAGAATTGTTTTGCAGGGTCGCCAAACAGATATACCAAATTGGGCCATTGCATACATTTGTGCCACTATCTCAAAACGACAATTCGATTGGTGCACATATCTATCCAAAAAAATAAGAACTGACATAATAAATTCAAAACTCTCAGATAAACCTTTCATTTATTCAACAAACTATCTCCTCGGCTTCTACTATGAGGCAATTTTAAATTTAAAAGATAAAGAAATTCCTACTTGCTCTGATGAGGCTTTGAAGAAATTCTCAATTCCATTTGAAGAACAACAGGTATAAACTATTTAGTTTGTAATTGTATTTCAATTTTTGACATTACAGTGCAGTTATTAAAACTTAAATTTTAATGTTTTGCAGAGAAGATATCTTGAAGCCCTTCCTCGAAAAAAGAAATTATCGAGAGGAAGAGGCCAACAACACACGGAGGCTTCGGGGGACTCCCAATCTGAAATGGAAGCTCACTCCTCTCCAAACCCTCAACAGTTTGAACTCGTTAAACGCCAGAGAAGTAATACATTCTCATATATTATTTACAAATTCCAAAGTTGCATATTTATTTTTCAATTTAAATTTTAACCAAAAGAATTGACATTATTTAATATTGATGAATTGCAGGGACTTTGGAACCTTCTTCCCCAACTCACTCCATACAGTCGCATGCATTCATATCTTCTGAACAGCCACTGAGTACAACTCCTACAAGGCCACCCGTAGCACCGAGAAAAACAACCCCTCGACAACAAGGTACAACTTTTCTATAGAACGTTTAATTTCGTAGTTTTGACTTTATGAATTGTTTTAATATTTTTCATATTTTCTTGTACTTTTCAGCACATGTCAGTCATGATCAAACCATAGCACCGACACCCACTCAACCATTAATTTTTAAAATGCCAACCAGAGGAACAGTGAAAAAGAACATTGGTAAACGCATGCCTTTTGCTCCGGCCCCTAGTGGGACACTAAACCTTGCCTCCTCGTTTCGAATTCCAACTCTATCACTTGGTGGCTTGCCCAGTGCAACGTGCATATCTATTTTGAACAATATAAATTTAGATGAAGATTATTTGGGCATTGATAGCAATGACCCAACTAGTTTTTTCGATACCCGCAAGATGATTCAAGGCCAGCATGTATACTTCAAATTTCAATTTTAATATGCTTTACAATTTTTAATTACATTCTGATTTAAATTTATTTATCTAAATCTTGTTTAATTTTTTCAAAAACAGGATCAGCCCACCCAAAGGCAGAAACAAGGAGCAGTTGATCTTGGTGAAAGCCCCCATTCTTCTCCAGCAAGATCGTCTGCATCAGATTCAGATAGTGAACAGTTGCCACATTTTCCTTTGGAGAACTTAATTGGTAATGATTGTCAATCCCATGTCAGTGAGTTTATTATTCCTCATATCCAACAGCTTATAGAATGGGAGAAAAGGGCTAAAGTTCTTATCAATGAGATTATTAGTCGTTATGAAAATTATTGGCAACGGGATAGTTTATACGCAGCAGTCCAGAATCAACCTGCGAAGATGGATTCCTTACTTACCCAAGTAAGATGTGGGACTATCACGTTTAACAACAACTATAAAGACGACATTTTAGATAAGGCACTAAACAAATTGGAAAATATTAGTGCCGAGGCCCAGGCGTATTTTAACAAATGGTCCAAGGACAAGGATTTGGTATCAATCGCAAATGCCGAAAGAGATAGAGCGGTTGTAAGTACTATTACATTTAAACAAATTTTTGTTAATTTGAAAATTTGAATTTACATTAATATTTTGATATTGACATTACTCTTTTTGTGCAGTTGAAATATGAAAATTTGAAGAGTCAGGCGAAGGTTTTGCAAGTTCACTTGGAAACAGCAAAGAACAGCTTATCCGCAGCAAAAAATTTGAAGCAAAATATTGTTTTGGTTAACAAACAAAACAATACACTAAAGCGGATAATTAAAGAGCATGGTCTCGACCCTGACATATTATTCAAAGCCAAAGCAGCTGCTGATCCAAATTTGCTGTCGCATGGAGATGCAACAAATCAAGAAGAAAGAATTATAAAAAATCTGGACAGTGCTGCAGAAGATCTTATAAGTTCAGGGGTTATTTCTGGTGTTGGGGAAAGAGGTACATCCACAATGGAAGAATCCGTTGGGGAAGAGAGCAGAGTAGAATTGTATAAAGAAAAAGAGTGTTTTGAAAATTAGAAACTTTTATTATTGAGGAAACTTTATATATTGAATTTGAAAACTTCTACTATTGAGTATGTACTATGGTATTTGAATTTAATTATATGGATTTATATAGTCTTTAATTTTAATTGCATTAGATGGTGATTATCATTAATTATATGTATGTTTCTTGTTTACTTGCATTGTCATGAATTGTATGTGGACGTAGATGATGAATGATGATAACTGATAATTAATGATAGATGATGATGAAAGATGATGATCAATTTAATGTGTATAATGTAAAATGTAGTGCCTAAATATCTTGTGGGACTTTAATTATCTTGAAAATTATGTTTTTGGGAAAAAATAGCAACTAAGATTTGAAGCAGATCTTTAGGATTTCTCCTTAATAGACTTATGGTGTAGGAAAATTCTATTTTAAAGAGATTCACCTCTATATAAGTGCATAATCTCTCATTAGAGAGGTTGTTTGACATCCAAAATAGTCAAGACCATTTGTCAAAAAATAACGTTTTGCTGGAAACAATCAAGACCATGGTTTAAAAGATATGGTTTTGTTATCATGGATATTGTTTTGTGTAGAGTAGATTGACAAGTTGCTGTAAATAGTCAAGGTTATGGAGGCTAGATTAACCAAAGTTGGAATAACCATGTGATTAAAAGATAGGTCAAGCTCGATATAGAACTTTTAAGTTTAATGTCAAACATATAAGGTTCTTATCGTGAAGATTAGTCTTTATAGATCAAGTTCATAGGTTGAAGAATCCTATCATTTTTTAATATTTGATAAGGGTGAAGAATAATTGTGGATTAGAACTGGGAGGCTATAAGTTGGAATAATTTTGAGTGTGTAAGAAAATATTGAAGGTTGTAAACTAGATCATAGCAAACTATGTGTGTAAGATTTTTATTAGATAAAGACTCTGTCAAGTTGATTTAAATAGTTGTGATTAGTGTACATTTGGCAGGATGACTATTGATATGGAAGATAGCATTAGAATTGAGTTTGAGTAACAGTGTTAGAGGATGACCATTTAAGTCTAGAAATAGATCTATTTATTCATGGATAAAACTCTGAAGAAGTGATGGATCTATGACAATAGTTGAATTTTAGGAAGAGTGTCTGGACTTATATTTATAATAGTATAATGTATTGTTTGAATAACTATCGTGTTAAGAGGATATATCAAAGGATTATAAGTCTAAAAATAGACCTATTTCTTCATGGAGAAATCATCACTGGTAAGAAATTAAACATAATTGCAAATATGCTAGGGTTTAGCTTACCTCTTGCGTATTAGATTGTTGTGAAATCATCAAGGGTAACGTGCTAGATCTTTGTTTTTCCTGACATTGTAGATAGAGGGGTGAGTTGCCTGACATTGTCAGTCCTGAGAAGTGCCAGAAACATATTTAAATATATACACCAACAATATCTTTAAATAAATGATAACAAGAGCTGAAAAAATGTAAAGTAACAAACAATAAGATGATGTTGAAGAAGATACTTATTTAAAATTGAAATCATCCCCGGTAATGTGCTAGATCTTTGTCTTAATAAAATTAAACAGAAAAAATGGATTAGTAGATAGATGGGTGAGTTGCCTGACATAGTCAGTCCGGAGAAGTAACAGCTTCCTCAAACGGATGTCAACCCACGTTTTCAAAAAATAAAATATTGTATTTAACTAAATGTAAATCTATAAACATCTTTAATGATAACCAGAGCTGAAAAAAATGAATAGTAACAAACAATAAGATTAAGGGGAAAAAGATACCTCCTTAAAGTTGAAATCATCACTGCCACTAGTAATGAGCTATATCTGTGTTTCAAAAAAACCCAACATGAGAAATGGATTAGTAGATAGATGGGTGAATTGCCTGACATTTTTAGTATATAGACCTGTAACATCTTTAATGAAAACCAGAGCTGAAAAAATGAATAGTAATAAATAATAAGATTAAGGGGAAAAAGATACCTGCTTAAAGTTGAAATCATCACTGCCACTGGTAATGAGCT
This sequence comes from Taxus chinensis, assembly GCA_019776745.2. NCBI lineage: Eukaryota > Viridiplantae > Streptophyta > Pinopsida > Cupressales > Taxaceae > Taxus > Taxus chinensis. The sequence goes on from CM034153.1 coordinate 508,484,162, forward strand.
AGATCTATGTTTTAAAAAAACCCAACATTAGAAATGGATTAGTAGATAGATGGGTGAATTGCCTGAAATGCAGACTAAACAACCTGTATTCTTAGCATCCAAGAAAAAATACAGTGCCTTCTTCAGATAAATCATAGAAGTTAATTTTGTATAGAATTCACATCTTGAGATTCTCTCTTCAGGACTACTTCTTGGAGTGGTTGAATTAAAATATGTCTCTCTTTTTCAAATTTTAAAGGTGGTGCATATGATCATAGCTCAATAAGGCTATTTACATATCATATTAGTTACAAGAATAAGGTTTGAAAGATACAATAAGGGTAAAGTGATCAAAATTGTTGTGTAACGGAAAGTTGTTTTTACTTTCTAATTATCATTGTTGAGCTGATGAAATACTTGGTTGACCATTGCAATGAGTATCAAAGTATAAAATTCCTGCTACCACCTTGTTTTGTTTTCCTTTGCTGAAGATACAATGTTCAAGTGTATGTTTGAAGACAATTTTCTTGAAGCTCCCCCATTTCTATGCCTTGAATTGATTAATCATGATCTTCTTGAAGTACAATTGATAAAATCAAGTGTCTCAAATATTGAAAAAAAATTTACAGCTCAACATAAAGTTCTCTGTGCAAGGTTGGATCATCTTAAAAAGGTAACATTGTGTAAATTTTGTCAAGAGTGCCTTACTGGTACCTCATCTCAAACTCAGTCTTAGCATATATCATGAAGTTTCTTTTTGAACTTATCAAACAAGACCCTATATCATCATCAAGTACACACCAAACACTGTTTCTTTGGTCTGGGGATAAATTTGAAGGCTTCATCTCAATTGGCTGCATTGCAAACATGAAGGGAATTTCCTCTAGAGCAAAAGAGGTGAAAACTTCGAATTCCATTAAATTTTGGATAAGAAATCAATTATTTGGTAGTCTCAGGCTTTCTCTTTGCATAAAGAGATCCATCTAGTCACTCATCACTCCTGATGCGCGTCAATTTAACGTCAACGGTCTTGACCGACGCACGACACTCCCTGCTATTGACGCACGTCACTGGCACCTAATGACGCGCATCACTGGCACCTAATGACGCGCGTCACTGGCTCCTAATGACGCGCGTCACTGGCACCTAATGACGCACGTCACTGGCACCTAATGACACACGTCACTGGCACCCATTGATGCACATCACTGTCTCTTTTTGACGTGCGTCACTGGATTTTTTGACGCGAGTCACTGGCTCCTCTTGACGCGCGTCACTGGATTCTATTGACACGCGTCACTTTCTCCTATTGACGCGCGTCACTCACTCCTATTGTCGCGCGTCACTAGGACTATTGTCGCACGTCAACTAGAACCTTTGACACGCGTCAAATGAAGCCATTGATGCCCAATTTAGCCTATAAATACCCTTCAACCAGTCATTTTCTCGTTTTCACCTTCCAAATCTTGATTTTTTGTAGGTCTCGATGCTTCCCAACTGCAAGTTCAGTAACAAAAATCAAGAGAATCCAATTCAATCGTTGTATATTATGCCCTCACATCCATACGGCTTTAAATATGTCTTCAGAATGTCAAGCTTTGATGGAAGAGTGAATTTACAGGGCTCATTAATATGCCCCATTTCGAAATAGATCCGGATATTTTGAATTACTTTCTGTCATCCTACAATTTAGAGGATGGCATTTTTTATGTGACTCTGAACGATGGCCGAATTTTTCAATTCAGTATCGAAGCAAATGACATCCATCGATTTACGGGCCTTTCGTTCAAAAATTTACCAATTGTTACAACCAAGGCAACACTCGTGGAAGAAAAGAATTTTCTCGAATCAACGTTCAGTTTCCATGTTGATTGTAAGTATAATTCGTTTTAATTCATATTTTTTATTCTGAAACAATTTGCTGTTATAAATTTATAGTAATTTTCACTGTTTCGCATTTGCAGCCCATGTCAATAAATAAAGGCGTGGTGTCTAATATGTAGCATTTCTGAGTACATGTAATTTTTGCAATGCTAGTGTCTAAGATGAGCTTTGTAACTTTGATTGACCTAATGAGTGCAGTGGAAAAGTTTAAACAAAAAAAGATCTTAAGAAAACTGATGGAACCAAGAAGGGGAAATTAATTGATGTTCCCAAACTTGATGATGCAAATCAATCAAGGGGGAAAAATTCTGATCAATGTACTTTAATATTAACAGAGGGTGACTCAGCCAAGGCTCTTGCTGTAAGTGTTTGGGCCTTGAATCAGGGAAATGTGAATACTGAATTTGGTAGTATTGTGACATGTTTCGATATCACTTTCCAATTTTATTTTTTGTTATTTTAGTAATCTTTATTCTATCAGGTGGCAGGAATATCTATTGTTGGTCAATATTATTATGGTGTGTTTCCTCTCAGAGGTAAGCTGCTCAATGTCAGGGAAGCTACCACTCACCAACAAATGGAGAATAAAGAGATAATAAATATAAAAAAAATCCTTGGTCTACAGGAAGATAAAATATATGACAGCATTAAATCTTTAAGATATGGCCATCTGATGATAATGATAGACCAGGTACATGATCTTTGTATAGCGCTGTTTAGTTTCTGCTTAATTCTGACACATCCTTTCTAGTGAGATCCTTTTTGACTTGTCCTTTGTCTCTTAAAGGACCATGATGGTTCCCACATCAAAGGATTGCTGATCAGTTTCATACACCATACCTGGCCATCACTGCTTAAAATTCCTTCATTTGTTGTGGAATTTATCACTCCTATTGTCAAGGTAACTGTTCCCCCTGTATATTTGGTTGAGTGTATTGAGACTCTTTATATTTGTTTTTAAGCCTCCAGATGTTATTTATCTCCATGTCTAATTTTGGCACATGTTGATGTAGGCAACTCACAAAAATGGAAATGTGTTATCTTTTTACATAATTCCTGAGTATGAAGCTTGGAGAGAATCATTGAGTGGATCGATAACTGGCTAGACCATATAGTACTACAAAGTAATGCTAGTTTGTTTTCTCTTTATATGTTTTCAAGTTCTGGTTTTGTTCACTTGTTGATTAGGTATCACTTGTTGCTTGGACCATAGAGGGTTTTGGCACAAGTACTTCTAAAGAGGCCAAGGAGTATTTCATACAACTGGACAAGCACAAAAAAGATTTTGTGTGGGTTGATGAGAAAGATGGAGATGCTTCCTCATATGAATCAGCTTATAGAATGGGAGAGAAGGGCTAAGGTTCTTATCAATGAGATTATTAGTCGTTATGAAAATTATTGGCAACCCGATAGTTTATACGCTGCAGCTGATCCAAATTTGCTGTCACATGGAGATTTCTGGTTTTGGGGAAAGAGGTATAGCCACAGTGGAAGAAGTCGTTGGGGAAGAGTGCAAAGTAGAATTGGATAAAGAAAGAGAGGGTTTTGAAAACTAGAAACTTTTATTATTGAGGAAACTTTAAATATTGAATTTGAAAACTTCTACTATTGAGTATGTACTATGGTTTTTGAATTTAATTATATGGATTTATATACAATATTTAATTTTAATTGCATTAGATGGTGATTATCATGAATTATATGTATGTTTCTTGTTTACTTGAGTTGTCATGAATTGTATGTGGACGTAGATGATGAATGATGATAATTGATAATTAATGATAGATGATGATGAAAGACGATGATCAATTTAATGTGGACGTAGATTTATCATCAAGCACAGTAATTCTTCTTCTCTAAACTTTTGAACTTGATTTAAGATAATTATTCTCCACACTTGTAACGATATGATCATAATGTCATTAGAATGGATATAGATGTTAAATAAATGGAATGTGTTATAATGGATATAGATGACATTAATGATTAGAATGGATATAGATGACATTAGAACGAATAGAATTGTAATGATATGATTATGAATTATTTTAAAAAATGAAATTGTTTTAATAAATTTAAAATTAGATAAATAATTGTATTAATAATAATTGTAGTGTCAGGACTCAGGATATGATAATGATATGGTGATGATATGATATATATGGATGATGAGGAATTTTATGTGGACTTATATTTAAAATCATATAATGTATTATTTATCCTGAATTTTATGTGAATTTTATGAGGAATTTTATGTGGACTTATATTTAAAAATAAATTAAATATAATTATTAGAAATCAAGAAAGAATCATCACTGGTAAGAAATTAAACATAATTGCAAATATGCTAGGGTTTAGCTTACCTCTTGCGTATTAGATTGTTGTGAAATCATCAAGGGTAACGTGCTAGATCTTTGTTTTACATGACATTGTAGATATAGGGGTGAGTTGTCTGACATTGTCAGTCCTGACTCCTGAGAAGTGCCAGCAACATCTTTAAATATATAGACCAACAATATCTTTAAATAAATGTAAATATATAGAACTAGACTTGTAACATCTTTAATGATAACAAGAGCTAAAAAAATGTAAAGTAACAATCAATAAGATTATGTTGAAGAAGATACCTATTTAAAATTGAAATCATCACCGGTAATGTGCTAGATCTTTGTCTTAAAAAAAAATCAACACAAAAATGGATTAGTAGATAGATGGGTGAGTTGCCTAACATTGTCAGTCCCGAGAAGTAACAGCTTCCTCGGACGGATGTCAACCCACGTTTTCAAAAAGTAAAAATGTTGTATTTAACTAAATGTAAATACATACACCTGTAACATCTTTAATGATAACCAGAGCTGAAAAAATGAATAGTAACAAACAATAAGATTATGTTGAAGAAGATACCTATTTAAAATTGAAATCATCACTGGTAATGTGCTAGATCTGTCTTAAAAAAATTCAACACAAAAAATGGATTAGTAGATAGATGGGCAAGTTGCCTGACATTGTCAGTCCCGAGAAGTAACAGCTTCCTCGGATGGATGTCAACACACATTTTCAAAAAGTAAAAATATTGTCATTAACTAAATGTAAATACATACACCTGTAACATCTTTAATGATAACTGTTATCCAAAATTTCCCCCCCCCCCCCAAGGGTAAATTTGATAACATGTATCAGAATGTTCAAGTCCCAAGGCAATTGACTGATTCAGAGTAAAAATCAGGTTTCTAGGGTCCCTTCAGGAATTTTTCTAACTCCCCAGGCCGAAGAAGGAAGCAGCAAGCTCTGAGAAAATGTGAAAAAAGGTTGCAGAAAGGCAAGTAGGTTGATCCAGGAAAAAGTGTGAAAATTGGCTAAGTCCTGCAAAAGGGAGCAATTGGGACATTTGGGACGTCAAGGCGCGGATCGGCCGAAAAGCCTCCAGGCGTCCCAAATTGCATTTGGGACAATCGAGCCAGAAGTACGTGGCGGGCACGAAAAGCCGATCCGGCCGAAAGAGGAAGAAAAATTGGCTAAGTGTTGCTCGGGATGTTTGGGACAAAAAGACCCAAACCGGCCGGATCGGCTGAAATGAGCACAGGCAGTCAAAAAGTGATTGGGACATCTGGGCCGTAAAGGCGCGAACCGGCTGAAGCGAAAAAGAGCGAGCGAAACTGGGAGCATTAGAGCGAGTCATTCCGAAGGCAACTGGGACATTTGGGACAAATGGACGCGAACCAGCCGGTTCTCCTGAAATCAGCACAGGGAGCACTAAGCGTTTGGAACATCCGGGACAAAAAGACGCGAAGGACGTGAAAGAGCCGGCAGGGCCGAGAACCAACCAGATCACACCACGTGTCTCAAGGAGAAAAGTCAAAAGTCAAAGGGGCAAGGTTTGAAGCGCTGGCCCGAGCCAATAGGAATTGGACACGTGTCCAATAGAGCAGTAAAGTGCAGAGCTCGGGGGGAGGTTAGAGAATTTGGCTGAGTTCCCCAAAAAGGCTAAAAGTAAAGGAAGCCCTGCGCTTTGTCCTCCAACAAGATCATGCCACGTGTCATCCAAATGGCGGGAGCGCGGAAAAAGGGTGAAAAAAGTCCCAAAATCATCAAAAAGTCAAAATTTCAAAGGACAACCCACCGAAAAGATGAAGGAGAGAGAATTGCTCGTCCAATCAGAGCGTGCCACGTGTCATCCAAGTGGCAGAGCGCGGGAAAGATTTCAAAACACGTTTTCACCTTGTTTTGTGCCCTAAAACTTCAGACCTCCATAATTTTTGATCCAGAGCTCGGATTTGCACGTTCCTCATATCAACGGAAAGCTTATGAAATTTTCTACATGATTCTAGGATCAATCTCGAGTTTTGGTGCGGTCTGAAGAGAGAAAATCGATAAACGGCGCTGATGCGTGATAATGCCCAGAAGTGACATTCCAGTGACCAGATTTAATGCAGAATGGGTCGCATTCTCCTGTAATCCGGTCAAAGTGACAGGGTATGGGTTTGTAAGGTCCCCATGCCGATTTAATGCACCTGCAGTCATGAGGGATGGGCTGGCACGTTTTCCTATGTTTTCTGTCCCCTGGGCTCGAACCATGCAATAAAAAAAGCCAGATTTGGCTCATTTAAAAAAAAAAAAAAAGAGGTTGTTTATTCTTTCTGCTCGGCCCCTCCCTTCTTTTCTTCTCTAGGGTTGACTTCTGAAATGGAGTTCGAACCTCCTCCCTTGCTCTGTAATGGCGTTTTTGCCTTTTACTAATGGAATGATGTTCTGTGCAAACTTCTGGAGCAACAAAACGTGTTTTGTGATGCATCTGTCCATCCTTCCTCGTTTTGCTTGTCCTCTTCTTGCCTCTCTTCATTGCAGGTATTTGTGCATGTTTAAATGTTCATTGCAAGTTTGGAGCTGTGTTCATGGAGTTTTGGGACATTTTCTGTGTGAAATCTATCCTTGGGCCTGTGATGCATCTGTCCATCCTTCCCATTGCTCACCTCTCTTTGTCCCATGGCAGTGTTGATAGATGTCCAACATCCTCCTTCTATGGTGTATCACCGTTTTAGTGTAGGCTTTTGTTGTTTTTCCCTTCTCTCTCTCTCTGTCTCCTTGGCATGGTTAGATTAGGATTAGATTAGCTTGCCTGCACTGGAATAGCTTGTGGCAGGTAGTTTAGGAGCAGGAACCAGCCTTCTCTGGAGATTCCTCCCTCGGTTTTACAAGTCCCACGCTTGGAGAGAGGTTTCCATGTTGTGCAATCACACTGGATGCCTGAACATCAACCTAGAAGCCTGATGTGCGTCCAGGGGTGCTGTGATTTTGCACTAACAATAACCAAAGCTGAAAAAATGAATAGTAATAAACAATAAGATTAAGGGGAAAAAGATACCTCCTTAAAGTTGAAATCATCATTGCCACTGGTAATGAGCTAGATCTGTGTTTTAAAAAAACCCAACACGAGAAATGTATTAGTAGATAGATGGGTGAATTGCCTGACATTTTTAGTATATAGACCTGTAACATCTTTAATGATAAAGATAAAAGATAGATAAAGAAGATACCTATTTAAAGTTGAAACAATCCATTATCAATAGCTTCATCAAAGTCGATGTTGTCTTCTGTAGAATGTGACGAAGAGCCAATTACACTCTCAAGGTTGGGAATATTTGTACTTGTAGCTGTATTATTCACACCTCTTCTTTTGTAAAGGGAATTCCAGTGCACAATTGCTCTGTCGAACGGAAAGGTTTCGATGGAGTATCGAGAAACATAACACCTCATGCAACTTTCTAGATTTTTATCCAACCTATTTCTTAGTTTTGATTTTATAAATGACAATGCACTAAAAACCCTTTCATCCTCCACAGACCCCAAAATCATTGTTTAGCATAACTCATATAATCTGAAATATTCATTGATATCTTCTTGTAAAATAGAACTTTGATATATTCCTCGCCACAGCCTTGTAATAGCACCACTTTCAGAAGGTTGATCTAAATTCTTATATTGGTTCCTCATTGTTGTTGCAAAATTTGTTGACTGAAACTTTAATAAATCGGCATTCAGTATACCTTTGATTTCCACACCCTTGAGCTCTGACATCTTTGTCAATTGTTCCATTATTGTACCCATTGATTTATGGAAATGCTTACTGATAAAGTCTGCACGGCCACCTTCAGTATTCCAAAAATTAGGATTCATCACACCCATGGCTTCCAGAATTTTATCTTTACAGAAACGTTCCCTAATTTCTGATGACAAGGTTTCTAAAATTTTTTTAAGCTTTATTCTTGTTTCAACTATAACAGACTCAAACAAATTACGTGTCACGGGAACATCTTCTCGTTCTGATCCTGTAATAGCTTGACGTTTTTGCAAAATGTGCACAGGTATTTCCCTCCCATTAACAGTGATGCAGAGGTGATCGTGGATATTAAATCTCAAAAAGGTGTTAGGATTTTTAAGATCTAATAAATCTCTCCAATTTTCAAAAACAGGTGCATCAAAACTATCATTGGAACAGTACAATATATCAAGACTTTGACATACCATTTTCCTCATCCGTATAAAATCCACAATATAGATTAATCTGTCCTATGCATGCTTCATCAGTGTATTGATCTCCTTTAACATTGGAAGAATACCAACCAATGTAAGCAATGTCTCCAAATCAGTTAAACGGAACAACAAGTCCCTTGCCCTATCAACTTCATGATGGTATTTGTGCATGAAACCAACCAATGAAGGATACTCCTCACGAACTCTGCATGTAGGTTCATACAAAGAGATCCATCTAGTCTCCACATCCTTCAGAATTTTTTTGCCATCTGTAATTCCAATTGCAAATTTTTGGAACTCGAGAAAACGCTTTGGGCTGCTTGACATATAGGCATGAAGTTCTCTTATAAGGTCTTCTAATTTAGTAACATTTTCGTGGTTGCTTACCATTTTATATGCTAAATTCATTCTGTGAGCCATTCAGTGAATTGGTAGCATATATGGGGCCACTATTATTTGTAATCTAACACAGAGCCCTGTTCGGTGACCCTGCATGACAGATGCACCATCTGCTCCAATGCATACCAACTTCGTAGCAATTTCATAATCAGTCATACCAGCAACATCTTTCAAATGAGAAACAACTATTTTATATAGGTTTTCGGCATTGCAGTTTTAAACCATTTTCATACCACCCAACAGATGAGGTGTCCTTATATGATTTTCTAAAGTATAGATGTGGATACATACCCATGCGGTGTTGTCGACTGCTGTCACTTCATCAATTGAAAGAGAGATAAAGTTTGCTTTTTTTACATTCTCTTTCAAATCTTCTTTCTCTATCATCGAGAGGAATTTTTCCATTTCCCATCCACTACTCTCAGACCAATGAGATTGAGGTACATTCAGCATTCCATTAAATTGATACAAAACTTTGAAATTGAGGAAATCTGAAATCGCTCTTCCTTTTTTAAGTATTTGAAAAAGAGTAGAGAATTGTATGAATTTTGCATGTAGATTTGTTTCTTTCATCTTACCAATATGCGATGTGATCGTTCCTCCCTTTTCTAACAGATGTCTATGTTTTTTTCTGCTCTGCCTCATATTTCGCTGCGTATCTAACATGCATGCATTCTTTTTCAGTTTTCCACCTATGTGTTTTGATTTTCTGGCCATCTGCCCCTGTTACAGTTAAATATTGTTTTCCACAATATTTTTCTATAGTTTCCAGCTTCAGTTACATTTTTTGTTGCTTTCCCAATTTCCACGTACATATTTTACATGTACATTCAGATGGGATTTCTTCAGAATTAGATGATTGTACAGGTTCAATAAACAGAAATTTAGCTACCCAATCAAACTTGTATGTCCTGCCAATGGTCCACATATTCTTGTTTGTTTTTAATGCTTTGCTTTTTTAGTAGAATTTTGAGCAATATCACAATCACCTGGTTTCCTCTTTCTTGGACCAGAGTTTGATTTTGATTTCTGTCTTCCATTTTGCTGAGTGTTTGTATCTGTGATATCTAGCTGCACTTCTGGTTGCACCCCAACAGAACAATATCTTCAAGATCTGGCATATTATCGTAGGTTTCATTTGTTTGACTTTGATACTATGCAGAATGCATGTCCACCTCAATAATTCCTTCCACACAGTCAGTATTCTGATTCTCTGTGGTGGCATCTATATGATTGGTATTTACAATATCTGTATCCGCAGAGTTTCCAAAATACTTGAAGAGCGATTTCTGAGATTTCTTACTTACTTTTAGGTTATTCGTATTCTTTGAGCTGGCACCTTCCATTATTTTGAAAAGAGACCTACGTCAGCAAAAGAACCAAGTAGTGACTCTGTCTAGTCTGAGGTCTTGTCGCACGTCCACTATTTGAGGTCGTGCATCCACTCTCTTAATATACTGTCATGCGTAAACACTTCCCAAGTCGCATGTCAATACTTTCTCTGTCGCGTGTCACTTCTTTGCCCAAGTCGCGCATCAACACTTCCTTGGTCCCGCGTCAGAACACCTTTTTCGCGTGTCAGTACAGCTCTTGTCGCGCGTTAGTACAACTCTTGTCACGCGTTAATACAGATCTTGTCACGTGTCAGTACAACTCTTGTTGCACGTCAACAATCACAGGCTAACAGTAATATGAATCTCTGGTGCTCAAGGGTATGCGAGTTCAAATTTCACAGTATTGGTAATTTGGTAAGCTACTTGAGGTATACTACGCGGTGAATCACCTAGGTTTTTATAGGAGATGTTTTCAAATGAAGATGAAGCCGACCCCCCCAAAAAAATATACTATATATTTTAGGTGAACAGGACACCGACCCACTCCGAATAATTCACCTTTTCAAATTTTCCTAAAATGAAATTTTCACCATATTACAAATATTTGCCGCTAAAATTATCCCTGGTTCCTTGGGGTTGAGGTTTGACTTATGATGTGGAGTTTAGGATAAGTGATGTGGCATCCTTCATGGAGCCACCTCACCCTCCTCTTCTTTATTTTCTATAAATGCAAGTTTATTTGTTTGTTTGGGGGTTACTTCATTTTATTGTGCACTTGTATTATTTTTAAGTTAGAGAGTTTTTTGAGGACTTATTGAAGTCTTCGAGATTTTTGGAGTTGGTTGAGCTTGGAGGAGCTTGGAGTGTGATTTTTTTATCAATTTCTTATTATGGAATGATAGGAGCTACACTCTTTTAATTGGTTTGTTTTATATGTGTGTATTGCATGTATGTGAATGATTTGTGTGCTTGTTGGGATCTTGGGTAGAATTCCTATGTATGGTGTAGAAGAAGGCTCTGGGGATCTTCTATTGTAGGGAGGCATAAGATTTTATTTCATGTTTATGAAGGGAGGTAGGTTGGGTTCCCCACCATTGATAATAAAATGCTTGCATTTCTTACTTGGTTCTTTTGAGGGAGACATAAGAAATTGTAGGGAGACATAAGAGGATCTTGAGGGAGGAATAAGAGTTGTGTAGGGTTTTGAAATGTATTTTGGAGGGTTTTAAGGTGGGCATTGTTATTGTCAAATCACAACACCCTTAGATTTCCCCAAGTGTGTGTGCTTGAGCTCACAGTGTGACTAGGTAACATGGGTGATATATCTAAGTTATGGGACTTGCTAATTGAGATAGGCCTCCAAAGAAAGTTAGTTCTTACTCTTAAACTAACTACCACAACCTAATCTAAAGTAGGTGTTGTCTCCTAAAAACTACTCTGCATTTCCGTAGCAAAATTTCAATTTTTTGAGCTCATGCCTGTCGTTGGTGTTTAAGCCAAGTTAGAGATTCATGAAATTAGTAGAAGTCATGCCCTAGAGTTGTTTAAACCTTTGTTTTTCTCATTTTTAGAAATCCTCCATTTCCCAGTATGTGTACGTAATATCCTCCTTGTAACCTCAATTTTTGATCAAAATTGTTCACTTGTTCTATGGCCTAGGTCGTCAAATCATTGTTTTGCCTCCATGCCTCTGGTTCGTGAAGGAAATTCAAAAATTGGACTCAAAACAATGAAGTTCTCTTCCTCTGTGTATTTTTCACCCAGTCAGGATGATGGGTGTCTTTTCCCTGTCAAATTTGGCCCCAATAAATGCAGGTACGTGGTTAGATCTTATTGGATGGGAAGGAACAAGATTTTTAGTGAACTTAACACTTTTGGTCACTTTTGGCAAAAATGGTAAATTTTCCCCGCAGACCCGAAAAGATGATTCATCGTTCAAAAGTATAACCTCAATGGACGGATCCATATGTTATAATGGGTCAACTCTAGGGTGGGGCAAAAAGGGTCAATTACCAAATTAGTACCAGATCGCCAGGTGGTCGGAGTCATTGGAGAGGCAAAACCCACTGTTGAAAAGTCAAAGCGGACAAGTGGGTCATTGAGGGGATTTGTGTTTTTGAGCCCCTTTGCAAAAAAGGTGAAAATTTAAAAAGTGACCCGTAACTGCAATAAGAATTTAAAGGAAAAAAATCAAAGTTGAAGCCCGAAAGGGAAAAGTCAAAGGTGAAGCCTGCCACGTGTCCTAGTCAAATCAGAACAACGGGCCAGTGGAGGAAATTGAGTTTTTGAGCCTTTTTCCAAAAAATGTTAAAATGTTGAGAAAAGAGCCACAACCCCATTTCCAATCAGAAGGTGCCACGTGTCCTAGTCAAATTGGAGTAACGGGCCAACAAAGGAAATTGAGTTTTTGAGCCTTTTTCCAAAAAAGGTTAAAATGTTGAGAAAAGGGTCATGACACCATTTCTAATCAGAAGGTGCCATGTGTCCTAGTCAAATCATATTAGCGAGATGGAATAGGAAATTGAGTTTTTGGGCCTTTTGCCAAAAAAGGTTAAAATGTTGAGAAAAGGGCTGCAACCCCATTTCCAATCAGAAGGTGCCACGTGTCTAAGTTAAAAAGTCAAAGCAGGGTTTTTTCCAAATTTCCAAATCTCTAAAAAATCTCAAAATGTAAAGAGATTTCCCCTGTAACCACTCCAATCCCTTCCTGCCACGTGGATGGCCTGATTTCAAATTTATAGGAGCAAATCAAATTGTTTATATTTAAACTGGTAAATCAAATGTAACGGTTGTTTTGTAAGATCTGGTTCTTAACCTGCCATGAGCGTTTTCTTCAAAACAAAGGAATTTGAAAAGGTGTCGAGGATTTGTAAATATTGTAACTATTTTGGAAAAGGATATAATGGCTAGTGATTGATTTCCAAAAAGACTAGAGTGCCTTGTACCTGGAAAAGATAGAAATCGCTATTCTTCTTCTATTCTATCTTTTTCTTCGAATTTATTCCATTTTAAAGCTATGCACAAACTCTACCTGATTTTCAATAAGAAAAGAAGGAATTTTTACCTCCTTGATTGGGGAATTAATTGGTACTTTGCAACCAATGAGTTTCATTTGGTCTTGTAGTTTCTCCTGCTGATTTTTTTTCCTTCTCATTATAAATGCGTGTAAATAAAATTTCTAATTAATGTATGTGGGCATCTGATATTCTACTCATAACATTAATTTCTCTTACCTCCATTCTCACTCCCTTTTCCCTTCTTAGACAAAGTTCTTCTTTAGTGAGAAATTACTAGCTTTGCCACAGGGTCAGTGGAGTGCCCTTGTTAGATCTCTAGTCAAAAGGCCATCATTGAAATCCACTTTTTCATGCATGCACATACATGAGTTGTACCGTTCAAGTAGAGGGACTTACATTCCCATAGCATTGGCTTGAAATTCACCAATTTTTCCACAAGACAAATTTTCTTGCCAACATTTTTTAGCACCCACCGTGGGACAAATTTTGCAACATCTACACCTAAAACAACCTCAGGGTCATAAAATACAAAAAAGATTCTAGAAGAAAAGTTTCTAGAGATTGAGTAATCACACAAACTTCATGGATGTAAATCATGGCTATCCTGGGAAATCCTCCTATTGAGAGACCTGATTTACTCTTTCACATTAAAGAAGACATTGCTTTGGATTTGAGAGAAGCTTTTCGGCATAATAGATAAAGTTTCAATCAATACTTCATTACCATAAGGATTATGGATGTGGAAGTGGAACGTGTTGTTGAATTGGAAAGGCAGAGACAAATTCCAACACCCCAAAGAAGAGCATAAACTTTCAAGCTGGTTGATAGAAGGTACACTTGAGAACTGAGGCTTGGAGGACAAATTGATCCCAAATTTGAACAGCTTGAAAGAGGGATAGTTGCTAAAGAGGAGATAAGGGTTCAGCTTGAAGAAATAGAAAGACTCCAAATTGAAACAGAAGAAAGAGCAGAAGTTGAAGCAGCCTTAGTAAGACTGAGGATAGAAACAGGAATAGAATGGGTGATCATGAGCATGAGGAACACAGACCTAACGTACATGGGGAAGAAATAATGGTCCACTTGCTCTTCCACAACCACTTCATGACCTCCCAAGAGGCTCAAGAGAGAACTTCACAAAATTCAAAGTGGTTCTCAGCTCTAGAAAGAACATGTAGCAGCATTCATCACTATTTGTGGAGGGTTGGGAGTTTAAGATGAAGATGTTTTAGTTAGGATCTTTATGGATTCACTCTAAGAAGAGGCTACTAAATGGTTCTACATGTTACCCCCAAGATCTTTCACATGCTAGGAAGATATAAGAAGTGCATTTGAACATAGGCTCAAGAGCACAAAATAATGTCAGGATTTGTTGGTCTAATTAGTTCTGATTAAGAAAGAGACCTCTGAATCAATGAGAGATTTTGTATCAAGGTATAATCGGTTGACAAGAAAGATCCTAGAAGATGTGGTACCCTTTGAAAACAACTTGAAAAGGTTCTTCATTAGTCCTTTGCCACCATAAGTTGGTTTCTTCTTCAGAAGAGCCCAACCAAGAACACTGAGGGAGGTTCAAGACTTTGTAGTTGAGACTGATGATTCAACCTAATTATTTCTAGAAAAGTGAAAGGACCAAATGGGAAGCAAAAAGGTCATAGTTCAAATTCAGTCACCACTAATCCAATGATCCAGAAAATGGTGAATGACCTAGTTGCTTTGAAGAAGCAACTGCCACAAATCACAGTGAGGAATGCTCCAAGGAGACAAAATCCTCATGATAGACCAAGCATTTCTCCACCTCCTTGTAGGCTTGATCTTGAATCACAACTAGTCAAAGCCATCTGTGACACTAGGGAATCAGAAGAAGGAACAAACATTGACAAAAATGAAAAAGAAAGCATGGATGACTATGAAAACTATCTTGAAATTGAAGAGGTCGGTATGCACAATGGCCTGATTGAATACATTGATGATGAGGGTGAAGATGATGAAGATGCTCCAAGTTTTTCATGTGTTTTTTTCACTCGTGCACAATCCAAGAATGGTGTTTCAGCCTCAGCAGTTACAACTGAGAGTAGGAAGAACAGAGAATATAGGTCTTCAAAGTCTCCACTAAACAAGATCATTAGCAGGGAATCACCATTACCACCTTCAATGGAATCAGCTAGAGAGAAATCAGATTCACCAGTTGTCAAGGTTCACACTTTTTTTCCACGTAAGTTATCTAATTATTCTCCCAACTCAAAATTTGTTAAGATAAATTCTCTTCTAAGTGTTGGTTCCACAAGAACTTCTAAATTTCAATCAAAGGTTACACCCTCACCTCCTTCCAAGTCAATTCCTACATTTTAAAAGGATAACCCAGCACCAAAAGTAACAAGACCTATGCCATTTAAGTCCTCATCCACTGCTATAACCTCTTCCTCATCTACCATAACTCCATTTGACTTTGTGGAGCATGCAAGCAAAACAAAAGTTCAGCTCAATGGGATTGAATACCTACAAACACATCCTACCCAATTTAATAGATTCATCAAGTTAGTCTAGGTTGGTAACTCTACATCCCAAATCTCTAATTCTAATTTCCTATTTCCCACACCATCCATACCACCTTCTAAAAACATGTTAGCCCTCAATGCCTCCAACACCAATAGAGTTGAGCCTTTCTACCTATCACTTCTCATCAAAGGCTTGACGTTGAACAATTGCATCATAGACTCTGGAGCCTCAGATAATCTGATGTCAGCAAAATTTTCAAATTCTCTTGGCCTCAATTTGACCTAGGTAAATGGAACATGATATTCAATGGAATCCAAACAAGTTCCATTTGTAAGAAGAATCAAGGATGCTTAGGTTGCACTAGCTGATTACCCTGACAAGAAGATACTATTGACCATTTTGGTGGCAAATATCCCAACATATTTTGGTATGCTATTGAGAAGAAGATTTTAAAGAGATCTAGGTGGGGAAATAAAAATGGATTGGTCATGTGCAACTATCCCAATGAAAGGAGAAACGAAGAAGCTGCTACCAGTTATGAAAATGAAATTCATAGTAAGGAAATCTGATGATCCAAGAGCTAACATCCTCCTTCAAGATTGTGGGCTATTAAACTAATTCCTTACATCATAAAAGGAAGAGAACCTTTTAATCCTCATGGAGGAAGAAGAAGATCAGATTTGCACAATGGAGTTTGATGGCAGTCATTCTAGAGCAGGTTCCAAAGCTGGTGTAGTATTATAATCTCCCTCCAATGAGGTATATCCTTTTGCTTACAAGCTACAATTTGATAATACAAACAATAATGTAGAGTATGAATCATATTTCTAAGGCATGAATGCAGCAAAGGACATGGGAATCAAGAAATTAAGTTATAAAGGTGATGTTGAAGGTTGTGGTAAAATAGATCTGCCACCAATATCAGGTGAAAAATCCTAGGCTTAGGCACTATAGAAATAGAGTGTTGGACTGCATTGAATTCTTTGATGCATTCTCCATTGAAGCTATCCCTAGGGAGAAGAATGAAAAGGTTGATTCTCTAGCAGTGTCAGCTTCCTTAGTGACACCTCATCCTTCTTTTGGCAAGGCTAAAGTGACCATTGAGATGGTGTTTAGAACCAACATACCATAAAATACAAATCATTGGCAGGTCTTCAATGATGATAACCAGATCTTAGCCTTCTCAGAACAAAGGGATAACTTCAATAATCTCTTCTTTGAAGGAAGAAAAAACCCACACCATGAATCAATCCCCAAATAAGAGAAGAAAGTAATTGAGGGAATTGACGAAGAGGGAGTAATCAAATTGAAAGGAAACAAAATCCCCAAAGGCCTAGTTTCTTTGGAAGACCTCTTTGACAAGCATGATAGGTTCTTCCAAGAGAAAGAAAAATAGTCTTCTAGGGGTCCATCTGATTTTTATCAAGAAAACATTAGCACTTGAAAGAATCCAAGGATGTTTCACATTGTTAAATGCTGCTCACTAGAAGAGAAGAGAAAGTTTTTTGCTCTTCTAAAAAATTACTAAGATGTCCTGGCCTACTCCTATTATGAACTCAAATATTTTCAGCTAAAGGAAATGCATCACTCCATTCCTTTGAATCAAGGAGCCAAGCCCTTTAGGAAAAAACAAAGGCCCTACAATCCAAAGATTGTTGATGTTATCAAAGAAGAGGTGACAAATATTCTCAATGCTAGAATCATTTTCCCCATCCATCATTCAACATGGGTGGCTAACATTGTGCCAGTAAGGAAGAATAACAGGGAAATAAGGATTTGTGAAGACTTTCGAAATCTGAATTAGACATCTCTCAAGGAAAACTACCCTCTTCCAATCATGGATCATATTTTACAAGTAGTCACTGGATCTAAGATGCTCTTTTTGCTTGATATATTCTCAGGGTATAACCAAATCAAGGTGACAGAAGACAATTGCAACAAAACAACCTTAAAAACACCTTGGGGCACTTTTTCCTACAGTAGAATGCCTTTCGGCTTGATCAATGTTTGACCCACTTTCTAGAGACCAATGGACTTGGCCTTCAATGATTTAAAATATTGCATTGTCATTTACCTTGATGACCTTACACTTTTTTCAAAGAGGAGGGGAGATCATATAAGTCATTCGAAGCAAGTCCTTGCAAGGTGCAAGAAACATGTAATTTCTCTAAATCCAAAGAAGTTCATCTTTGGAGTCACATAAGGTAAGTTGTTGGGACAAATTGTGAACAAACATGGAGCACACATTAATCCTGAGAGGGTCAGAGCTATCCAAGCACTAGCCTTACCAAACAACAAGAAGGGAGTTCATTCATTCTTTGGAAAGGTAAACTTCCTTCATTGTTTTGTGCCTGATTTTTATGAACTGACTAAGCATATAACTTCCATGATGAAGCCTCAAGTAAGTTTTAATTGGAATAAGGAAGGAAAAACAACATTTGAGGAGATCAAGAAAGCCATTGCCAAAGCTCCAACTCTTGTATCTCTTGATTTCAATAAGGATTTCATCATGTATTGTTATTTATTAGAACATACACTCTCTACTATCCTTGTTTAGAAAAATGATGATGGTTTTGAAGAACCCATTGCTTTCATGAGCTATCCTTTGAAAAATCATGAGTTGAAGTACAACCAATTGGAGAAACATGCATATGCAGTGGTCAAAGATATTAAAAGTTTTAGATTCTACATTCTCAATTCCCATATAGTGGTGATGGTCCCTGGAAGTGCAATCAATTCCATTTTGACTCAACAAGATCCTAGGCCTAAGAGAGGAATCTAGATTGTAAATACCCAAGAGTATGATTTGGAGATTAGATCCTCTAATATGGTAAGAGGAAATAGTCTGTGCAAGCTGATTGCTAAATATGAAGCTCTTAAATCTCAGCAGGGAGAAAAAGATGTTGCTTTCTCAACCTATTTAGGAGATAGTCCACAGGAGCTCTTTATCACCACTACTAATGACTGGTATGCTGACATTGCTTAGTACTATCTCACTTATGGAAAATTCCCTCCTATTCTTGATTACAAACAAAGAAGGACACTCAAGCTAAAGGCAACCAAGTTTGTCATCTAGAATCATGCACTTTACAAGAGAGGCCTAGATGGTTATTTTCTCAGGTGTGTAGATAAGGAGCAATAAGAAAATTTGCTTAGGGCATATCATGATCAAGCTTGTGGTTGACATTTCTTAGTAATGGTCACCGCATATAAGATCCTCAGAGGGAGATATTATTGGCTCTCCATCTTTGCAGACACTCAATATTGGGTTTCCAAATGCAAAGCACGTGAAAAATTTGTTGGAAAGCCACAACTAGTTGTGCTACCACTCAGGCCTATGGTAATTGAAGAACCATTTCAAAAATGGGAGCTAGATTTTATTGGTGTTTTGAATCCTCATTTTAGTGCAGGAAATACTTATGTACTCACTGTAACTGATTACTTCACTAAATGGGTCGAATCCATTTTAACCAAGCAAGCCAAATCTGAAACAGTCTACAACTTCATCAAGGAGAATATCATTGTTTGTTTTCAAGTACTACAGAAAATTGTTGTAAACAATGCCACCTATTTCTCATCCAAGGAGCTCACAGAGTTTTTTATGGCTTTGGAATCTCCCTATCTCACTCTTCTAACTACTACCCATAGGGAAATGGGAAAGTTGAGTCAAGCAACAAGGATATTATGATTATTGTCCACAAGCTGGTAGATAAGAATCAAAGGAACTGACACAAGAAGTTATATGATGCATTGTGGATTGATAGGATCACTCCCAAGAAGGAAATAGGTATGTCACCTTTCCAAATGTTGTATGGATTTCAGGTAGAGATTCCCCTCAAAATTGAGATGCTAGCTCTCAAGTTGCTGCAAGAAATAGAATATGGTCAATACAAAGATTCCATTGACAAGAGGATCCTCTTCTTGGAAAAGCTGGAAGAAAGTAGATGCAAAGTGGTGGATAGAATTAAAGAACACCAATAGAAAGTGAAGAAGATCTTTAACAAGAAGGCAAAGGAAAGAGAATTCAAGGTTGTAGATTTTTTTCTGCTATGGGACAAGAGAAGAGAAGCAAAGGGCAGCCATGGAAATTTTGATTCATTGTGGCTAGGACCATTCCAAATTCATGAAGCTTGTGGTGAGAATGTTTTTCTCCTCTCATACTTGGATGGAACACCATTGGAATTTCCTCGAAGTGGGAAGTACTTGAAACTATAACATCATTGAAAGTAGGTTGTCCCTTGCCTTGTACCATATGTATTATCCTGGTGTGTTTTTCCCTTTTCTATTATGTGGTTCTAGTTTAGAATTTTTGGGTTTGTTGTGTGTTTTCTCGTTCTTCCATTCTTTCTCAGAATTGTACATGACTCTACATGTCCCAACGGATAAGAAACTATTCAATGTAATATGTTTTGAAACTTGAGATTTTGGATCCTCATGTCGTCCCCTAGCCATACCAAGTTCACACCATGTCCCCAAGCTAGAGCCAGTTGTTGCCTTCTAAAAACTGCTCTACGTTTCCATAGGAAAATTCCAATTTTTTGAGCTCATGCCTGTTGTTGGTGTTTAATCCAAGTTAGAGATTCAATAAATTAGCAGAAGTCATGCCCTAGAGTTGTTTAAACCTCTGTTTTTCTCTTTTTTAGAAATCCTCCATTTCCCGGTCTATGTACGTAATATCCTCTTTACAACCTCCATTTTTGATCAAAATTGTTCACTTGTTCTATGGCCTGGGTCCTCAAATCATTGTGTTTCCTCCATGCCTTTGGTTCATGAAGGAAATTTAAAAATTGGACTCAAAATGATGAAGTTATCTTCTTGTGTGTATTTTTCCCGCAGTCGGGATGACGGGTGTCTTTTCCCCGTCAAATTTTGGCCACAATGAATGCAGGTATGTGGTCAGATCCTATTGGATGGGGAGGAACGGGATTTTTGGTGAACATAACATTTTTGGCAAAAATGGTAAATTTTCCCCATGGATCCAACAAGTTGAATCATCGTTGAAAAGTCTAACCTCAGTGGACAGCTCCATGTGTCACAATGGCACAACTCTAGGGTGGGGCAGAAAGGGTCAATTACCAAATCAATGCCATATCTCCATGTGGTCAGAGTCATTAAAGAGGTAAAGCCCATTGTTGAAAAGTCAAAGCGGATGAGCAGGTCATTGGATGGATTTGTGTTTTTTAGCCCTTTTGCAAAAAAGGTGAAAAGTTAAAAAGTGACCCGCAGCCCCGATCATGCTTTAAAGGGAAAAAATCAAATTTGAAGCCCATAAGGAAAAATTCAAAGGTAAAGCTTGCCATGTGTCCTAGTCAAATCAGAACAATGGGCCAACGGAGGAAATTGAGTTTTTGAGCCTTTTTCTAAAAAAGTTTAAAATGTTGAGAAAAGGGCCGTGATCCCATTTGCAATTAGAAGTTGCGATGTGTCCTAGTCAAATTGGAGCAACAGGTTGGTGAAGGAAATTAAGTTTTTGAACCTTTTTGCAAAAAAGGTTAAATTGTTGAGAAAAGGGTTGAGACCCTATTTCCAATCAGAAGGTGCCACGTGTCCTAGTCAAATCGAAGCAGCAGTCTGGCAGAGGAAATTGAGTTCTTTAGCCTTTTCCAAAAAAGGTTAAAATGTTGAGAAAAGGGCCACGACCCCATTTCCAATCAGAAGGTGCCATGTGTCTAAGTCGAAAAGTAAAAGTGGGGGTACGAGCCAATTTTTTTTCAAATTGCTAAATCTCTAAAAAATCTCAAAATGCAAAGGGCTTTCCCCCGTAACCACTCCAATCCCTTCCTGCCATGTGGACGACATGATTTCAAAGCTATAGGAGAAAATCAAATTGTCTATATTTAAACTGGAAAATCAAATGTAATGGTTGTTTTGAAAGATCTTGTTTTTAACCCGCCATGAGCGTTTTCCTCACAACAAAGGAATTTGAAAAGGCGTCGAGGATTTGTAAAGATTGTTACTGTTTTGGAAAAGAATAGAATAACTTCTCCATGTCATTCTAAGGGCTGGCGATCGATTTCCAAAAATACCAGAGTTCCCTGTACCTGGAAAAGATAGAAAACAACATTCTTCTTCTATTCTCTCTTTTTCTTTGAATTTCTTCCATTCTAAAGCTATGCAAAAACTCTTCTTGAGATTCAATAAGAAAAGAAGGATTTTTTTCCTACATTATTGAGGAATTAATTGGTACTTTGCGACCAATGATTTTCATTCAGTCTTGTAGCTTCTCTTGTGGATTTGTTTTTCTTCTGGTTATAAATGCATGTAAATGAAATTTCTAATTAATGTTTCGAGGTATCTGATATTCTACTCACAAAATTAATTTCTCTTACCTCCATTCTTACTCCATTTTCCCTTCTCAGACAAAGTTCTTCTCTAGTGAGAAATTGCTAGCGTTGCCACAGGGTCACTGTAGTGCCCCTATTGGATCTCTGGTCGAAAGTCCACCATTGAAATCCACTTTTTCACGCATGCACATACGGAAGCTGCACCATTTAACTAGAGGGACTTATATTCCCATAGAGTTTGCTTGAAACCCACTAATTTTTTCACAAGACAAATTTTCTCACCAATAGCAGGAAAAACTATCTTATCCTAATCTAACTTTCTAAGGGACCAGGTAGAGAGAGTGCATGAAAGTAAAGGCTACACTAATAGCGGTGATACAAAAGAAAGGGAGGGAATGATAATAGCTTTCCAATGTGTGAAGAATGGAAGTGAAGTGCATACTGGAGAGGGTGATACCAGTTCTCCACAGTCTAGTAACTACATTCACAATAATAATTAATACACACACAATGATAACGAATCCTTGCAAGAGCATAAAATAGGCACAATATATTTGCAATAATATTGAAGAGGAATGAGGAATGTAAAAAACACAACAACAAAAGATACATCCACAAACATACATCTATTGCTTCATGATATACACATTTCAATCTATTACAAAGTAAAGGCCTGGATCACCATGCAAGGAGTCTAATACAAGGGCCTACAACACATTGGATTCACAAAATCAAAATGACAGATTTAAGCTTCTCAAAAAACCATTTTCTTAAAATAAGCCCAACAGTATGATTTATAGAATTCTGAGAGGAGAGAGAGGGAGAAATGAAAATCCTGAAATTTCATTTCCCACAACTTACAAGAGGTAATAAATGAAGTTAAATGATGTTATGTTTCTTGAAAAAGACTCCCCATACTGTCCCATAACTTGTAGTAGTGAAAAATGTATGCCCATGCTTCATTAAATTTTCTCACAACCACCAATAAAATCATTGTTCTGAACCTGACCACATTTTCAAAAAAATCAGCATCAAAACTTCATTAATTTATGCATTTATTTATTTTTGTGCATCATCATTATTAGAATAAAAATTCAAATGAAACATATTTGTTAAAATCCATCGAGAATTGTAAATGTTATGGTCTTTTGAGTGTGAGCAGTTTATTTTGAGTTTGCCAGGGATTTCTTGCATTTGACAGGATTGAGCATTTTAATTTTTGGAGCTATAGATGGTTATTTATTTTCACCCATATATTCTCATTAAAAATAAGAAATCCATTTTTTGTGATGTAGAGGACGTCGTTCCCTTTCCAAAAAAGTAAATTTTGTGAAAAATAGAGTTATGGGTAAAATGTTACGACTGTTTGAAATTCGGGGATTGGGCGTTGACTTTCCCTTTGTATGAAGGTGATTTTGGGTTTTCAAGGAACTCATGTTCCCATGTAACTTGGATCACATGGGAATACTTTATCTGTGTCTCCCAATTTGATATTTTCTATCCTCATGCATCCACCATTGAATGGGTTAGGTTGGTCGTTTACCGCTGACTTCTCCGCACCAATCGCATGCCAGTATTTCAGCTATTTCAAGTTTGTGTGTCTCAACTTTCATGACATTTTTTTTCCACTTTTTCCAGATTTTATTTGCATTGTGGGTTTTTTATTTTTAGGGCCTGAATGTCCTGGACATATTTTTCTGCCTTGACTACATTGAACCTGGTTGTGACTATTTCATTTTTTCGGGTACTTTTGTCCCATCAATCCCGTAGCCCGCGTGGGAAATTTTTATCTAATTTTGAAACATTCCACTACCTCTTTAGCATTTCAGGCTTAAACTTGGTACGATGAACCCTGGTACAATCCACATTAGTTCCCTCCACATCCCTAAGACCTGATTTGCACTAAAATAGGTGTTTGAATTTATTATTTCAATTTTTTGCAAATTTTTTCTATTGCCTTGGATTTTTTTTGGATAGGTAAGTTAGTTAGAAGCCAAGGGATCCCTCATGGATCTGCCTTCTATTGCTTGTATTCTCATCTCTAATAAGAGAATCTATAAGTGAAGGTTTTTGAGAGTAGAAAATTTCCTGAAACCTGAGTTATCCCATTCTTGTAACTATGATCAATGAGGTTGAATGATGAGTACCTATGAATTATTCGTCCACATCTGATTTTAGTTGCTCTGCATTTGTTTGACTTTTAAATTTGTAACTGCTGTAAGCAATTATGAGCTTCCCACTGCAGTAGTTTCTCTTTCCTGAAGCGTGATGAGCTATATACAAAGCATACACTAGAAGCAATAGATTATGTGCACTATCACATAGGGAAATTAAACCCTATTCTAACAACAATAGTAATGTCCAAAAGCACTTGGAGGAATTGAAAATCCTAGGCTAATATGTACAAGGGTGAGAAATTCTTCCTTTTAGTAGCAATGTTTGAGATAGATCCCATTGAATGGAATCTCCAACTCTTAACCATCAAACATAGCCATCTGGAAGGCATATCTACCTTTGTATTCAGTGATCATATATGGATCACTCCATATAGCATCGAACTTGGAATGATTTTCTTGCTTCACACGATCAGTATCCCACTTCAGTACCAAGTCTCATGCATGGAATTTTTCGGCTTTAACTTTCTTGTCAAAGCTCGTCTTGATCAACGCTTGATCCTTTTCCATGGTCTGTAGTGCATGTTCTCTTTCTTCTTCTAATTCCATTATCTCTTCATACTTGACTTCCATGGGCTCAAACTCAAATATTTCCAACTGTCTCATGAGTTATAATGAAAGATACTCAAGTGATATAAGTAACATTGCTTCCTTTCCATATACAATCTTGTATGTAGAGATTCCTGTAGACATCTTGGGTGTAATTCTATCAGCCCATAGATCTAATTTGAGCTTCCTATGCCAAGTTCTCTAATTCTCATCAAGAGTCCTTATGATGATTCTCATTAAGTTTTTGTTTGTAGACTTTGCTTTTCCATTACCTTGAGGGTAGTATTTTGAAGAGGATCTGAGGTATAAAAATTTTTGGATAGCGCATTCAGTGATTTTGGTTCCAACGAATGCCAATGCATAATTTGATATGATAGTACCAGGGACACCAAACCTTGTGACAATCCCTTCATATAAATCCAATAAGCTTCATTTATTTTCCTCCCTAGGTGTCATTGCTTCAGTCCACTTGGCGAAATAGTATATTGTCATAAGTATCCATTTGTGGCCTTGACTTAAATTTGGATTGATAAATCCAATGAAGTCCAATCCCCATTGCATGAATGGTTGATCTACTGAAATTGGTTGAAGGGGCAGGGCTGCTAACTTTTCCTTCCCTGTGAAGAATGCACATTTCTTACATTTATAGACCCATGAGTAGCAATCACTAAACACCATAGGCCAATAATAACCAACATTTATGATTTTGAGAGTTGTTAATCACGGAGAAAAGTGGCCTCTTGCTTCCCCATCATGGAAATCATATAACATCCTCCCAACTTGACTTGTTGGGACACTGTAAGTCAGAAAAGTGACAGGCGAGTGTTAGAATCAACAAGTAACTCTTCCGCGTACTCGACCTCCCGAGGTCGTGCTGAGACAGCCGGTGGGGGTAGAATATGCAGACAAACTAGTTAGGCAGTCTAATGTCTTCGACACGCACTAGTGGAATTTGTGAATCTAAGGCAAAGAAGGCCCTTCTAACTTGGACTGGTGTGATAGATGGATCAGAAAGGATGACTGCTCGAAGGATCCAATCAATATCGAGCTCTGGTGTGATTCGATCTATGGGTTGTGGAATATGTGGAAAATGACCTGGGATTGTTTCGTGTATATCTCCCAATAAGGTCATATAGTGGATGATGAATATAATCGACTCTATGGACGATTTTCTGGCCTAGTCCAGAATTCCCTAGCTTCGTTAGCTGTTACATCCAGTACGGATAATTGTTCGATGATAATAGGTGGAAGTGGAGTAGACTGAAATACTAGTGTGCGTAGGCCAGTGTCTATATCTAACCCTCTTATAGATTCGTTGGGTTGTGGGATCTGTGGATCACAACCATAGACTCTTGGTTGTTGCGGTCCTGTTATGGTCATATGCGGGATCAAGTTCTAATCCCTAGTATCCAGTAATCGTATGCTTTCTCAGCTTCTATGTTTAAAACCAATAGTTGTGCAATCTTCTTAGAATACCTTACAGGTATTCTCGCAACCTGGATTCTTAAGCTGGTATCTATATCTACGAGGGTGTCTCCAGCGTCTGGCTGTGGAACTAGAGGATCACACCCGAATGTTTGTTCTCTTTCAAACCTTTCTATAGTCATGTGGATGTTTTCCTAGGGTAATCTGTAGTTTGACTGACTTGACCAAAACGCATGTGCTTGGTCGTCTTCTATGTTTAATCCTCTTAACTGAGAACTGATCAGTTGTAAATCTGTGGTTGTTCGGAATACTTGTATCCTAAGATTTTGGTCAATATCAGTTATTGCCACTATGAGATTGGGCTGAGGTATGATTGGCTCGAAGATATATTCCCTGGGCTCCCTAGGTCCCGTAATTGTCATGCAAAAGCAGTAATAAAACAAACTATAATAAAGTGAAATCTAAGTATGCTTCTAGCATATATGACTTCTTTTTGTATTTTCTGATGATTTAAATGAATTTAAGAAAGCAGCGATTTAAAATATTTAGAATTGACAACTAAACTAATAAATTAAAACAAACAAGATAACCGAGTGTGGTTATTTGTCTATGTAATTTTGTATATCTATTTTAAACAAATGAAATAACTAATCTATTAGCAAGATTCTCGACCCTACCTCAGAAGAGAGGAGTGAATCATAATTTCTCAGAAAGTATCAATCCCCATAGCTTCCTCGGCAATATCGAGAATAAAATTAACTGAAATAAAGCGATTAACTACTCTGTTTGATATGGTTCTAACTAAAACTTTGAAAGCTTAAAACCTAGATTTCGCAGAACAGTGGCGAATCCGATGGTGTGTGTGATCTTGTCCCCTCAGTATGATCTCTTCATTCTTTGTGTTCACGTAAATCTAGAAAAGCGTGTAATACTTACATCAATAGGAATAGGTCTTTGGAACAAGGGACAACCTTCAGAATGCAGATAGAATAGAACGCAGATAGGAGAGGGATAGCGCAAGAGTACAGTGCTTGGCTTATGCAATTCCTAGCGTGATCTACTGCGAATCGTGTAACAAAATGCGTCCAGAACCTGAAACTATCCTGTATGAAGAGAAAAACCTACAAATTTAATGGCTTCCTAAGCTAATCTACTCTAATGGATTAGATAAAACAGCAACACTGTTTGCACAAGTTGGATATGTGGCTTACCAACAGCTAGTCAATGCACACTAAGCATGAAATGAACTACACTATCAATCCCAAATGAACTAACAGACCACAGCACTGAGAATGAGAAGATTGGAGTAAAATTGGTGGCCTCAAGTAATGACTGCACTTGCACAAGGTGGATGTGTTGCTTACCAGCTGCAACACAATACTAACCAAAACACGCAATGAAGAAAACTAAGTATTCTAAGAAAAGGAAAACTAAAGGAATTGCAAAGAGGAACCCAGAAAACTAAACTTGAGAGAGCCCAGCTTCTAACTGGATTGGATGAAATGACAGCGCTACCTGCACAAGATGGGTCTGTGGCTTACCAACAGCTGAGCAATTTAACAAAAGATGCAAGTGAATTCAAGCTATGGCTTCTAAACAAGCTAACTAACGAAAACACTAAAATGAGGGAATGAGAGAAAAGATCAAACTTCAAAATCTAGCCAAGCTTCAGACCAAAAACTCCAGACTATTTGCATGTGCACAAACCATGCATTTATAGGAATTCAAACACCCAAGAACCAAAACCAAATTGAACTCCTAAACAATAAACAAAGGAAAAACACTATTCCAAGGGACCAAAAACATAAATGCATGCCCAAGTCGGAAAAGAAAGCTGGTGAAACGTGATATTTCACGCGAGTCACATTAAAAGAGCATTCTGGAAAACGTGCACAGGACCGCCGCTATGAGCAGAGCAGCGGTTACAGGACCGCCGCCCTGCAGGGCGGCGGTTTCATCACTGAAGGTCAAGAGGCCAAGGAAAGAGGGAAAAAGGGGAAAACAAAGGGCATGGGGGCTAAGCGGGGCATGTGGGATGTTAACGAATACTCCGAGGGCTTTTCCAGATCCCGAACACCTTGGGAGGAGATCTGTATCATCATCGGGGCACTTGTTACACTGTTCTGGTAGTACAGTACCTTACAATTTTGGGTACGTACATATTGCCCCATCGGAGAAGTGTTTTAGCCATGAAGAGGCATAAAACATTGGGTCTGAGTATGGCAGTCCCGAAATGGGGAGTTAGAAGCTATACCTTACTCGTCCGTGTGTCGAAATGACGCCATCCAAAATTCCCGCTACCTGCAAAATGAAAAGAGAACTCAAGTGCAGATAGATACAATAATTTGGAAGATACATGCTAAAATAATAGGGAAGGAGAACGTACCATTCGTGCGGGGATAGAAACTTACCTCCATCAACGCTCCAAACCTGCGAAAAAGTCATTTTAAAACGAAATAGAACGATATATATATGAAAGTGGGCCCATTTTCCTATTCATTTGCGTGAGTCGATTTGATTGATTTTGAGCTCTGGGACCCACGGTGATGGTTTCTCGTGTGAATAGAGTCAAAACGTCTGCAGTGAGATCGTGAGCATGCCTCCACGTGTGGAACACCGACCTCAGTGATCACAGGTTGGTTTTCTTCCATTTTGTGTTTTTCCCTCTTCAAATTTGAAATGGAAAATTCTTTGCAATGGGGGGATTATTTTTGAAAATGTTAGGTTCAAAAGGTCCACCTAGGGGAGGCGCCTCCTAGGTAGGCTCCATTTTTAGTTTAAATGGTCTATTTTTGCTCATTTTGGGCTTTTTGGGGTTAACAACCTGCGCGGGTTTTCAGACTGCGACCGCCGCTTTCAAAGCGGCGGCTACAAAACCGCCTCTCTGCTCAGGGCGGCAGTTTTGCACAGAATGCAAAAGGAACCTATTTTGGAGACTGTACTTGTACTTTTATCATTTCTATATGCTTTTATGACTCTCTCGATATTGATTAGATACTAACTTGCTCTATTTTGTGTGTTTTGGTTGTATGTAGGCGAGAGCAGAGTATATCAGATGGAGCCGAGAGAGAGAGTGTGATTGGCTCTCCGAGGTATTGGATTCCATTTCCCAGGATGAAGAGTATACATTACAGAGGGCCGACATATTACGTATATCACGCGTGCCCCATGTCACACCATCTAGTCACATAATTTGTGACTTGTTTTCATATTGGGATGCAGATTGGAACACTTTCCGACTGCCAGGGGTCCGCGGTGAGTGGACCATCACTTTGGAGGATGTCTATCGTATCTTGGGGGTCTCGAGATCATCTGGAGGAGACTCACACTGGAGATGGTAGGGTCTCGAGCACAGATTGCATAATGGGCAGGCTATATGGGGGATGCAGCCATCTCTACGGGGTCGAAGAAGGGAGTGAGAGTTCGATCGATTCCTTCCTTGCCCATCCCCGTATTTCGACAGGCTATCATGGGGATCCTTGCCTCGAGGCTGATCGGGGACAAGGGAGGAGATACTTTACTATACTGCTGGGCCCCCATCATTGCACATATAGAGGGGCATGGCTGGATATATCCCTGGAGCGCAGATATTCTAGGGACAACCTACCATGACTTATACAGGGTGGTCCGTTTGCAGGGACAGTCATTGAGCCACCCGACTCTAGTCATGAGTTGGGTGTACAAGCATTTTATTCCTTATGGTAGAGGGGTAGAGGTGGCAGACCCAGGGGCTGTGAGGGCAGCTAGATGGTCAGATATGTCGGTGCTTAGAGCACCTCACCAGCCAGTTGCCTCCCTTACCACAGCAGATATGGAGGCGACGCCGTACCGGCTTATGGCCGGCATATGGGGCGAGGAGACCCTTACATTGATCTCCTGCTCCACCACAGGGCAGCTTATCGACTGCTTGGGATGGGTGGAGGTACACCCTTTTGGCAGAGTTCCTCAGCAGTTCGGCCTTCCATATGCGGGCATGCTTCCCCCAGCGGCACCAGTTTACAGATCAGTCCGCGAGGCTAGAGGGGGGCCTAGAGGCTGTGGTTGGATAGTGATCACTCCTGGCACTCCCATTGTAGCCAGGAGGGTAGTTCGGGCTAGAGGGAGAGCCGGTGCACCCTGGGCACCTTTGCTTCAGATTGCTGCGGGTCCTGCTCACAGCAGCGATGACCCCATAGATATTGACTCCGATTCTGAGGAGTTTACAGAGGGAGGGTCAGAGGAGCAGATGGATGATAGTGATCCTGAGTGGCATGACACTCAGGATATTTTGTAGGTAGAGAGGGCCGAGCAGAGTGCAGAGAGAGAGACTCTAGCTTCAGAGGAGCCACTCTCCCAGGGCCATGGTGGAGAGGATGAGTCAGTTGCAGGGCGTCATGTTGCTCCTGCTACAGGAGTAGCCCCTCAGTCGGCAGCGGCATCTGCGGTGGGTGCTGGCCCCAGCGACCCATCTTGGAGGCTCGGTGATCCGAGTAAGTTATCCTCTCATCTTTTCAATGTTTCTTTAATTTAGGATTTTTAATTGCTATCTCTCCTTGTGTTTTGATATTGTATCTTTTAGTCTCTTGCCTAGTTTCTAATTCATTTTTCTTCTTTGTTTTGTAGAGACTGTTGACGAGTGGCGGGATCTAATCCGCAGGGTATGCACTGATTCTCTGATGATCCCTATGGATAAGACCCGCGCGGAGCTATCTGTAGATGCCGGGGAGCCTTCAGCAGCCGGTAGGCATACTGACATCTTCGCTCCTGTTTGGCACGTGGCCAGGATGGCGTCGACTCTCCGTACAGAGTTGGTAGGCTATAGGACAGCCGAGCATCTTATGAGGAGCCATTCTCATGGTGAGACTGCGGCTGCCCCTCAGGACCCTGAGCCCTCTGTGCATTTAGAGCACCAGCGTAGCCGGAGCCCTAGGCGAGGGTGCGCACCTTCAGAGGGGTCGCGCAGGGGTTGAGAGACTACTTGGCTCCTATGCGTTTTGTACTATAGATTCTTTTGTATATCACGGGCTCTTTGAGCATTTTGACCATGCCTAGAGCATGATGGCATTGTATATAAACATTGATTATTTATATATATGCATTCATTTTTGGATCAAAACTCGTCACTGGTGTTTTCCCTTTCTGTTTCCAACTGCTTTGTGTATACTACGATGTATGTTTTATATGCTTTTTTAGAATGTATGCAATGGTGAACAAATGACGCAAATTTTTGCTTTCTTGTTGTGTTTCATGATGCTGATACATGATATTATAGATATATTGTGATCTTAAATCTTAGCTTCTGTGAGCAATTTGGATACCTCATGTTTGTTTTGGAAAAGTGATGAAAATAACCAATATGATGAACAGATTAACTTGCCCCACTCCTAACTCCACGCAACTAGTAAGATGCGAGGGCTCATCACCAAGAGCCAAGAAGGGCGCAAGTTATGAAATATGGTGAAATGATAGTGATGAAAGACAGACGAAGCTTTGGTGGAACTAAATTGAAAACTACAAGCTTACTCTACCTGAATGAGTTCATAGTTTTGGGTGTAACTTGCTTTGCGGTTTATCCAGACTTAGACCCGTAGATGGCCACATAGTAGACAAAATCTGGGTTTTTAGGATTTTAACTCTCTTGGAATTTTGAACATCTGATTCATTTATTTTTGACTCAAAGTTTGAATAGTTTGTTTATGACCTTTTAACGTTTGCATTGTCTAGAGGACCCCCTACACTTTGCCCCATGCTACCTGTAAGAAGCATGGGTTTATCACCGTGGGCAAGGCATAGGCAAGTAAGGGCATTTCCATCCTTTCCCAACCCTACGTCACTAGTAAGAGACGCAAGCTCATCACCGAAGGTTTGTGAGGCAAGGAAATGTGTAAAAATAAAATTTTATGTTTTAATCACTTTTTGACTTGTCTTTTTGAGTAAAATGTCAGTATATGCTTATTTCCAAATAGATGTGTATATGGGATAGATGTGACACCATGAAGCTTCTAGAAAAGACCATAGGCAAGACACCTATCCTAAGAAGAAATCAAAGCGAGAACAAACTTGCAGATCTTGGTATGGTTACCGTTAAGACTTCG
Organism: Taxus chinensis; assembly: GCA_019776745.2. Classification (NCBI taxonomy): domain Eukaryota; kingdom Viridiplantae; phylum Streptophyta; class Pinopsida; order Cupressales; family Taxaceae; genus Taxus; species Taxus chinensis. The sequence goes on from CM034153.1 coordinate 508,516,308, forward strand.
TCATGTTTGATTTTATTTGATAAAAGATTCTGAAGTGATTGATGATATCGTGAAAATGGAGAGATATTATTAGAAATTTTTTTGCCAACAACATCATGAGTTTGTAATGAATTGCTTTGAGAATAGACTCCTTGATCACAATCTGTGTAAGAAACGAATGGACAAAATGATCCTAATTTATATGAAAATGCAATGTAGATAGCTATATAGGCAGTGCTAGCTGCTTATGCGTAGACACGTTTGAGGTGTAGCGAATTGACTGTTTCACCAAATTCCTCACCTTCTAGCGTGCATAAGAGGTATGCACCATTTATGTAGTCTTTTTTGAATCGGTATGGGCCCAACCATTTGGGCCGGAATTTCCTTCCTTCACCGGTCTTCTTATTGATCCGGTTGTCTAGTCTTAGAACTAGATCACCTTCGTATATGTCACGTTCATAGACCTTCTTGTTATACTGCCGGCACATTCGGTCAGCATAAGCTCTATGCCATTGTTAAACATCTAACCTAGTTTCATCTAGGCTTTCTAATTGGGAAAGACGTGCTTCTCTATAAGTGTCTTCATCTAGAATCCCTTATAGTGAAATGCAGAGACTGGGTATTTCGACCTCAAGCGGGAGAACTGCTTCTGCCCCAAATACTAGCGAGAAAGGAGTTGCTCCCGTTGGTGTTCTTATTGAGGTTCGGTGGGCCCACAAGGCCGGATATAACTTCAAATGCCAATCTCTCTTGTTTTCTTTCACTGTTTTAAGGAGAATGGCTTTCAGTGTTTTGTTTGTTGCTTCAGCCTGCCCATTAGCTTGGGGATAATACAAGGAAGCCATATGATGGCTTATTTTAAATTTGTTGCATAGTTCACAAACTTCCTCATTCTTGAAAGAAGTTCCATTATCGGAGATAATGATTTGCGGGATACCGTACCTGTAAATGATTTGGTTCAAAATGAACTTGATGATCACAGAACTAGGTACAGTAGTAAGAGGCATGGCCTCCACCCATTTGGTAAAATATTCAGTGGCTGTGATTATAAAATTATGGCCGTCTGTAGATGAGGGAGAGAATTTCCCTATTAAGTCTAGACCCCATGTAGAAAAGGGCCATGGAGTAGCGATTGGTTGCAGAGCTTGTGCTGGCATGTGGATCTCGTGGGAGAATTCTTGGCACTTATGACACATGCATGCAAACTCTATCACGTGACATTCTAGAGTGGGCCAGAAATAGCCCATTTGATGTATTTTTCGAGCAGTGGCATGGCCACCGAAGTGGCCTCCACATATACCGCTATGGGATTCATGGAGAATCGTCTTGGACTCTTCTGTGTCGACACACCTTAAGAGCATTCCATCGAATGCTTTTCGATAGAGCACCTGCTCTATAATGACATATTTGGCTACGATTATGCGTAATCGCCTTCTTTGTTGCGGTGTAACTGCATCCAGGTACGTATGGTCCATGATATAATCAATGATATTAGTGTACCAAGGGCACTCAGAGATAGCAGGTCGAGTTTTGATGTAGTATATGCATTCATCTGGAAAATCCAAATCTACTAGATCGCCTCCGTCTAATGGGTTGTCAGCTAACCAATCTGTGATGATTTGTCCTTTAACTGACTTCTGATTTACAAATGTTAATTCGAACTCTCCCATTAAGGTTATAAAATGTCCAGTCTTTTTAGATAAGGAACCTTGTGTGAGAAAAGTCTGTAAATGGTCCGTTTTCACCATGACCTTTGTTTCTTGATTTAGCATATAGTGTCTTAGGCGTTTGGTTGCGAAGACTATGGCGAGACATTCTCGCTCTGCTTGTGTATAACGTGTTTCATAGTCGAGCAGTGTTCGGATAATGAAATAAATCGCACGTTCTCTCTTGTCATCGTCTTCTTGGGCCAACATACAGGCCAGCGAGACATTGGTAGCTCACGAATATAGGATTAACGGGTGATCCAGCTTAGGTGGCATTAGCGTAGGTGGTGACAGCAAGAAACGTTTAACTGCATTGAAAGCTTCGTTGCTGTCTTCGGTCCAATCAATGCTATAGTCTTTCTTGAGTAAATTATTGATTGGATGAATAGCGAAGCTTAAGTCCGGGATGAATCTTTAGATTGCACCTAGTTTTCCGAGAAATGACCTGATTCCAGATTCGTCCGAAGGTGGAACCATTTCGAGGACAGCCTGAATTTTGGTTGGGTCCACATCTATCCCTTGTGATGATATGATGTAACCCAGGAGCTTTCCTCCCATTACACCAAAGACGCATTTCTCTGGGTTTAGTGTGACTCCGTATTCTATTAGGCGTGAAAGAATGATGCGGAGTACTTCGGGATGGTCACAACGCTTCTTGGCCTTAGCCAACAATTCATCTACGTAGGATTCCGTGATTTTATGAATTAAATCGTGAAATATATAATTCATAGCCCGCTGGTATGTAGCACCAGCGTTTTTGAGACCGAAAGGCATGACAGTATAACAATAGGTTCCCCAAGGAGTTATGAACGTGGTTTTAGCTTGATCTTGCTCGGATATTCTGATTTGGTTGTATCCCGAGAATCCATCCATGAGAGACAAGAGTTCAAAACCAGCTGTTGCATCAACAATAACGTCTATGGATGGTAATGGGAAATCATCTTTAGGACACGCTTTGTTGATGTCTCGGAAATCTATGCAAATGCGTATCTTTCCGTTCTTCTTGAGAACGGGAATGATATTAGATACCCATTGGGAGTAGTCAACTGGCTTGATGAATCCTACCTGAAGGAGTTTTATTACTTCCTCTTTTACCATGAGAGCTACTTTGGGCTTCATGGGTCTTGATTTTTGTTTAATTGGCTTTGCATCTGATCTAGTGACGAGGTTGTGCACCGCAATGTGGGGTGCAACTCCCGTCATCTCCTTGTAATTAAATGCAAACACCTTCTGATGTTCTTTGAGAATCTGAGTATGTATTTCTACCTCTTCTGGTGTTAACGAAGAACCTAGTTTCAATATTCTTGGTTCATCTTTTGTCCCGATGTTGACATCGATTGTTTCCTTGATCAAAGAGGCGTTACCCTCTTCGAACTCAGGTGGTGCTGGAGGTAAATCTAGATCATCCCCATTTTCTATTGCATATATGCTAGGCTCCGTTTGTGAGGGAAGATCCGTTACGGGATTTCCGAAGTAGGAAGACGAATGCGGAATCAGGGATAAATCTAGCATGTGATAGGAGAGATGTAGTGCTGCATAGGCATTTAAGTAATCCAAAGTAGCCGCGTCATTTTCAACATGGTCTAGGACGGTAGATTCACTTCTGCTTGAAAGAGGATTTGTCATTATTTTTATCAATGGTTTGTCACGAATGGATACTGTGAAGTGAGTATCTTTTAACTCGTTGCTTGGAGTAAAACGCGATGCTGAGGTTGCTATTGAATCGGCGAGAAGATTTTTCTCTCGAGGGATTGCTTCAATGGATATAAAGCTAAACGCCTTGCTTAAATCCAATACAACGTTTTTGTAGAGTTGTAAATGTTCGGCTTTAGTTTCATATACTTCAGAAACTTGGTTTGTTACTAATTGCGAGTCTCCCAAGACTTTGATGTTATCAATACCAATTCTTCTGGCTAAGGTGAGGCCAAGGAGGAGGGCTTCGTACTCAGTGCCATTGTTTTTACATTCAAAGTTTAACTTAAAATAGAATGGGAGGACCTTCTCCTCGGGCGAAGTAAGAATTATACCTGCTCCCGCTCCATAACGACATTTAGCTCCATCGAAATGGAGAGTCCAATAGTTAGCCGGGAGTGTAGATGTTGGGGTATCTGATGCGTTTGCACACTCTACTTCTACCATACAGAGATCCTCTGCTGGCAAGGAACCAACACCTAGGGAAAATCCCATGCCTACTGAATCGAATGGTAAGAACATTGGTGAATCTTGTTCTATCAACTCAACGATTTTCGCAGTAGTCCCTAATGATACTGTTTCTTTAGTTTTACCTTTAGGGGTTGGAATTGTTTTGGCTATGCTGGTAGTTTCAAGATCCGTCGTAGGTATCAACTTTTCCTCTGGCTTTGGGTCAGAGGGTTTATTAAGTTGGTTTGTTGGCAGTTCAAATTCTGAGTGCACCCCTGGTCTTTTCTTTAAATCAGCTAGGTGCAAATCGAAAGGTTTTGGATCGCCTTTGGCTACAAATACCTTTCCCAGATGCAAGAATCTTACTTCTTGAAATAGCGTGGAAGGGATTGCCTTCATTCGATGTATCCAAGGTCAGCCGAGGATCATATTATAGTTAGTTTCCCGATCTATAATATAAAACTCAGTCAAGATGGTTTTGGGCCCTAAGGTGACCGGCAGTATTATAGTTCCTATCGAAGTGGCTTTAAGGCTATCATAGCCTCTCAAGGTATTTCGTGTAGTGGAACAGTTTGTTTCTCCATATCCAAGTTTTTGGAGGAAAGAGAAAGGGACTATGTTAACTGTGGCCCCATCGTCAACCATTGCCCGTTTTACATAGTTATTATAAACCCATACTTGCAAGTGTAAGGCTGGGTCACCTCGGCGTGCGATCTCAGCATCTGTGGGCATTTTACTTATTTTGAAAATGAATTCGACATCCTTGTCCGGCTGCCCCGGAGGGTGGATATCAAAATCTACGTGATTTACTTGTGTTTCGGGAGGTGGAGTGATGTTAATTAGATGGCCTAGACCTAATGCTTCTAAAAGAGCAGCTCTGTGAGGGGGAGAGTTCTTTAGTAAGTCCAAAAATGAAATGTGTGAGAAGGTCTTTGTTAGGTCACTAATTAAATCATAGGCACCGATGGGTTTTTCAACTATTTGCTGACTCTTATCTGTCTCTGGCAGATGACTTGGGCTCGGTTGAGAGAAATACTCTCGTGTTCTTGTTATAGCTTCGATAGGTAGTTCAGCGTCTAATTCTACCAAACTGACTATCTTAGGTCTCGGTTGAGCTCCCAATTGTGGCGCAACTGACGGATTTAATGAAGTCGAGGCTTCATGGTCATTGTTTCCCGTCACTGCACCTTTGTTTGTTCCGGTTGGATTCAGCCTATTGCTGTCATGATTTGGGAGCGGGTCATTAAAGATTTTGAGGGGAGCATTCTGAGGAGAAACTGCCCCTGCGAGAGTATTTGGTGATGATGAGACGGGATCTGCCAAAAACAGGTCTGTGAAGAATTGTCTTTGTTCTTCTGGCAAACGTTGCATAAATTTATTGTAGTCACGGCACGTTCTAGTATCGTGACCCTGAATTTTATGGAAACCACAATAAGAATTGGGGTTATAATTCCCGTTTTGTTGGTTTGGTGTGTATTGTGGCCTAAAATTCCGATCAAACTGTTGCCTATTAGGACCAAAGTTTTGGAATTGTTGTTTCTGGTTTTGACTTTGGTTTTGGTAACCAAATGAGTTTTGGCTTGGCCCTTGTATGGGATTTCACCGTTGTTGTTGTTGTTGTTGTGGATGGTTAAAATCCACTGTATTGATTGTCGGGGTAAAGTTGTTGTTTCGTTGGTTGTTTGTTTGTGACGGAGCATTAACAACATTTACCCTCTTGGGCTGGTCGGTTACTCCATCCGTTGTTACCCCACGATTTTTGTTAAGGATTTTGGGTCCTTGATTGACATTTGTGGTAGTTGTAGTGTTTTGAGTGGAGGTGATTAACCTCCGTTTGTTCCATATGTCTTACGACCACTATCTATCGCTGCTTGATCTATTCGCAGAGCGCTCTCAAGTACTTCATCGTAAGTTCTTAGTGGGAACTTCTGGACTTCTTCCTTCACTTCTCTGCTGAGAGAATGAAGGAATAAATCACATAGTTCCATCTGATCCATGTTTGGAGCACTTGCTGATGAATAAAGAACTGTACGCCACCTCTGGATGAAATGGGTGATAGATTCATTGTGTTCTTGTTTGATATGCAAGAATTCCCTGATTCCTGTTCTCAATAGTTTGTTCATGTCAAAGGCTTTGATGAATTCTGACACGAGTTGTTTAAATGAATGTATGGAAGCTTCAGGTATTCTATAATACCAATCAAGAGCGATGCCTTCCAAGGTTTTGGGAAATATTTTAGCAACAACCCCATCCCAAGGAAGTAATTCTCGTATGGCTGTAGCGTAAGCTTTGATATGCGCATTTGGATCTCCCTCACCCTTGAACTTGGGAAAATCAGGGAGAGGTCTTGGAAGCATGACGCTTCGTATGGTGAAGTCTAAGGGTTCCTTTAGGTATTCTGAATAAGTCCCTATCGCATAGCTTTCGACCATTGATGGTGGTTGCTGAGGGAGTGGTGGTGGGATAGGTTGTTGATACGGTGCAGCGTATGCGTTGGCAGGGGCATAGGGAGGTCCCTGCGTTTGAGAAAACATGCCGGGAGAGGAGAACATGTCTCCTTGTGGTGATTTAGAGTATATGTTTAAGTAGGACGGGGTATTGTCAAGGAATGGATTGTTTGTCACTAGACCTGGAGGAATAGTGTTAGAGATGGTGGGCCTTGTTGGCGTTTGTTGTGGATATTGAGGAGGCATGCCTAACGTGCCTACTCCCGTAAGGAGATCTACCTGGCCAGAGTGGTATGGAGGATTGGAACTTCCTGTTTGTATGAACGGAGAATTTTGACTTGCTTGAGCCAGTTCTAATCCTCTCACTCTTTCTACTAACGTTGAAATGACTTCATTTGGTGAAGTCACGGTACTTTGCCTAAACGGCATTTGTTGTATACCTTGGTGTTGTAAAGGTACGTGATATCCTGTCATAAACTGATCGCTATCTTGCCAAGTTTCTCCCAGAATATTTCCTGTATGCAGTGGCATAGAGGTATTTTCTTGAAAAGAGATCTCGGGTTGTGTTTGTAAACCTCCTATAGATGGGTACATTCCCTGGGAGCGTTGTTCACTCCTAGGATAACGTGTTGGCTGTCCATCATCTAAGACCAGGTATGGATCTGATTGCCTACTAACTTGTGGTCTGAGTAGCATTTGAGGAGACGAACCAGATTCTCCGGTAAACGTCATATTGTTTGAACCTGAAGGCTCTGTTTGTTGGGTTCGAGGGGGTTGATCTAACTCCTCAGTTTGAAAAGACGAACTATATCTGATTCTTGGAGTTTGTGTTGACAACTGATTAGTTGAATAGTTGTCACCCCATACTGAGAGTGAGGGTGATGATTGTCTATTTTGTTGGGCATAGTATGCCTCAAGACCCAAGAGGGGTCTTCCATATGCATCGAATCCCGACATATTCGGGGGGTATATGAATACCCGCAGAATAATGGGAAGGAGCGAAGGTGAATGAGAGAAGATGAAACTTCTCAAAGAGAAGGTGAAACAATTGTATGTTTCACGTCGGGTTCACCAATTTTGTATGAAGCTGATGTGATGAGGTATAGAAGGTGAAATTTTGTTGGTGAAGCTGATGTGATGAGGTATAGAAGGTGAAACAGTTGTTTGTTTCACGTCAGGTTCACCAATTTTGTTGACAGTTGTTTGTTTCACGTTGGGTTCACCAAGGACAGGTGAGCGTGAGAATCAACAAGTAACTCTTCACGCGTACCCGACCTCCCGAGGTCGTGCCGAGACAGCCGGTGGGGGTAGAATATGCAGACAAACTAGTTAGGCAGTCTAATGTCTTCGACACGCACTAGTGGAATTTGTGAATCTAAGGCAAAGAAGGCCCTTCTAACTTGGACTGGTGTGATAGATCGATCAGCAAGGATGACTGCTCGAAGGCTCTAATCAATATCGAGCTCTGGCGTGATTCGATCTATGGGTTGCGGAATACGTGGAAAATGACCTGGGATTGTTTCGTGTATATCTCCCGATAAGGTCATATAGTGGATGATGAATATAATTGACTCTATGGATGATTTTCTGGCCTAGTCCAGAATTCCCTAGCTTCGTTAGCTGTTATATCTAGTAGGGATAATTGTTCGATGATGACAGGTGGAAGTGGAGTGGACCTGAATACCAAGATGCGTAGGCTAGTGTCTATGTCTAACTGACTTGTGGATTCGTTGGGCTGTGGGATCTGTGGATCACAACCATAGACTCTTGGTTGTTGCGGTCCTGTTATGGTCATACGCAGGATCAAGTTCTAATCCCTAGTATCCAGTAATCGTATGCTTTCTCAGCTTCTATGTTTAAAACCAATAGTTGTGCAATCTTCTCAGAATACCTTACAGGCGTTCTCGCAACCTGGATTCTTAAGCTGGTATCTATATCTACGAGGGTGTCTCCAGCGTCTGGCTGTGGAACTAGAGGATCACACCCGAATGTTTGTTCTCTTTCAAGCCCTTCTACGGTCATGTGGATGTTTTCTAGGGTAATCTGTAGTTTGACTGACTTGACCAAAACGCATGTGCTTGGTCGTCTTCTATGTTTAATCCTCTTAACTGAGAACTGATCAGTTGTAAATCTGTGGTTGTTTGGAATACTTGTATCCTGAGATTTTGGTCAATATCAGTTATTGCCACTATGAGATTGGGCTGAGGCATGATTGGCTCAAAAATGTATTCCCTGGGCTCCCTAGGTCCCGTAATTGTCATGCAAAAGCAGTAATAAAACAAACTATAATAAAGTGAAATCTAAGTATACTTCTAGCATATATGACTTCTTTTTGTATTTTCTGATGATTTAAATGAATTTAAGAAAGTAGCTATTTAAAATATTTAGAATTGACAACTAAACTAATAACTTAAAACAAACAAGATAACCGAGTGTGGTTATTTGTCTGTGTAATTTTGTATATCTATTCTAAACAAATGAAATAACTAATCTATTAGCAAGATTCTCGACCCTACCTCAGAAGTGAGGAGTGAATCATAGTTTCTCAGAAACTATCAATCCCCACAGCTTCCCGGCAATATCGAGAATAAAATTAACTGAAATAAAGCGATTAACTACTCTGTTTGATATGGTTCTAACTAAAACTTTGAAAGTTTAAAACCTGGATTTCGCAGAACAGTGGCGAATCCGATGGTGTGTGTGATCTTGTCCCCTCAGTATGATCTCTTCGTTCTTTGTGTTCACGTAGATCCAGAAAAGCGTGTAATACTTGCATCAACAGGAATAGGTGTTTGGAACAAGGGACAACCTTCAGAATGCAGATAGAATAGAACGCGGATAGGAGAGGGATAGCGCAAGAGTACAGAGCTTGGCTTATGCAATTCCTAGCGGGATCTACTGCGAATCATGCAACAAAATGCGTCCAGAACCTGAAACTATCCTGTATGAAGAGCAAAACCTACAACTTTAATGGCTTCCTAAGCTATTCTACTCTAATGGATTAGATAAAACAGCAACACTGTTTGCACAAGTTGGATATGTGGCTTACCAACAGCTAGTCAATGCAAACTAAGCATGTAATGAACTACACTATCAATCCCAAAAGAACTAACAGACCACAACACTGAGAATGAGAAGATTGGAGTAAAATTGGTGGCCTCAAGTAATGACTGCACTTGCACAAGATGGATATGTGGCTTACCAGCTGCAACACAATACTAACCAAAACACGCAATGAAGAAAACTAAGTATTCTAAGCAAAGGAAAACTAAAGGAATTGCAAAGAGGAACCCCTTGAGAGAGGCCAGCTTCTAACTGGATTGGATGAAATGACAGCGCTGCCTGCACAAGATGGGTCTGTGGCTTACCAACAGCTGAGCAATTTAACAAAAGATGCAAGTGAATTCAAGCTATGGCTTCTAAACAAGCTAACTAACTAAAACACTAAAATGAGGGAATGAGAGCAAAGATCAAACTTCAAAATCCAGCCAAGCTTCAGACCAAAAACTCCAGACCATTTGCATGTGCACAAACCATGCATTTATAGGAATTCAAACACCCAAGAACCAAAACCAAATTGAACTCCTAAACAATAAACAAAGGAAAAACACTATTCCAGGGGACCAAAAACATAAATGCATGCCCAAGTCGGAAAAGAAAGCTGGTGAAACGTGATATTTCACACGAGTCACGTCAAAAGAGCGTTCTGGAAAATGTGCACAGGACCGCCGCTCTGAGCAGGGCGGCGGCCGCCCTACAGGACCGCCGCCCTGCAGGGTGGCGGTTTCGTCACTGAAGGTCAAGAGGCCAAGGAAAGAGGGAAAAAGGGGAAAACAAAGGGCGCGGGGGCTAAGCGGGGCATGCGGGATGTTAACGCATACTCCGAGGGATTTTTCGGATCCCGAACACCTTGCGAGGAGATCTGTATCATCATCGGGGCACTTGTTACACTGTTCTGGTAGTATAATACCTTACAATTTTGGTTGAAATCTGAAATATCTCCTCTTAGCTTTGTTCCATTTTAGAGGGTACAAACATTTTTGGAGATAATGCACCAAGTCTTGAGTCCAACATGGAATGGGTCCGTCATTAGCTAGTTGTTCTTGATAATTCTACAGTAGCAGAAAAACCCCTTCTTTACCCATTATCTTAGCTTGTTGTTTGGAAGCGAGCTACTCACACAAACCTTTTTCATGAACTAGCTTGGTCACTTTGATTTCAATATCGTATTTCATTACTTGAGTGATCCAACCTTCTCTCTTTTCATTAAAATCCTTATTTAGGAGAAAATCCTTAAAACCAGTATGAGACACTAGTAGTTGAATTTTATTGTTCGGGACCAAGTTTCTAAACTTCTTCAGACTCCTAATGATAGCAAGAACCTGATTTTTAATAAAATAATACCTTACTTCGTAATCTTCAAGAATTTGACTAAATAATGCTATGGGTTGTTTTGAACCTTCTCTATTCAGATGTACTAAAATAGCTGAGAATGTGTCTGATCCTTGGAAATCATACAACATTAAGTCATTTGAAAATTCTAGGTGTATAAGAGTTGGGGCTTGTGATATTACATGCTTGATAGCCTCAAAAATCCCTTTTCCTTCTATTTTCCACTTGAATGCAATATTCTTCTTCAACATCATTGTTAATGGTTTCACAAGAGTGGTAAAATTAGGAAAAAATCTATGGACAAAGTGTATCCTTCCCAAGAAGATTTAGAGAGCCTTCTTGTGGTGTGGCAATGGAAGTGTTCGGATGGATTCAACTCTTTCAGGATCAATTGTCAACCCTTCTCTTGAAACAATGTGGCCCAATAATTTTCCCACATATGACAAGAATACACACTTTTTTGGATTCAAGGACACTACATATCTTCTACATCTTTGAAATACTTGCCTAAGGTTAAAGAGGTGGTCTTTCGCATTCTTTGAGAAAACTGTGATATCTAGATATATGAGTACTTTTTTTATTAGTCATTTGAACGGCATATCCATAGCTCATTGAAATGTTGCTCTGGAATTTGATAGTCCAAATGACATCTTCTTATAAGTGTATGTGCCCCATTTCATGGTGAAGGATTTATTGAACTGTTCTTCTTCTTTCACCATTATTTGGTTATAGCTTGAGTAACGATCTAGCAATTAAAACATTTTGAAACCAGTTACAACATGTAAGATTTGTTCCTTTGAAGGAAGTGGATAATGATCTTTGAGTGAAGATCTATTTAGATCATGGAAGTCTATGCACAATCTAATTTCTTCATTCCTCTTTCTCACTGGCACCATGTTTGTAACCCAACTTGAATGTTTGATAGGGAAGATGATGGTAGATTCAATTATCTTGGTCAACTCATTCCTCATAAGAAGTTCAATGTGAGGATTCACCGACGTTTGCTTATGTTTGATAGGTTTGGATTTCGGATCTAGCTCGATAGTATGTTGTGCTAAATTTGGGTTGAAACCTCTTAAATAATTATAATTCTAGTCAAAGACAGCTTAGGATTCTTGAGAAATTTGAACAAATTCAAATTTCTCTTGTGGGGTACGTACTTTTCCATTTTGCGATGTCTTGCCTTCACCTACTAAAATGGATTATGAATCTTCACCCTTTACTTGAATGTTTTCCTTTTCCTTCCAGAGCTGATCATTTGGGTTGAATATTGACTACAAAGTCACAAGACCTTTTGGTAATTTGTTAGTTCTCAGCTACACCACTTGGTAACCATACTTCTACTCCAACTTATCTTGGTTTCTAGTAGAGAACTCAACTTCTTCTTGTAGAAAATTAAATTTTTTTTGATCATTCTTGAAGACTTGCCAACTTGTATTTTTATCTGGCACAATTGGTCTTATAACCACTTTGATATGAGGCTGATATTTCTCACTTTTGATACTTTTCACAACATCTAATTCTGTCCCAATTACTGCCAGTTTATTTGCTTCTTCATTCTTCTTTCTTGGGATGGAATTGATTCTAAAAGCTTCAAAATCTTCAATGTGGTCCCATACCCAATTTTTGTAGTTCTTCAACAGATCATTCTGAACAGCATTTTTTCCTCTAACTTTGTTCAAAATTATCTCATTATCTCCAAATACTTGTAATTTTTTAATACCTTTGTTTCTTACCCAATCCAATCCATGAATTAAGGCTTCATACTGATCTGTGTTGTTTGAGAAAGAAAACTGGAAATGGAAATCTGAGTAATATTTTGTATCTTGTGGTGAAATGAGCATAGCTCATCCTCCTGTACCTTTTCCACTCCTTTTTCTATCAAATAATAACTACCATACTTAGTTATCATATTTTTGATTAGGATTGTTAACTCTAGGGAGAGGTTTATTCTCTTCATGAAAATAATGGACTCCCAATTCAACTTCTTCCATTTCCTTGTAAGGGTCAAAAGCATGCCTCTTATTTTCCCATTCATCAAGAGTCAAGTCTAGAATGCATCTGCCCTTGGTATCTATTTCATGGGTGCTTAGATAATCATCTTGATCAAATACCAAATAATTCAAATTACTTGGACTTGGTGTACGAGGCTCAATATGAGAGTTTGCAATAGGCTCAGATTTTATCGTCACCTTACCTCCATACCTCATTCTGAATAACACATGTGACCAATCAATAGAAAAATAGCCTTTAATTTTGGCTGGGAAGTCTCTTGAAAAACACAATGCAAAGAGTGGTGGAAAGTCTATGACTAATTCATCCTCCAAGACGGTCACATTGGGACATGCATGTAATGTGAGGGTCAAACCTTTGATTACTCCAACCATTTTTACCTATGTCCCATACAATTGAATCATACCTCTAGAAATGACTTCATATTAAAGACCCATCTAATCAGTTATTTCTTTTTGCATTACAAAGCTATTTGCTCCCGAATCAATCATACAATTATGCACCAAATTATCTTCGATGATCAATGAGATATGGAATGGTGGAGGCTTCAAAATTTTTTATTGTTGGTCATCTTGATTTCCTCCTTGTCGATCTGCATTAGTAAGCACCTTTTTTTATTGATTGGGTGACTAATTTGATGCTGACCTTTTCACCATAGAAGCTTGCAATAAGTCTCTTTTTCCTGGGATAGCTAATGAATCCCACGTCGATATGTTTATATTTATTTTCTTCATCTTCTTAATGAATTTTAATGGAGATGAGATATATTTTTTCTGCCCCTTGCTTTGCACAGTATTTTCTTGCACATGAGTTGTTACAACTAGCACTTGGACTGGTCTAGAGGGTGGGTGCGGTTGACCTTGCACATTGGGATCTGCACTTTGATTATCAACACCTTATGGAGTTATAGATGGCTGTAGATCATTTGAATTGGATGATTTTCCTTCTCCAATATTTATCTTGTTGGATCATGTATTTGCTGCTACATTTTGAGATGGGGCTTGGTTTATACAGCAGAAATCTTTAACTTGTCAATTGACAAGTGTGGTCTCATTCAGAGGTGTTTCTTGAGTAACTTCCTACTACTGATTTCCTTCTTGGCCTGCCTCTTGTTTCATACCCATTGATGTCACCATAAAATCTTGATTCAAAGCACCATTAAAACACATTGACTAGTTATGAGGCTATTTGCATAGGAAGCACCAATCATATTCCCGAGCCATGTTATTTTGTACTGGTACCAAGTCTCTATATGTGGACACAACATTAGGATTATAAAGCTAAAAATGCCTATTATCAAGAGTTTTTGCTTGGTTCTGATTTGTAGTTTGCACTAGCGGTCTATTTGGCTTATATGGAGGCCTACAGGTTGGGTTTGAGGCTGATATGATCTGAAATTTTGAACTTGCTACCTCTTAAGTGTCACCAAATCATTACCTAGGTTTTGTAGTTACTTCATGACTTCTGGGAGATCACTTCAGGTGCTATAAGATGTGGTAGAATCTTTAGTCAAACAATGATTTTGTGGAGTAGGAATGGGAGCGAATGCAGGTGATTGACTAGTGCTCGAAGGTTATGCTTCTACACAGAGGGGCATAAGTTTCCTAGGTGCAAGTTTACCGGCTTGGATTGAGAAATTTTCAGTCCTTATAGCAATGTTATAGGATATGGGTAAACCTATACCTCCCATGGATTGAATCATCATGAAAACATAAGAATTTAAATATTTAAGGAAGTATAGGAAATCACCTTCAACTGCTCGTGTCAAGGCCAACATAATCCTATCCCATGTCCATTGGAATCTGCAGTTGAAATCAGTCATTTGTTAATTAGGATCCCTCTTGATTGTTGTAAATTGTTATAGTAAATACAAATTGTCTTGCTTTTCCCCAAATTGATTATGGAAGGTTGTGCATAAATGATCCCAATTTTGGATAAATCCTGCTATTAGACTTCTCAACCATTATAGAGCTTTACCTTTAAAGGAGGATACAAATAACTTAACAATAATGTCCATCTCAACAATTTCGTGAATTGCAAAGACATTTGCAATGTCCTAGATGTGGTTAATCCTAGTTTCTTGGTTCTATCTAGTGAAATATGAAATGTTATTCAATGTTGTAACTGGAACTAGATTTTGTTAATTGAGAGAAATTAAAATGCTACCCATGAAGTTAACATAGGGATTGGGTTGCTCTATCCCGATTGGTCAAAGAACTGTAATTGACCAAATAAAAGATTTACCAGGTGGAGGTGTTGAAAAAGTTCTATTCAGTTGAAATGGAGAACTTTGAGCTCTTCTTCCCCTTCTTCCTCTGTCTGTGGATAAGTGTAGATGTACAAATAGTCCCTCTTATCTAGTTCTTGATCTTGTTTGAGTTCTTCTCATAAATATGTCAAGTTTGGAATACTGAAACCAATGGATTGTGCCCTTTTGAAGTCTCCAAATGTGTTATTTCAAATCCTCTTAGAAGATGTAATTTCACAACAAGAACACATAAATCTTGATGCAGTTAAAATGAATACCTCTTGGTCCCATCGGGCAAGCCAAAACTATTATCTCCGAATCACAACACCCTTAGATTTGAACAAGTGCTTGTTCTTGAGCTCATGGTGTGACAAAGTAACATGGGTGTTATCTCCAAGTTATGGGACTTGCTACTTGAGATAGACCTCCAGAGAAAGATGGTTCTTACTCCTAAACTACCTACCACAACCTACTCAAATGCAAACAAAAATGTTTTATCCTAATATAAATTTCCAAGTCACTAGGTAGAGAGATTGCATGAAATTAAATCCTACACTGATAATAGTGATACATAAAAAATTAAGGAAATGAGAATGGGTTTCCAATGTGTGAAAAATGGAAGTGAAGTGCATACTGGAGAGGGTGATAATAGTTCTTTACAGTCTAACAACTACATTCAAAAAAATATTTCATACACACACAATGATATTGAATCTCTACAAGGGCATAAAATAGACACAATATATTTGCAATAAGACTGAAGAGGATAGAAGAATGCAAACAACACAACAAGGGAAGATACATCCACAAAATTGCATCTATTGCTTCATGATATAAGAAATTCAATCTATTACAAAGTAAAGGCCTAGATCACCATGCAAGGAGTCCAATACAAGGGCCTGTAACACATTGGCTTCACAAAACCAAAATGACAGAGTTTTAATACTAAAAAAATAATTTTCTTACAATGAGCTGAAGACTCTAATTTATAGAATTCTAAGAGGAGAGAGAGAGAGGGATAAATGAAAATCCTAAAATTTTACTTCCTATAGCTTGCAAGAGGTAATAAATTAAGTGAAATGATGGTAAGATGCTTAGAAAAAGACTTCCCATACTGCCCAATAACTAGAAGAAGTGAAAAATGTATGCCCATGCTTCATTAAATGTTCTCACAACCACCAATAAAATCATTCTTATGAACCTGGCTAAATTTTTACCAAATTCAGCATCAAAACTTCATCAATTTCTTGATTTTTTTCATTGGGATTGAAATCACGATTCGAAAAAGAACAATTTTGTGAAAATCCGTTGAGAATTACAAAAGTTATGGTCTTCTGAGTGTGAGCAGTTTGTTTTGGGTTTGCCATGGATTTCTTGCATTTGACAGGACTGAGAATTTAACTTTTTTGAGCTACAGATTTTTATTTATTTTCACCCGTCTACCCTCATTAAAAATTATGATTGTTTGAAGTTCAGGAATTAGAAATTGAATTTCCCTTTTTATTGCGGAGATTTTAGGTTTTCAGGGAACTCATGACCTCGTGGTACTTGGACAACGTAGACCTTCTTTCTCTGGGTCACCCATTTCAGGATTTTCTGTCCTCGTGCATCCATTGTTGATCAGGTCAGGTGGGTCGTTGACTACCAAATTCTTTGCACCACTCACCCATGGGTATTTCAGCTATTTTGGGTTCACGTGTTCCAGTTGTCCCAGATATATTTTTCCCCTTTTTTCACATTTCCTTTGCATTGCGGGTTTTTCATATTTTCGAGGTGTGACTGTCCCAAACATATTTTTCCAACTTAACTGCATTGCACTTGGTCACAGATATTTTAGTTTTTCAGGAATTTCAGGTACTTTTGTCTTAGCAATCCCTCAGACCGCGTAGGACATTTTTATCTGCTTTTTCTGCATTCCAATTCCTCTTTAGAATTTGGGACCTGAACATGGTACGAAAAACCTTGGTCCTATCTGCATTGGTTCAATCCACAGCCATCAAACCTAATTTGCACTAAAATAGAAAATTGACTTTATTATTTCAAATTTTTACAAATTTTTTGCTATCTCCTTAGATTTTTCTTTGGATAGGGAAGTTAGAGAGAAGCAAAGGGATCCCTCAAAACCTAATTTGGGGACTCAAAACATTTCTCCTTGCTTAATCCTGAATAAATTGTGCAAGTTTTCAAAATTACCTTGGGGTGAATTTTTGATAACAAGCACCTAATCCCATTGAGAGGAATAAGTGATCTCCCCATAGATCCTTTCTCCATTGGCTTTGCATTTTCAATCATCGTGTACTTTGATAGTTTATTCTTGTGATTTTTATAGTTGTGTTTAAATGTGTGTTAAATTGTTATGAAATTTTGTATTGTGATGTGGAAGCATTGTGTTAGTTTCCATGAGTTGTAGCCATTCCTTATTGCATTTTGGTTGGGCCTCA
The DNA here is from genome assembly GCA_019776745.2 of Taxus chinensis. Classification (NCBI taxonomy): domain Eukaryota; kingdom Viridiplantae; phylum Streptophyta; class Pinopsida; order Cupressales; family Taxaceae; genus Taxus; species Taxus chinensis. The sequence goes on from CM034153.1 coordinate 508,533,676, forward strand.
GGAGATAATGAGGAGGATAGCTTCTTCTCCTTGTTGGATTAATGGTTGGGTGGAGAGTGTTACCTCTCCCCCGTTTTTGTTGTTGTGATTGAAGTGAAAAAATGTTGGAGCTCTTGTTAAAGATTTGGGACACGTAGTATTTTTTGAAATCAAAATAAACCCTTCATTGTAGAGACCTTCTTGTAATTCCCACTTAAGATGGAAGAATACTAGACTTGCATTTAAAATAAAAGTTGTGTTGCATATTTCATTTATTAATTTCTAATGTATTGTTGGAAAGAAAGCTCTTTTTATTGTATGGAATGAGCTATGCTCAAAGAAATAAAAATTTCATTGTATTTGTAGAAGTTGCATTGTTGTAAGAATGAAGGGGAAACTTGGAAGTTGTAAATCATCGAGAATGTACTCTTAGTAAATCTTAAATGTATAATAAATGCTTGTGTTTTACTTTAGTAAATGATTGTATTTGAAATGGAAAGATGCACTAAACTATAATGAGTTACCTTGTTACAAGATTACATTTTTTAGTGGAAAAGAAAGCAATGATACTTAGGAATAGATTTAATTTCATTCCGTCATTTGATTTTGAAAAAAAAATTGTTGGAAAAAAATTATGCTTGTCGTTGTTTTCTTGTTACTATTGAATTGGGAAATATTTGAATGTAGTAACTTAAGGCATGGAGTGAATAAATGGTTTAACCTTTCAACTTGAAACTTTAGGCACATAAATTCAAGCTAACGATAAACTATAAATCACTCTTGTAAAATTTGTTTTATGAAAAATTATGGAATTGATGGTTCTATTTTCGAAGAACAAGACCTCTTCCCTGTGTGGAGTGGAGGTATTTGAACCTTTGGTCTGATCAGAGTGATGATCTTTGAACTTCAACCTAGGAAAGGGGTGGTTTATGAATCGTCACCCAAGTAGGGCGGTGGTCCTAGGACCTCTAGCCTGCTTAGGGGGGTGGTTTCATCACTTTTGGTGGAAAAAATTAAAATCCGTGACTATGCAAATTTAAACTTGATTAAACAAAAATCTAAGGCTATTAAATGTGAAAAGGAAACTACCAACACACTATAGGGCAATAAAGTTTAAGTATGTAAATATTTGAAAGAGCATTTAAATGTATCCAATATCATAGATTAAAAATGGAAATAGGGTCTTTTCCAAATAGAGAACTTAATAATGGAATTAACTAAATAACTACTCAAAATTTAGAGTGGAAACCTCTACAATACTCTAATAGAAGAGATTGCGATAATAAATCCTTAAAATAAACTAAGATAAGTGTGATTCTAATGAATCCCTTCATGGCACCTTCCTTCCTTTTTTTCATGGCTTGCACTCCTTCCACCTATAAACTAAAGAAAAAAAGAGACCAAATGAGGAGGCTAGGGCAAGAAAAAATATTTACTAAAATTTCATAAGGATAGTTACGGTTAGGTTTGAAATATTAAATCTAGTGGCCACAATGGATTTGATCCAAGGGTTAGTAATCAACCCTACAATTTTTAGGTGAGAATATTCATACTATGGTTTTATTTCAAATAAATCTAATTTATGTGAAAATGGGTGAACCAGACCACTTAGTTCCCTAGTGTGTTAAGTTAATTATTTAGCTCTCCTAACAAGTTTTAGTAACCATTTAAATGGACATTGAGGCTAATAATTTAAGGTAACTATGATGTGTGGTTAGCATATATATGTATTGACATTCAGAATTATCGTCATGTTGACTATGATGTAGCATTTGAACTAATCTCATGATCTTACTGATATTGATGAAATGGTAGAATTGAGATGTTGTTGAAATTTTAGATAAATGATAAATATTTTAGTTGAGATGATGAATTAGTTATATGAGGATTTTTATTGATTGATTTGCATATATTTTATTCTTGATGTATTCAATGCGGCCATGAGGCTGAAGGAGTTATTGTGTTATTTTGTATGTAATTATATCACAACAATCAAAAGGGGGTTAGGATACAAACCACAACGAAATAATGGATGAATACAACGATGGTCGCCATGGAAACTTGTGTAATGCGTTATGTTTGTCTTAATTTTTTAGGGGTTCCACATGGGGGGATGACCTCCAATCGTGACCAAAGGCTTTATGTGTAACTCTTTCCATTTTATTTTATTTAATTGTGGAGTATGTGATTTGATTTGTGATGTAATTTTTTTTATCATTGTTGATTAAAGTAATTAAGTAATTTAATCATGATTATTAATTTAATTGGTAATGTGAAAAAAGGGTGCCATTTTTTAGTGTAGTTAGCCTTCTTGATTTTGTGATTTTTTTGAGTGTAATAGACTTTGAGTGTTATACATTCTACCATGCTTGAGAAATTCGGATTTGGTCTTAAGGGATATTTTTGGAGGCTTTTGGGAAAAGTTAAGCTTGTCGCACACCTCTTAATTTTATATACCAACCCTACCTATTGATTGGGGGGTCAAAAATAGACCCCATTGTGCGTTTTGTAAGGGAATAGTTATATTTACTGCACTTTTCTTACATGGTTTTTAAATTATGTCCTTAGGGGGTGCGGGTTTGGATTGTGTGTGTAAGATGTTTGTCATTTCTCTCAATAATCAATTTATAGTGCATTGGCGTTGAGGTTTGAATTATGATGTTGAGTTGAGGATAAGTGATGTGGCATCATATATGAGGCCACCTCACCCTCTTATCTTTTTTCTATATATAAAATTTTATTTTTTTTCTTGGGGGTTACTTATTTTTATTGTGCACTTGTATTTTTTTGGAGTTAGAGAATTTTTAGAGTGCTTATTAAGGTATTGGAGCTTGTTTCAGTTGGTTGATCTTGAAGAATCTTGGAGTGTGTTTCTTTTATCAAGTTGTTACTATGGAAAGGTAGGAGCTACACTCTTTTTACTCATTTTTTTTCATATGTGTGTATTTCATGTATGTGAATGAGTTGTGTTCTTGCTGGGATCTTAGGCTGAATGCCTTAGTATGGTGTAGGATAAGGCTATTGGGATATTCTATTTTAGGGATGCATAAGATTTTATTTCATGTTTTGGGATGGAGTTGGGCTGGGTGCCCCACCTTTGATAATAAAATTCTTACATTTCTTACTTGGTTCTTTTGAGGGAGACATAAAATATTGTAGGGAGGCATAAGAGAATATGGGAGGCATAAGAGGATCTTGAGGGAGGCATAAGAGTTGCGTAGGGGTTTTGAAATGTATTTTGGATAGTTTCAAGGTCATAACCTAATCCCATTGGGAGGCATAAGTGATCTCCCTATATATCCCTTCTCCATCGGTTTTGCGTTTTCAAGCCTTGTGTACTTTGATAGTTCATTCTTGTGATTTTAATATTTGTGTTTGAATGTGTGTTAAATTGTTGTGAGATTTTGAGTTTTGATGTGGAATCATGGTGTTATTTGCCATTAGTTTTATCCATTCCTTATTGCATTTTGGTTGGGGCTTTGAGGCTAATGAGAAGGATAACTTCTTCTCCTCATTAGATTATTGGTTGGGTGGAGAGTGTTGTCTGTCCCCTATTATTTGTGATTGAGGTGAAGATATGGTGGAGATCTTGTTGAAGATTTGAAAATTTGAGCATTTTTTGAAATCAAAAGACACCCTTCATAGTAGACACCTTCTTGTAATTCCCACTTAAGGTGGAATACTAGTAGACTCACATTTAAAAGAAAATTTGTATTGCATATTTCATTTATTAAGTTGTAATGTATTTTTAGAAAGAAAGCTCTTTGTATTGTAAGGAATGAGCTATGCTCAAAGAATAAAAAATTTCATTGCATTTTTAGAAGTTGCATTATTGTAATAATGAATGGAAAACTTGGAAATTGTAAATCATTGAGAATGCATTCTTAGTAAATCTTAAATGTACAATAGTTGTTTGTGCTTTCCTTGAGTAAATGGTTGTAGTTGAAATGGAAAGATGCACTAAATTATAATGAGTTACCTTGTTAAAATATTACATTTTTTTAGTGGAAAAGAAAGCAATGATACTTAGGAATAGATTGAATTTCATTCCCTCATTTGAGTTTGAGAAAAATTTTGTTGGAAAAAAAAAATTTCTTGTAGTCATTTTCTTGTTACTATTGAATTGAGAAATATTTGAATTTAGTAATTTAAGGCATGCAATGAATAAATGGTTTAACCTTTCGACTAGAGACTTTAGGCACATAAATTCAAGCTAATGATAAATTTTAAATCACTCTTATAAAATTTGTTTTCGGAAACATTCCGGAATTGATGGTTATGTTTTCGAAGAACAGGACTGCCACCATGTGCAGAGAGATGGTCTCTGAATCATCGGCCTGATCAGAGTGGCACTCTATGAACCACCACCCAGGAAAGGTGGTGTTTTAGGAATCGTAACCTAGGTAGGGAAGTGGTCCTAGGAATGCTAGCCTGCTTAGGGCGGTAGTTTCATCACTGTCAGTAGAAAAAATGAAAATCCATGATTGTCTAAATTTAAACTTGATTAAACCAAAATATGAGCCTATAAAATGTAAAAAGTAAACTACCAACCTACCATAGGGAAATAAACTCTTTGTGTAAGTATGTAAATATTTGAATGAGCATTTAAATGTATCTAATCTCATAGATTAAAAATGTAAATAGGGTTTTTCCCAAATAGAGAACTCAAGAATGGAATTAACTAAATAATTACTTCAAATTTAGAGTGGAGACCTCTACAATCCTCTAATAGAAGATATTTCCATGATAAATACTTAAACTAAACTAAGATAAGTGTGATTCTAATGAATCCCTTCATGGATCCTTCCTTCCCTTCTTTCATGGCTTCCACTCCTTTAACCTGCAAACTTAAGAAAAGAAAAGAGACCGAATGAGGAGGCTAGGGAAAGAAAAAGGATTTAATAAAATTTCATAAGGATAGCTAGGGTTTCGTTTTAAATGTTAGATCTAGTGGCTACAATGGATTTGATCCAAGAGTTAAGAATCAACCCTAAAATTTTTAGTTGAGAATATTCATATTATGGTTTTATTTTAAATAAATCTAATGTATGTGAAAATGGGTGAATGGGGGCACTTAGTGCCCTAGTATGTTAAGTTAATTATTTAGCTCTCCTAGAATTTTTTTGTAATTATTTAAATGAACATTAAGACTAATAATTTAAGGGAACTAAGGTAACCAAGGATAAGGGTTTATTAAATATGGGTTTGAATGTTAATGTAAGGGTGGGGGAAACCATTTAACCAAGTAAATTAATGTATGGCACTTTCTTAGTAGATTGTAATTAAATTGACTTTAGAAATGAATTAAGAATATTTAATTATTTATCTAGACCTAATATATCCAATGTACTGTAGAAATTACTTGTAGGAGTTAATTAAACGTATTATAGGGTTGGCATCTTGGAAATATTTTTAAAAAAACTAAAAAATTATGCAAATTTCTAGCTAATTATTAAGGTTTAATGTGATTTTTTTTACATCATAATTATGAGCGTTACAATGTTGAACTGTTTGATGTGCACTCCTTTTGATGGTATAAGTTTGTGTTGAAGGGCTTTAATGTGTTGACTGGTCACATTCAACATCACTGTCATCTCACCTTCCTTGTCATTTAATTCTGCATGTAGGAGTTGTGTATTGAGTTATTTGTGAAGTGGTTTTTTGTATGTAATGATCACATCTCTTGCAAACAAATATTAACTTTTGTAGCTATTGAAATCATCAATTGATGTAAAGGTGCAATGGGATGCGTGTATCTTGTAAATATCATCTGAGATAATATTAAAATGTGGAGCTTATTGTGTCATGTATGATAAATGATTTCACCTAATATGAATACCTTTTACCTTGATTCTACTGCTCCTCATGTGTTTTGTGTACCTCAAGTGATCTTTTTATTTTGATTAAGCTGCAACAATTTTATATTTTGGTATTAAAAACATAAGAAATAGAGTTTTTATGCTATACGTGGTTCTTGGGATAGAATTTACGTGAATATTTCAAGAACATATGAAGAATTTAATGTTGGATGTGTGAGGATAAGATGAGTGCATTTTGTTTTTTTGTTATTGTGTTGATGGAGTTGATAATGTGTTTGTCTCGGTATGTTGTAGCTATTTTTATGTTTTTCTTAAATGTGATTGGTTTGTGGTTAAATATGTTAGTTTATTTAGATGTGATGAAGGTAATAATATCATGACCATTCCAATACGCATCAATTCTAAATTTTTTGTATTCATTGGTTGAAATATTGCTCCATATGAGATCAATAGTTGTTGCTTGTAGTGAGTTATGCTTTTGCATTATGAAGTACATGGTGTTGTTATTCATATGATTTCTAAGTGCTTGTTATTTTGAGCTATGTGTTGCCATGTTTTTGTTGAAATCACTGACTATGTATATGTCCTCAATTGCAATTACATCTGTAAGGGTTCCGTCAATGATCATTATGATGTCTTTGATTTCTGTGTTTGATGCGACATATAAATTTATAAGTATTCTTTGTCATTTGTTGATTCTAAGAATCATTAGAATTGCTTACACATTGATTTCTTTGTAATGTTTTGTGGTAGATACACGCATACTTTTTTATAGTAGTTAATAGTTTGTGTATGTGGTACATGGTGAAACAATTTTTGTCTTTAAACACAAATTGTTCCTTAAATTCTGACATGTGTGTTTCTTAAAAGCACAATATGTCTGAAGACATTAAGTCATTATCATTGAGTACATCTTGTAATTATGTTTTTAGGGTCCTTGTGTTAAATGTAAATATTGTCATATGTTTGATTGTAATGGCCATGTCTAGATCAAAATATAATGTCCACATTGCCAATGTTTTGAGGCATGCCAACAAAATCGAAACCTTTTTTTATTGTAAATTTTTCATTGTTACAGGGGAAAACAGGAATAACGAGTCAATGCTTTTTACCGGTGATAGTGTTGTTTATGCAAGTTCATGTTTTTATACTCTAGACGAAGAAAATAAAACTGCATCCATTATTAGTCCTTATGACCTGTGTATTGTTCTTAAACATGCAATTTTAATAATGAATTGTTTTTCTTATTGTTAGAATTGCTTTTCTTTTTTTATTTTGTATTGGATTTTCAACCCACAAAATAAGAATCGAATATTGCAGAATGCCATCATCAAAGAAGTAGGAATTGGTTTTTTCTTGGGAACATCTAATACTCGAATACTTGAATTATTGAATTTGATTCGTAATATGTTTGTTCCCTATTTATTGTTGTATGATTTCAATTTTCCGTCCGATCCATTTACTATGACAAATTGTATGTCATAGTTTCCATCATAGATTTCTAATAGCCTCTCACATTTCAAGTAGATTTTTTGAGGGAGTGTTTCTGATCGAGTATATATTTGTGTTTTTGTCTATGTGTTGTCCTATTCATTAGTTACATCCAGGGTAATGATGTTTCTGGGAACATTCATCAACATTTTTGAATGGGTGATTCAACGTCTTTGTTTTTGAAAAATAGGTATGGAAATTTTGCATAATTAGGGGGTGGATGTATGTAGGTTATGTTAATATAGTTTAATTCTAATTCCATTTGAGGTCATGTTCTCATTTAGTTGAGGATTGTTACAAACATGTTGTCTTCTTTCCATATATTTGTTTGCAATTCATATACTTTAATGTTCCCTTTCTAGAAATCATATGGTATTGTCTAGTTGTCAATTGTCTAGTGTTTGAATAATATGCAATTTTGGATTTGTTGGGCTTGGTGAAATTCTCCATAAAAAATCATGTCTATAATCCCAAAGTGTTTTTGTGAGTATTCTTTATTTTTTTCATTTGACTATTAATCCAGTACAACATGCATCCTCCCACTAATTATATCTCGTCTATTAAGACTACTTGCACTTGATTATATTTGTTTGAAATTTTTTCTAGAGTGTCAGCAATCAATGAAGTGGGGTATGATTTCTTGAAGGTTATGAGAAATGTCGAATGTAATGTTACTCCACCTACATTGTATGTCGTTTTCCCTTTGAATGCTAATTTGAGACCCTTTTTCTGGTTTGTTCACTTTCAATGAATTCATTGTTGATTCTAATTAGAGACTCATATATATCTCTAGCAGTTAGTGTCTTCTCTGTTCCTGCACTACCCATTAAGCAAATATGTATTGAAATTGTAGGATTGTTTCATTTTTTATTTTTTATGTCCTTTACGATGGATTTTTCTCTTTGTTTAACATATTTATTATTTGGTAATATTATTTATTATCAACCATGAATGGATGCTTTCCCATTTAAAATGAATTGCAATGATTTTGCTTTTCATGAGGATGTTGAACCAAAGACAAATCTGATTCAAGGTCATATGTTTCAAACAAATATTTTGTAATTTCTAGATTCGTGGATGGTTTATGTGTAATTTCATTCAAGTTTTCAACTTCTAGTTGTATTAGATAGAGGTCTACCCATAGTTCATTAATTTTGTATTTTGGAATATTAATATTGACTATTTTTTCATGGATTGCATATCCCTATCTGCATATGAAAAAACCTTGTTTTAGGGTCCCTTCACTTTTTGTGAAGGGAAAATACAAAATAAAAAAATCCCTACGATAGTTGTTTAAATCTATCTTCTGATTGTATTTGAAAAATATAATAATACATGGTTTTTTATTTTTACAAATTTTGTGCCCTTTCTACTATATTCATAAGAGAAATTCAGCCAGGAAAATGTGTTTAAGTGTGATATATTTTGCAATATAGTGATTTATTAGTGAATGACGGATTATGTTTTTGGATTCATCAGGTTCACGAGTTAGCAGACTTGGTGGTTTTAGAACTATTGGCTGTAAAAAAGGACTTTGTGAGAGCAACAGTTAGGACAAGAAGTCCCTCCTTTTTAATGGGAGAGGTTCCCCTATTCAAAAGGAAAACCTATTTACATATGTACAATGCATAGTTTTAATGTGGAACTTGGATATCATGAATTTTTTTAAAAATAAAATGGATCATCAATACAAAAGTACAGAGGAATGAAGTAGTGGAAATGAGCAGAAAGGAATTATCCAGAACTATAGATAACAAAATAATTCCTTATGCATGCCAGAATAAAAAAGTTTAAAATAAAACCATTTGCATTTGAATCAATAAGATGACATTGCAAAGACACAAAGTTCCAGAAATAACATCCACAAGAATACAAATCTTCTTGACATAATACAGACAAATGATTCAACAGTATTTAGTGGATAGCAATAAAGAACATGATCAGATGGACAAAGAAAGAAAGATCTTATATATTGATTGCTTTGTTACTCTTTACACTTTAAAAAATAAGCCAAGTTCCAGCCCTAAAAATGGCGGACAGAACCCATTATATAATTTTACAGATCAATTACACGTGGTAACTACTTATTTTAACTAAAATGTTTAGTTAAAGGGATGCTTAACAGAAAACCCCAACTAATTACAATAAGCCTGAATTTATAAAAAGAAGGAAGATAGAAGCTAGGAGGGGAAAACAAGTGCTCATGATAAGGAAGGGCCCACTGACTTGAGGATCCGTTTCCAAAACCTTTTCAATGCCTCTACTATGTCTCTGCCACGTGGAACCGATGTGTTGGTAGTAGCCTGGGTCCAAGATCCCATACATTTCTCCATCTCCTTGTTGAACTCAGTGTGTGTATGATATTCCTTATTCGCTTCCTCAAATGGAATATTTGAGAGAGAATATTTCCTTTATCTTTTCTTTGGTCATTGAGTCCTCTTTAAACAAGTTTCCTTTGACAAAAGCTCTAAATTGAGCTTTAATTTCTTGTAGGGAGAAAGGCACACTTGAAGTCTCATCGTGGAGGTGACAGTGAATATCCTTGAAAGTAGATACTACTAAAGTCTTGAAAGCCTCTCCTTTCTGCCAACTATTTCTTAATTCTCTCAAAGCCTCCTCCAACACTTTGATTTTCCACTCCACGCTGAATACCCATGACTTGGAAAAATTATCTTTCACATCATCAAATACCTTACTCACAATCAAAATATTTTCATCAGTCTGCCCTATTAGGCGAAGGTCTACTATGCAGCTGCTCCAAAGTTTGAGCTCTTTATCCATATTTCTAATTGTGGAGGAGAGCTTCTGCTACAGATTTTTCACCTTCTCATTGAGCTTGAAGGCTTCACCAATGAAATTCAAACTTGCTATGACCATATCATCAACCGTGTCTTCCATAGCCCTCCCATAGATGGAGTACCTATGTATATCCTTGATTCTCTGGACTTCATCTTGGCTGAGGATCACATGTGGTGGAAGGGCAGTCAGTGGGGTAGGGTCTAAAATTTTATCTTTAGATAGTAGTGACTTGATGAAACCAGAAAGTACTTGATCCTGCTCCTATAGCTACTCTATAGTCTACTGTCCTTTTTTTACCCTCCCAATGACCCCCAGTTACTGTTTCTTGAAGATTGTGTATCATCACCTTCAGGAGTAGACATTGAGATTATTGAGAGTTCTAGATCAGAGGTCTACAAATCCTACTCTGGCTTATCAACCTTGGGCTTAGCTATCTCAAGCAATTGCTGACCTTTAGCATCTGTTACTATCCTTGAAGTTTTTCTAGCTTTCTTGGCAGGAGTAGAAGGAGTAGTACCTAACAAGGCCGCCACAACATCAAAATTGGGCCTCGAGATCCGAGAAGAAGACTTCCTCTTCCTACTATCAAAAAAAGGCTACAACGCATGCAAAAGTGGAAGAAGAGGAAGAGGGAGGAGAAAGAGAACCAAGAGTAAGATAACTCATGGCACTAAGAGTGTTTACCAATATTTCCTCTAGTAGAGATGTGAGTGGGGCAGATGAGGCTTCTTGGATGGTGGAGTCTGCAGTACTAGGAGGCTCAATGGTATGAATTTCTTGCTCATTATCCATTGGGGCTTCTGGAGTACCTGTAAGAACTGGTACTTCAATTTCCTTGCTTTCACTAAGAACAATAACATTATCTCACCCAGGAGGTAACTCTGAATGTTTGGGTAGAGGATCTTCTTCAACTGGTTCCTTTTTGACTTCCTTCACTCTCTTTTGATATACCTGAGTAGAGGAGGAAGCAGTGGAGGATTCAAGCTCTTTACCTGATGATGTGGGAGGATTCCAAACAGGTACCTTTGAATTGGGTGTTTCTGACTCCTTCCTCGGTGTTAAGGTTTCTTTGGAAGAGGATTGTCCTGCGTTCTTCCTCAGCTCACTAACCTTTCTATCAACCTAGACTTTGGTTCTTACCAAGACATGGGCTAGAATCTCAGCCAAATCATCTTTCTCCCTCTTAAACTAGTTCAGATCCTCTAAAGGAGTATGCTCGATCACAGTTTCATACTCATATGACAATAAATCTGTGTTGTTATCATGAATCCCTCCAGGATCTGATATAGGTTAAGCTCTTGTATTAGCTTAAGGGGAAAAATACCATAATGCCTCCTTGTAGCCTCGAAGTCATCTATGTAGTCAACCCAATAATCTTCAGTGTCTGCCCTATGATGGTAGTTGATTCTGAGATTCAGTTCAGTGAATTTCTTCAAGTTGAAACAGGTTTTGGGCCTAAAGAAGTGGACAATGATGGGAGCAAGGGCCCTCTCTATGTTCTGGGCATCGAGAGTGGTTTTGTATGTATAGTTCCCCAAATATATGGGGAAGTGTTACCCAGTGATCTTCTTATCCTTGTAGGTTCTGTGTATTTTTTCTAATTGTTTGCACACCTCAATTAGGATCATCTTATCATTACAAAATATGGGGAGCTTAAGAGGAGTGCTCTCATAACCTACTAGCTTGATATAAGAGAACCTTCTAAATTGAATGAAGTGGGATCTGTACTTCACTATAAGGCTCATGGCTTCATCAGAGAATCTCCTAGCAGTGCCACTTTATAGAATCCTTACAATGTACATGGTGAAAGCATCATTCACCCTCCTAAAATTTTTATTACTAGTGTCAAAGGTGAATTAAGGGCAGTAAGCATATATAGGATCACCCTTCTAAGCATCAATGTATGTGAAGCCAAACTACTATCTGGATGCTGCAAGGGTATACATCAGTTAAGAAGTCATGTAGAACTTCTTAGCTTGTTGTATATTGGACAGTTGCTCTGTCAAGTTCATGGAGATGATCTTTGCCTAGTTGATTTTCTGGGTACCTTCACAGACTATGTTGATAAGTGGGCACATCTAGAAGTGGAACTCACTAGTAGAGGGTAAGCGCATGACATGAGCTAACATGATTATGAAGTCAGAGATATCCTCGTTGAAATCAGCTCTAAATAGAGATTTTGATAGTTGGTATGCCCCTTTCTTAGGGTTCTTCAGCCATGACTACGCCACTCTTGCCTTGTATTTCTCACTATCTTGGTCGAAGAGTGCTTGTGCTTGATTTTGAGATATTACTATAGAATTATCCATTTCAGGGATCCATACGGTAGCGGAAATGGTGGTAGCGTCAAGATTAGCTATTAACACCCCATGTACATTTGTTAATTCACTCGTGTCAGTGTTGAAATGAGCCCCACATGCGAGTACCATGTCGGAACATTGCACCAAGATTGGGAAACTAGCATCAAACACCAGGCCGCTATCATTAATCATTTGTGCCATGGGAGAGGGGTTCGGATCTGTCAACTTGGTCCAAAAATCACCAAAGTCTAGGTGACAAACTTCACTATCCCCGATATCGGGAAAAGAGGAATCAAGCAGAGAAACCTACTCATGGCCTTGAAATTTAATCTTCATGTTGATAGTACTTAGGAAAACAAACTCACAACTTGAATCCGCGATAAAATTGTAGGGGGAATGGGAATGTGAGCAGATGGTTTCAATTGCAAGGGTATGAGAAAATGGCAATGAGAAAGCAATGTGAAAAAATGCGTGGAGGGGAAGTCTGTTAAATATCTGTTTAGGAGAGAGAAGGTTATAAATGTGCATTAAATTCATATCCACCAACTCAAAAAGCAAGCTTTGGGAAGAGTGGGAAAAATTAACCTGGATGGCCTTTGGTACATTTAGGACATGAGGGATGCAAAAGTGTGACTCAGTCGATGCAGGAAATGTGGGTGATGTGGGGATAGAACGCACAAATGATTTCGGGACATGAGGGACCATTGTACGTGAAGTGCACGATGCGGCCGATGCGGCCAATTGGGGAACAGAGAGCCCAAGTGAACTTGGCACAGTTGGAACAAAAAGTTACGATGGGCCTGCAAGTTAACATATTTCAGAGAAAGTGGCCGATCAGTGAATAGACAGCCATAGTGAACTTGGGACACATGGGATAAAAATGTCTGACAAACCCACAAATCACACAAATCACTCAAAAAACGTAGATTTTTTCTAACTTCTCAACTGTTCTCTTTACCAGAACATTAAAAAAAGGTGTCAACTCAAAAATTTTCAATTTTTGACTTTCAAAAGAGGGGAAATTTTTAGAGGACAACAACTGGCTCCTTCTAGGGATGATTTTGCTGGATTCAAAGAATGAGACAAGGTAAGAACTCTCAAAAAACTAGGGGAAGAAGACCAGTTCCTTATCCATTGAGCCACGGAGTCAAAAGAAAACCAATACAAAAAACAACACCCCAAACAAAGAAAGAAAACACACCAAAAATCAAGGGAAGGAAAACACACACAAGCAAGAAAGGAAGCACACCCTATACATAATATACAAATGAATTCCTATTCACCTAGGACTTAAACAATTTTAGGTACACCCACTATAAGGAAGTGGGAGAGAAGAACCATCCATGTAATCAAGGTAAAAATAATTCTCACCAGTAAAGTGCCTGATCTTGAAAGGTCTGAGCCAAAGAGAATCAAACTTTCCATGGCTGCCATGAGGTTCATGTCTTTTATCCCATAGTAAAATGATATCTCTCCAACTTTGAAATCCTTGGACCTAGCCTTGTTGTCAAACAAGGCTTTTACCTTCTATTGGTGAGCAAATATTCTATCACTAACCTTCAATCTGTCTTCATTCAATTAATAAAGGTACATGATCCTCTTATTCAAAGAATCATTAAAGCTGGTGTCTTCAATGGTCTTCATTAAATTCAAGGTTGGTAACTCCAATATTACTGGAAATTGTGCTTCCTCCCCTTTACTACTTGGAAAGGGGACATTCCAATATCTCTTTTAGGTGTAATCATGTCTGCCCAAAGAGCATCATATAGTTTCTTGTGCTAGTTTCTCTAAGATTCATTAACCAATTTCTTTATTATGGCCACCATATTTTTGTTTGTCGATTATGCTTGTCCATTCCCCTGGGGATAACAATCTAAAGAGTGAGCCAGGGAGATGTCATATCCATAACAAAAATCCATCATCTCAGTTGAAGAAAAATTTGAAGCATTATCCGTCACAACTTGTTTGGCACACCAAACATTACCAAGATGTTTTCTTTGATAAAATTACATACTACTTCAGAAGTAGTACTCTTTACTGGAATGGCTTCTACCCACTTAGTAAAATAATCTATGGCAGTCAATATGTGGGTATGTCTGGAACTTGAAGAGTGATTAAATGTTCCAATGAAATCTAAACCCCATTGTTGAAAAGGATCTTCAATCATGATTGGCTTAAGAGGAAGGAAAACAACTTGGGTCTACCCACAAAGGTCTAACAAGCTTCACATTTATTAATCCACTTTGATGCATCCTTGAACAAGGTAGGCCAATAATATCCTGCATGAAGAATCTTATGAGCAGGGATAGTAGATGAATAATGGCCTCCACATGCTTGATCATGGAAATCTTAGAGAATCTTCCTCTGTTGTTCTTTATCCATGCATTTTAGAAATCTTCCATCCATCCCACGCTTGAACAAAGCATTCTCCCAGAATACATATTGGGTGGATCTTAACTTAATAGCTCTCTTCTCCTTGGCTGTAAAATGAGAGGGACACTCTCCATAGGTGAGAAAATGTGTGATATTAGCATACCATTCATCAATTGAGCTGAGAAATAGAACAATAGGAATATCAACTTCATCCTTAGGTAACTCATGACCAGCTCCCTCAGTGATGAGTTCACACAAGCCTTTTCTGTAGACTAGTTTGGTTGGTTTGATGTCAATATCATATTCTTGAAATTTTTCCACCCAGTTCCCTCTCTTAGACCCAAACTCTTATTGCATGAGAATATACTTGATAGTTGTGTTAGGAAAAAGTACTGTGGAGTGAGAGTTAAGAATATTAAAACAAAATAGCTTGATAGTTTTAACCACTGCAAAAGCATGTTTCTCCATCATTGTATATTTCAACTCATGATTTTTAAGAATGTAACTCATAAATGCTATTGGGAGTTCACAATCATTAGAATATTTCTGAGTCAAAACAATAGCCAGGGTGTTATCTGTGGCATGGCAATAGATAATAAAATCTTTGTTGAAATCTAGACATGCTAAGATGGGAGTTCTAGCAATAGCCTTCTTAATAACCTCAAAGTCTTCTTCCCCCTTAGAAGACCAGCCAAACATCTATTTTCCCTTCATCATTTGAGATATATTCAAATTTAGTTCTATAAAATCAGGGATAAATATTCTCAGAAAGTTGATCTTACCAAAGAAAGAATGCACTCCCTTCTTGTTGGTTGGAAGAGGAATCTGCTGAATGGCTTGAACTCATTCAGGATCAATTTTTATACCATCTTTAGAGAAAACATGCCCTAAAAATTTTCCCTCTGTGACACAAAAGACATATTTCTTAGGATTCAAAGAGATCCCATCCTCTCTGCACTTCAAGAGAACTATTTGCAGATGCTGAAAATGATCTACTCTAGTTTTGGAAAACACAGTTAAGTCATCTAGATATACAACGATACATTTCACATTCAAACTTCAAAAGGCCAAGTCCATAGCTCTTTGGAAGATGGCACCAGTATTAATGAGCCCAAAAGGAATCCTCTTGTAGGCAAAAGTACCCCAAGGAGTAGTGAAATCCATCTTGTGTTGATTTGTGGTATTGACTTCTACCTGATTATAATTTTTCCTTCAAAGAATCTTGATTCAGATTTCTAAAGTCAACACAGATACAAATATCACCATTTTTCTTCCTGATAGGCACAATTTTGGCAATCCATGTTGAATGGTGGATGCATAAAATGATTTTGGATTTCAAAAACTTTTGTATTTCCTGAAAAATTGTGTCAGCTATCTTAGGATTGTATTGCTTTTGTTTTTGTTTGAAAGGTTTAATCCCAGGTTTGAGGGGAATGAAATGTTGCATATCCTTTGGTTGGAAGGATTTTATATCCTCATAGGAATATGCAAGAACATCTTTATACTTCCTTAAAAGGTTGATTACTTTCTTCTTTTCTTCTGGTGTACAGCATTTTCCAATGTTCACAAGCTTGGGGTCAACAGAACTCCCAATATTAGATTTTTCATACTCAGCAGATTGTTGTGATCCAGTAGAAGCTTTAGATTTCACACACCTATCATGTTTATCAAACAATTCTTCTAAACTCACCAGTCCTTTTGGAATCTTGTTACCTTTGGGTTTTATACACCCATCTTGATCTATTTCCTCTTTGACCTCCTCTTCATTGGAAGGCACACTCTCACGAGGAAAATTGTTAGTTCCTTCAAAGTAACAATGTTCAAAGCTATCCCTGAGCTCTAAGAAAGAAAGAAAATGCTGATCATCATTGAAAATTTTCTAATTACTTGCGTTATCAGGTACACTAGGCCTATGGATTATCTCAATGGTAAACCTATATTGAGAAAAGTCAGGATGAGGTATCAGCAATGATCTTGAGACAACTAGTGAATCGGCCCTAGTTTTATTTTCCCTAAGTACTACTTTAATGGAGAAGGCATCAAGGAATTCAATAGAATCCCAAACCTGATTCCTGTAATGCTTCAACCTTCTATTCTTTACTTGAAAAAGGTTTCTGACTTGTTTAACAACAATTTCTACATCTCCATGAGCTAGAAGATTCTTCACACCCTTTTCTTTCACCACATTAAGCCCAATAATGAGAGCTACATACTATGATGTATTCTTGGTATTTTCAAAATGTAGTTTGAATGAGAAAGAATAAACTTTTCCCTTAGGAGACACCAATACTACGCCAGCTCTAGAACCAACAGAGGAACAAATTCCATCAAATTCTAAAATCCAAACCTCATTAGGATCATGAAGTACTTCTTTGGGAAGTTGGATTTCCTCCAGAGACATAATCATATAGTTACCATGCCCCATATCTTCATAAAGTATTTGTGCGTTGGGATCATCTATTTTTCGTAAAATATACTCAGATTTCTTCTCGGTCAACAACTTCTTCATTTTCCCATTGACTAGTATGAGGGCATGTGACCAGTCCATTTGAATTTATCCTCCCACATCCTTGCAGAAGTTCTTACTTAACAACATACCATATGAAGGTGGAATATCTGCTACGAGGATAGTAGCCAAGAACTTTTTCTCAGGTAAAGTGTCGAAAGTTACTTGTGCATATTTAATTCTTCCAACTAGGGGCACTTCCTTACTCTCCATGGAATAAAAAGACCCATAAGTATGTGTGAGAGTTAGGCCCAAGGCATGGGCTACTTTAGCAGGCATTATATTATTTGATGCTCCTAAATCTATGACATAGTTGCTAAGTTTGTGGCCTGCTATAAGGAGGTTCACATAAAATGGTTTGATTTTATCATTAGGTGAGGTGACGAAAACTACCAGATTGGGTTGAGGTGCGCAGGATGGAGTGGGTAAAAGGCATTTGGTGGAAGCGTTGGATTGAGAATTAATAAAGTGAACCATTTTGGAAAAATCTTTGGGATGGGTTTGATAATACTCAGCCTCTGAAATTTGAACCTTTCTCTTTTTTAGGTGATCAATGATATAGAAAGATCCATATGTGGATGGGATATCACCACTTGGGACCTTAGGTTTGTCGGATTTAGGTGTTGTGGAAGAAGAAGAAATTTATTAGAAGAATTAGGAAAATTAGAATTGGTAGAACTCACCTTCTATGTGGACGTAGTGGGGATAGGAGATCCTCTTTTTGCAATCACAGGGATAGTCATGGGATGCTCCTTGGATCTTTTAGTGGGCCACATCACTTTCTCCCTTTTATTTTTCTGCTCTCAAGTCATGACAATGTATGATTCACTATTCATGTTTGCTACTACCTCATCATAGTCATCTTCTTCATCAACACCTTAAGTAGTGAAAAATTTAACTCAAGATCCCTCAAGTTCCTCCATCTCTCCATCAACCTCTTCTTTGAGTTCCTCACAATATTCATTAAAATATTCATATTCAGGCTCTTCAACTTCACAGGTTACATTAGTAGGAGCCTTGATAGGTGGCCCCTCAAGTGCTAGCCTTGTCTGAGAAGCAGGAAAATGATTTCTAGGTTGAAAATTCCTCCTTGGAACATCTACATAGGGGGTGTGGTGAGCCAATTGTTTCTTGATGGAAATGAGATCATTGGCAAGCTTTTGCACTAATGGATCAATATTAGGCCTGGGAGTGGAAGAGGAGGAAGTAGAAGGCCTATATTTATAAGGGTCTCTTTTTATCTTTCCAAACATAATCAAATCATCTTTGACACTAACAACAAGAGTTTGATCCTTGACCAATGTAGCAAGATTGGATCTTCTTAATGTATAGCTAACTTCAAGAAATTGAGCATTTAGGAAGAAACACTTTTGAATTAGATCTACAGGTTGAGTATCTCATGGGATTTTGTTAATTAGCTTGTTAAATCTAGCCACAAACTCCCTCATGGGTTCTTGTGAGTCCTTCTTTATTTGAGATATTTGGGCCAGCAAAGCATGTACATCCTCTGCAGGTTTGAAATGGTTCTCAAACCTTTTTCTCATCGTGTTCCAACTGGTAATGGTCCCAGCTGGAAGGTGATAGAACTAATCTGCTACATTATCTTATAAAGTCTCTCTAAAAAGCCTCATCGAGACATATTCATGCTCAACTCCAAGAACTCCACATGCAACTATGAAGGCTGCAATATTTTCATCGAGATGTATCTTGCCATCACCTCTGAACTTGGGGAAGTTCTTTCTGTTACATTTGGGTAACTCATGCAAAGGTTGAGGGAGACTGAGAGGCCTAACGTGATGGCCCCAAGATAATGGTTCTACCATCCTTGGAAATACGGCTTGAAGGGGAACTGAAATACTAGCAAGAATCAAAGAATGGAGATTAGGGTACTAAGTTTCTTTGAGGGAGTAATGCCTATAGCGGTTCTATCTTCAATAGGAGGAGTGCTTGTTGAATGAGATCTTCTACTCCTTCCTGTTGAAGGAAAAGGAAAACCTTACTGTACCAAAATTTGAAACTAATAATCTTCATTACCAAGGGCCCTTCTTTGCGAGTAAAACATGGAGTCGCCAGATGAAAGGATGATCAAGAAATTGTTCATAGAACTGGAGTGCGTTATAAGAAAAATGAATCCCCAGCGGAGTCACCACAAATTGTTTGCCGTCAAAAAGTAATTTGTGAGAGCAACAGTTAGGGAACAAGAAGTCCCTCCTCTTTAATGGGAGAGGTTCCCTTATTCAAAAGTAAAACCTATTTACATATGTACAATGCATAGTTTTAATGTGGAACTTGGATATCATGAAAGCGTTTTAAAAGAAAATGGATCATCGATACAAAAGTACAGACAAATGAAGTAGTGGAAATGAGCAGAAAGGCATTCTCCAAAACTATAGATAACAAAATAATTCCTTATGCATGCCAGAATAAAAAAGTTTAAAATAAAACCATTTGCATTTGAATCAATAAGATGCCATTGCAAAGACACAAAGTTCCAGAAATAACATCCACAAGAATACGAAGCTTCTTGACATAATATAGACAAATGATTCAACAGTATTCAACAAATAGCAATAAAGAACGGGATAAAATGGACAAAGAAAGAAAGCTCTTTTGTATTGATTGCTTTGTTACTCTTTACACTTTAAAAAATAAGACAAGTTCCAGCCCTAAAAATGGTGGAGAGAACCCATTATATAATTTTATAGATTAGTTACACTTGGTAACTACTTATTTTAACTAAAATGTTTAGTTAAAGGGATGCTTAAAGCAAAACCCCAACTAATTACAATAAGCCCAAATTTAGAAAAAGAAGGAAGAGAATCTAGGAGGGGAAAACAAGTGCTCATGATTAGGAAGGGCCCAATGACTTGAGGATCCATTTCCGAAACCTTTTCAATGCCTCTACTATGTCTCTGCCACGTGGAACCGATGTGTTGGCAGTAGCCTGGGTCCAAGATCCCATACATTTCTCCATCTCCTTGTAAAACTTGGTGTGCATATGAAATTCCTTATTGACTTCGTCAAAGGCAGATTGGAGAGAGAATATTTCATTTATATTCTCTTTGGTCATTAAGTCCTCTTTAAACAAGTTTCCTTTGACAAAATATCTGAATTAAGGTTTAATTTCCTATAGGGAGAAAGGCACACTTGAAGTCTCATCGTGGAGGTAACAGTGAATATCTTCGAAAGAAGATACTACTAAAGTCTTGAAAGCCTCTCCTTTCTGCCAACTATTCCTTAATTCTCCCAAAGCCTCCTCTAGCACTTAGATTTTTCACTCCATGCTAAATACCTATGAATTTGATAAATTATCTTTCACATCATCAAAGACCTTACTCACCATCAAAATATTTTCATTAGTCTGCCCCATCAGTCGAAGGTCTACTATGCAACTGCTCCAAAGTTTGAGCTCTTTATCCATATTTCCAATTGTAGAGGAGAGCTTCTGGTGTAGATTGTTCACCTTCTCATTGAGCTTGAAGGCTTCACTAATGAAATTCAAACTTGCTATGACCATATCATCAACCATGTCTTCCGTAGCCCTCCCATAGAGGGAGTACCTGTGTATGTCCTCGATGCTCTGGACTTCATCTTGATTGAGGATCATAGGTGGTGGAAGGGAGGTCAGTGGGGTAGATTCTTAAACTTTATCTTTAGATAGCAGTGACTTAATGAAACCATAAAGTACTTGAGCCTGCTCCTCCAGCTTCTCTATAGTTTTTTGTCCTTTTTCTACCCTCCCAATGACCCTGGTTACTATTTCTTGAAGATTGTGTATTTCACCTTCAGGAGTAGACACTCCCATTGATATTCTTAAGAGTTCTAGATCAGAGGTATACAAATCCTGCTCTGGCTTATCAACCTTGGGCTTAGCTATCTTAAGGAATTGCTAACCTTGGGCATCCATTACTATCCTTGAAGTTGTCCTAGCTTTCTTGGTAGGAGCAGAAGGAGTAGTACCCAACAAGGCCGCCACAACATCAAAATTGGGCCCTGAGATCCGAGAAGAAGACTTCCTCTTCCTACTATCAAGAAAAGGCTGTAACCATGCAAAAATGGAGGAATAATAAGAAGGGGGAGCAAGAGAACCAAGAGTGAGAGAAATCATGGCACTAAGAGTGTTTACCGTTGTTTCCTCTAGTAGAGATGTGAGCGGGGAAGATGATACTTCTTGGATGGTGGAATCTGCGGTACTTAGAGGCTCAGTGGTATGAACTTCTTGCTCCTTATCCATTGGGGCTTCTTGAGATCCTGCAAGAACTGGTAATTCACTGTCCTCACTTTCAATAAGAACAATAACATTCTCTGGCCCAAAAGGTAACTCTGAATGTTTGGGTAGAGGATCTTCTTCAACTGGATCTTTCTTGACTTCCTTCACTCTCTTCTGATATACCTAAGTAGAGGAGGAAGGAGTGGAGGATTCAGGCTCTTTACCTGATGATGCAGGAGGAGTCCGAACAGGTACCTTTGAATTGGGTGTTTGTGACTCCTTCCTTGGTGTTAAGGTTTCTTTGGAAGAGGACTATCCTGCGTTCTTCCTCAGCTCACGAACCTTTCTATCAACCCAGACTTTGGTTCTTACCAAGACATGGGCTAGAATCTTATCCAAATCATATTTCTCCCTCTTAAACCAGTCTAGATCCTCTAAAGGAGTATGTTTGATCATAGTTTCATACTCATATGACGATAAATTTGTGTTGTCATCTTGAAGCCCTCCAGGATTCGATATAGGTTAAGCTCTTGTATTAGCTGAAGGGGAAAACTACCATAATGCCTCCTTCTGGCCTCAAAGTCATCTATGCAATCAACCCAATAATCTTCAGTGTCTGCCCTATGATGGTAGTTGATTCTGAGATTCAGTTCAGTGAATTTCTTCAAGTCAAAATAGGTTTTGGGCCTAAAGAAGTGGATAGTGCTGGGAGCAAGGGCCCTCTCTATGTTATGGGCATCGAGAGTGGTTTTTCATGTATAGTTCCCCAAAGATATGGGGAAGTGTAACTTACAAAATATGGGGAGCTTAAGAGGATTTCTCTCATAACCTGCTAGCCTGATATAAGAGAACCTTCTGAATTGAATGAATTAGGTTCTGTACTTCTCTATAAGGCTCGTGGCTTCATCAGAGAATCTCCTAGTAGTGTCACTTTATAGAAGCCTTGCAATGTACATCGTGAAAGCATCATTCAACCTCTTGAAATTGTGATTACTAGTATCCAAGGTTAACTGAGGGAAGTAAGTATATATAGGATCACCCTTCTGAGCATTAATGTATGTGAAGCCAAACCACTGTCTAGATGCTGCAAGGGTAGGGGAGGGGAGCCAGTCATGGTGCACCCAAACTTCGGGACACTATACAACACATGATATTTTACCGGGTAATCCCAAAAATCTATCAACAGAAGTGCACGTGAATTCTCTACATCCTCATCTCCTTTGCCAGCAAAATAGACACGTAACCCGCCGTACAGTCCAGCTGGAGTGGGAGGTGTCCGATTTGGCACGTTTTCGGAGTGCGGACCAATACATGTTACCGCCGAGCCCCACCTATCACCATTTTCACTGCCACCCGTTGGTCTAAATGCCGCGAGTTACGAGGACATCCAAATCCCAGCGAACCGATATGGTATGGATACAGATCCAAAGGACCATGTCGTGGTAGTGGCTTGATGGATATTTGTGTGACATTCAACTCAGTTTAATGCTGTTCAATGCGCCAACGACTCCGCAGTTGATGCACGCATATGGTTCTACAATCTGTCACCATCGTCCACCGCTGGTTCGAGTTTCCCGTTCAACCCTCCGCTGAACGCTGCGACTGCGACTTCGTGCCGTGGATACTGAGATCGCCTGGTATATTTCTAGGATGTTTATCACCTGGCTATTCGTGTTAATAGAAAATGCATGTTGTGGAAGGTATGATCGCCTGGTATGATTTATTTCTTCAGCAATAATATTGATTTCTTCCTACGTTCTGTACACTGTTCTGTACATAGTCGTTTAGTTCTTTAAAAACAAGTTTGTATTATTTGGTGCTTGTATATGAAATGAACTGATAGTATTATGTGAACATGTGTTGCAGTGGTGGGGAGGAGCTTGTTAAATCGACCCAGTATGGAAGTGTAGATGCAGAACGTGATTTCAACTATGTTTATCAACACATCAAACACGTTTGGAAATTGTTTGATTCTCTTTGAGCGAATACAGTCCTTAGGGTTCTAATAGGTGAGGTTTTTACCCTCACTGAGGTAGTGATAGAAACTATTGCATATTTCTCTGTTCGACTGGTAGATTGTGTTATGTCTTCCAAGTTATGTGATTCCTTTTTTCATATTTTTTTACTCCTGCTGTTTCTGAAAATTACATTACTCTGAACATTAAAAAAAACTAGGTATTCCCAAAAATCTGTCAAAAGAAGCTCGTGAGATTTGTATCATTTTACTTGTTGAATTAATATAAGATCTCAAGCAAAAAGGGAAAAATACCAACAATTTGTAAACACTGTCCTTTATAATATTTGATCTATTTTGCATTATTCTGCGCATGTATTGTGAATAAGATTCAGTATTTTGTATGATTGTTGCTTCTCTAAGAATTGGTTTATTTGGTTTGCTACCTAGCCAGATTTTAATAGTCCTTTACTCCATTAATCTTCGGTGAGCTATGTAAACTGTGTACCCTTTTGGAGGAAGCAAGATATTTGTATATTGAACCTCTTTTTAGTTATATCAGGGTCTCGACTTTCACCTGAGGGTACCTGTCGTTCTGCTGCAAATACCATTTCTATTATATCAAAGGAAATTCTTTTACCCAAACGCCTTCATTCTTCGTGTGCTGATATTTGAGCTAATTTGATGATTATGTGTACAACCCTGTGTGTCATAATCCATATTTGATGATTATGAGTGACTGCATGCAGACAAAACACAAATGAAGGTAATATGGTCAGGCGTTGGGCCTCCCCTTTGCATCTGGGAAAAGAGTGCGAGAGCATTCTCCCCGTACCCATTCAATGCGTAGGCTGCAATCATTGCATTCCATGCTACCACATCTCTATTGCACATTCTTTCAAACATTCGAAATGGAAAATCCACACTCCCACATTTGGCTTACATGTCAATGAGAGCAGTTCCTACAGGAACATCATCTAATCCAAGTCCACTTGTAATCATGTAGGCATGGATCTGCTGTACACTGCTGTAGAGCTCCTAAGTGAGCACATGCTGAGAGCAGAGGTGCCACAGTGGCAGAGTCATCTTTCACACCTGCCACTTGAAGTTGATAAAAGAGTTTCATAGCCTCACCACTGTGTCCATTTCGAACATAACCAAAAATCATTGCGTTCCATGACACCACATCTTATCTGGACATTTTCTCAAATAATTGGCGTGCAGTCTCTATATCCCCACATTGTGCATACATAGATAAAAGGGCAGTCATGACAGATACGTCTAAATTAAATCCATTTTTTATAATGAAAACATGAAGAGCCTTACCCTCTTGCAGAACTTTTAGGTTGAACTCGGTTCTGTTAATCTATTTTGATATTTCCTTGTACATGGATGTTTCCATTCTTGTATCTATGTAACGTTAAGGACGTACTGAGATCCAAAGTAATGTCAGCCCAGCCATATGAGTATTTATATATATTTCCGTTTAAACATCACAGAGAATAAGGTTAGTGTCCATTGCATGGGAGGGGAGAAAGTCATGGTGCACCCAAACTTTGGGACACTATACTGAATGTTAAAAAAAACCAGGTAATCACAAATAATATGTCAAAAGAAGTGCGTGAGAACTCTCTACAGCCCCATCTCCTTTGACAAAAAAATTAACCTAGTCCTTGAATCTCAGTACGTCCTTAACCTTACTGTTTTGGCCTCATAATTTTGTTCTCGGTCATTTATACAGACCACCTCTGCATTGGGAGCTAGTGATACTTAGCAGTGTATTACCTGGCTACTCGTTATAACAGCACATGCAGAGAGGAGAAGGTACTTGTGATTTCTTTCTTCAGCAATAATATTGATTGCTTCCTTCCTTCTGTACACTGTTATGTTCTTATTTTTTAGATAGATAAATTGTTTGATTCTCTTTCAATATCTACAGTCCATACAGTTCTAATAGGTGAGGTTTTTACCCTCATTGAGGCAGTGATAGAAACTATTGCATATTTCTCTTTTCTACTGGTAGATTGTGATATTGGCTTCTGGCTGTTACAGTAATTTCATTTACTATTTTCTGTTACTCAGTGTAATTTTCAGAAACAATAGGAGTTTAAATCTTTGAAAAAGGGTATCACATAACTTGGAAGACATATATTCATTCAGTAAACATTTCGATTGTCCATTACAAAAACAGGGCCATACAATATACTTGAGCCATATAACTACTATTACTATATTGTAGTTTTTAAATCGAAAGGCCAATTGATTACATCAAAAATTCAGCCCTCAAAATTAAATATTTACTTTCGATAATATCATTTCCAAAATCCGAGGAATGGCGGTGTTGAATCTGCAGTCGAAGTTGAAGCTGGGGTGTTACTTTGCAATTGCCTGCCTATGTTGACATCCCTCAAAGGCGTAGTTGGGGATGGATCAGAACTTGGAGAAGCACTCACTCCAGCTGCAATATTATGTGTTGAAACTGATAAAGGGCAATGTATGCCCATTAATTCTCTTAACATTGGGTGCTGATCAGGAAAAGGATTAATTGGACTACTCAATCTCCTTTTCCTTTCTAACTCTCTTCTTGCTTTTTCGAACTCCTTCTCCTTTATCTCTTGATCCCTTTGAATCCTTTCCTATTCCTTTCTCTGTTCCCTTTCTTGCCTTTCAATCAACTTTTGGTGCTCCTTTGTTTTCCTTCTATATTCTTTTTCAATCTTTTCCTGCTCCTTCCTTTCCCTTTCAACAATTTGTTCAGCCTTCTTCTCCTGGATTTGTTCCTTTTTTCTTTGCTTCAATTCATCTATCTCTTTTTTTATTTTCTCTTTCTCAACCAGAAGCTCCATGTACTGATCTGCGGTGATTAGTAGAGATTCCCTACTCAATCTTATACCTAAAGCACTATTTGACCTTGATGATTCTCTAACCTTTTCCACAGGGAGTTTCAAGAATCTACCAAGAGTTTTTTGTCCTTGGTCTGCCTCACAAGTTTGGTTTGAATTTGCTCCTAATACCCCTGCTGCCTCTAACTGTGAATCTGCATCATTGTCTTCAGCTTGATTGCCAACATAGTAGTGCAACAAATCTGAGTCATGAAGTAGTGTTGGATGAGAGGGTAAAGAGAGGCTGACCTCTTCATTATTGAAGTTCAAGTTTACGCCAAGATTAAGAGCTGCTTTTTTCATCCAATCAGGAGGGCTATCTTTTGTGGGCAGAGATAGTGATTCATCAATTTGATTAATTCTGTTTGGAGTTTCCAATTGTTTAGCAACACATTCATTTATATTTATCTCCTTCTGCTGAGGTTCTGATTCTTTCTCCAATTGTGTGTTAGGCACCATCTGAACATATTCACTTTGTTGTAAATCAACCCTAGATAGATGAAGCATATTTTCTGCTGCACCAGCATCATCTTGAGAAGATGTGTCAAATGTTCTAATTGGTGCCATGTCTTCATCCAAGGCATTGGGATTAAGAGGCCATATACCTGTTCTTTTGAATCCTGCTTTAATGTTGCTAGGTGTAAGAGCCCTTTTGAATGCTTTGCTCCCTAACTCGGCTAATTCAGCCCTTTTCACATCTATCCCATGGTTTGCAACTATCCATTTGCACCTCTCCTCCTTGAAGTATGTTTTGAATGGAGCAAAGACACTCACATCCAATGGCTTTAATTTATGAGAGGTGTGTGCAGGCAATGTTAACAAATCAATCCCCAAACTCCTGGCTTCTTGAATTGTCCCCAAAGCAACATGTGAACCATGACCATCAAAAATTAGTAAATGCCTATTGGTAGGAGAAACTCCGCCAGGTACAGATGATGCAAAGTGATGTAACCAGTTCATGAATAAATCCTTTCTCATCCATGCATGTGATTGTGTTGCCATGCAAGCTCCAGGCTCACAACCTGCAATATAATTTTCTAAATGGCTCTTCCCCTTAAAAAGATAGAATCCTGGAATGCTTTGTCCAGCAGCATTTACACAACATAATATGGTAATCCATTCTCTGATTTTTGGGATGATATATGGCACACTCCTACTACCCCTTTTAGCAAGAACTCTCATACCACAGTTCCTTCCAGCTTGTAATCCTGTTTCATCACAATTCCATATTCGGTTTGGTCCATATGGGTTGGCCTCATAAGCTTTAGACAAATTAATGTAGAAGGAACTCACACTTGATGGCCTCAAACACACTGCTCGATCCTTATCAAGCCCTTCAGCTGTCCTTAATGTTAGATCCGGGTGTCTTTTTTTAAAACCTGCCCACCATGACTTACCCGGAAAACCATCTGTGAATGGGTTAGACCTTGTTTCACAGATTTGTGCCACACATGTTTTAAGTTGTATAATTTCTAACCCATGTCCCATGTCAGCCATTTCATGACACCAAATCACTATCTCCATCTCTTCTTCATCTGTTAGAATTGTTGGTGGACCCTTTCTTTTAGTGGTGGTAATGCCCATCAGCCAAGAAGTAAGGGTGGTCGCTGGTATACCCCATTTTTTTGCAGCAGCACGTGTAGAGTATCCATAATCTTCAACATCTTTCATGGCATTATTCATATAAGACTTGTTCCAATCAGATCTTGGCTTTGACATTTTTAGTGTTGAAGGGCTCACGCTTATTGCTTGGACATTTACTTCTTCATGTGGTGTGTCATTGGCATCTTGAGGCGGGGCATTGATAGCCTCTTCTTCATGCTCTTCACTTGGCGGAAATCTTGCTCCCCTAATTTTGGCACATGCTGGTCTTACTATTTTGGGAAGCTGCCTTCTCCTCATGATGTCAATAATAACCTGCTAAGATAGATTAATTTACCAAACCCATGTAACTTACTACAATGAGATTTTTAGAATATTGAATCAACTAACGTAAAAGAAGTGCAGCCATTTGATATGAGTGCCTATGTTCTGAGCAATGTAAACTTCAAAGATCAAAGGTGAAAATGTGTCTAGTACAAAGGATGGCAATGTTATAGAAAGAAATACAAATTTGAAATTATGACCAAATGTACATCTACATGAAAAGGCAGCATGCAATATAGTTGAAAGCTTCCTTTTAGTGTAGATGAATATTCACAAGTAATTCCGAGCTAAATTAATGAAAGCTATAGATGTATGTGTACATGTAGATTTATATTTACAAGTAATTCCAGGATAAATTGAAGAAAGATGTATATGTATACTTACAAGTAATTAGAGGAGGGGAGCCAGTCATGGTGCATTACCCAGTAGTGGTGAGGGTAGTTGACATATTTGACTCCAGTTTTTGCACAGTAAAATATTAATAATTGAATGAATACTATAATTACTATAATTTTATAAATCAATATACTACATGATAGGTGGGGATCGGCGTTAACATGTATTGGTCCGCACTCCGAAGACGCGCCAAATCTGACACCTCCCACTCTAGCTGGACTAAACGGCGGGTTACGTGTCAAGTTTGTTGGCAAAGGAGATGAGGATGTAGAGAATTCACGTTAGCTTCTGTTGACAGATTTTGGGGATTACCCATTAAAATATCATGTGTTGTATAGTGTCCCGAAGTTTGGTTCGTGCTGCCTTTTCATGTAGTTGTATTTTTTATGCTTCATTCTCATGTAACTATATATTTAATGCTGCTTTTTCCTGTCCTTGTATATTCTGTAGCTGTATTTTTACAAGTAGATGTATATTTCATGCTGCCTTTTCATGTAGTTGTATATTTTATGCTTCATTCTCATGTAACTGTATATGTAATGCTGCTTTTTCCTGTCCTTGTATATTCTGTAGCTGTATTTTTACAAGTAGATGTATATTTCGTATATATCTATTTGTAAATATAGAGCCATTCCTTAATTTAGCCTGGAATTTCTTGTAAATATACATGTACAAAGCATACAGTTAGTTGTAAATATGAAATACAGATTTCATTAATATAGTCTAGAATTACTTGTTAATATACATCTACATGAAAAGGCAGCATAAAATATGAAATACAGATTTCATTAATATAGTCTGGAATTACTTGTTAATATACATCTACATGAAAAGGCAGCATAAAATATGAACTAGAAAGGGGAACATACATCTACTTGGAAATGTGAAATACAGATTTCATTAATATACTCTGGAATTACTTGTTAATATACATCTTACATGAAAACGCTGCATAAAGTATGCACGGTGGGTTACATGTCACATTTGTTTGCAAAGTAGATTGGGCTGTAGAGAATTCTCAAGCGCTTCTTTTGACAGATTTTTGGGATTACAAGGATTTTTACAGGCTCCCCTCCCATATATAGATTGACAAAAAAAAAATTAAAATAAATTGAATGTGCATCAATATAACAATAGAGGTAAGAACTTACTATGTAGCACTATGATGTGGAATACCAGTTGATTACTACATCTTGGCACTGTAATTGGCATGCACTAGCAAAATAACTCTTAACTGAATAAAATTTTAGAGCAGTTGAGGAACTGGATTTATAGGAGATATGAAAAGTGTTGTAGTTGAGTGATCCTTGTGCTTTTTTTTGATTGGGTAAAATTGGTTGATCCTTGTGATTGTTTTTGATTGGTTGAAACTGATAGGGGTGGATCAAGATTTATGATATTTTATTTCAATACTCATATTTGAAGTTCAATTTGATTTGATTTCTCATTTCAATTCAGTCTTTGTTTCTTGAGCCTCACATTTGTTAAAAAAATGCAGGTATGTCATTAATGGGAGTAGCTGGTACAGAAAAGGGTGAGAAAGTTAATGCTTAAAAGACAACTTGTATTTGAAAATGGTGCACTTTGGACTTCTTCTTGTGAGAACCTGGCCCAAAGTGTGTGCATGACAAGACTTTTTATACTATAAAATGGGAACTTAAATTATATGAATATTGACATCAAGTTGATATGATGATGTGCTATCAATTTTGTATAGGGATGAAATACAATTATATATCCTTGTATTAAATACATATTGACTTTAAATTTGGCAAACATGGGAGTACAATAAATGTTATTTTATGTTTAAAAATTATATTGACTAGTCTATTGTTGATATATTCATAGCTGTACATGAAAAGTGACAGACACATCAGTTTTGAAGATTATTTGTACAATTATAGGATAGTATTCATTCTAGAGTTAATATTTTACTGTGCAAAAACTGGAGTCAAATATGTCAACTACCCTCACCACTACTAGGTAATGCACCATGACTGGCTCCCCTCCCCTATACATCAGATAAGAAGTCATGTAGAAGTTCTATGTTTTTAGTACATTTGACAACTGCTCTGTCATGTTCATGTAAATGATCTCTACCCAGTTGATGTTCTGGGTACCTTCATAGACTATGTTGATAAGTGGGCACATCCAGAAGTGGAACTTTCTGGTAAAGGGTAAGCCCATGACATGAGCTAATAGGATTATGAAGTCAGAGAGCTCCTCATTGAAATCAGCTCTAAACAGAGCTTTTGATAGTCAGGATGCCCATATCTTATGGTTCTTTAGCCATGACTTCGCCACTATTGATTTATATTTCTCATTGTCTTGGTCAAAGAGTTCTTGTGGCAGCGTCAAGCTTAGCGATTAACTCCCCATGCACATTTGTTAATTCTCTCATGTTGGGGTTGAAATGAGGCCCCTAGGTGAGTACCATGTCAGAACATTGCACCGAGATTGGGAAACCAGAAGCAAACACCAGGTTGCTATCATTAATCATTTGTGCTCTGGGAGAGGGTTTGGGTCTGTCAACCTGGTCCAAAAATCACCAATGTTTAGGTGACAAACTTCACTGTCCCCGATATCGGGAACGAAGGACTCGAGTGGAGAAACCTGCTCCTGGCCTTGAAATTTAATCTTCATGTTGATAGTACGTAGCAAAATAAACTCACAACTTGAATCCATGATGAAATTATAGGGGGAATGAGGATACGAGCAAATGGTTTCAATTGCAATGGTATGAGACAATGTCAATGAGAAAGCAATGTGAGAAAATGCGTAAAGGGGTAGTCTATTAAATAGTCATTTAAGAGAGAGAAGGTTATAAATTTGCATTAAATTCATATCCACCAACTCAAAAAGGAAGCATCAGGAAGAGAAGGAAAAATTATCCCTGATGGGCTTTGGTACATTTGGGACATGAGGGACGCGAAAGCACGACTCGGCCAATGCGGGTGATGTCGGTGATGCAGGGACAGAATGCACAAATCCTTTTAGGACATGAGGGACCAAAGTATGCAAAGTGCATGATGCAGCCGATGTGGGTGATTGGGGAATAGAGAGCCCAAGTGAACTTGGGACTATTGGAAAAAAGGTTTCGATGGGCCCACAAGTTAACAAATTTTGGAGAAAGCAGATGATCGACAAACAGAGAGCCGTAGTGAAATTGGGACACATGGGACAAAAATGTCTGAAAAACCTACAAATCACACAAATGACTCAAAAAATGAAGAATTTTTCTAACTTCTCAACTTTTCTCTTTACCAGAACATCAGAAAAAGGTGTCAACTCAAAATTTTTCAATTTTTGACTTTCGAAAGAGGGGAATTTGTGAGAGGACAACAAGAACAAAATTTCTTTTTCTTGGTGGAGATGTATTTGTAAATATGTATTTTATAGAACTTCCATTCAAAGGTATATATAAAATTATGTAAAGATATTATTACGGAGAAATTTATTGTGAATTAAGTATATAGTCTCCATGTCTATGTAAAATTTGAATAGAATCCATTTTGGTCTCAGC
The DNA here is from genome assembly GCA_019776745.2 of Taxus chinensis. NCBI lineage: Eukaryota > Viridiplantae > Streptophyta > Pinopsida > Cupressales > Taxaceae > Taxus > Taxus chinensis. The sequence continues at coordinate 508,565,834 of CM034153.1, forward strand.
ATGCTCTTTGTGTATTGTTTTGAAAGCCTTTTTCATAGACCGATCTATCTTTGTCATGTAAGATGTACAATAAGATACCACATGATATGCGTTAACGGTAAACTGAGCATTTGTATTTTCTTTCCAAAAATTTGGAATTTTTCTCAAGAAAATATTTATCCATATTTGTGATGGATTTCATTTAAACAAAATTATTGGATATTTAATTTTAGTTTTTATTGCATCTATGTAGTCATTTTCACTAAGTTGTAGATGTAAAAAAGTATCGAATGTTAATGATTTATCATAGTTTCTCACTTCTAGAGTTGCATATATTTGTTTTGAATTAGCCATAACAATCTCATCATTATCAGTAGATGGTTCTAGTAATAATGTTCATTCCATACATGGCTTTGGGAATTCATATATGCATTTGCCCTTATTTTTTTGCATTGTTTTGTATGGTGGTGTTGATGCATGTTAGCTATCGCTGGAGGGATCATATCTATGTTAACATTAGGTGTTTTTATAAAAAAAATCATGCTCAAATTCTCGTATTTTCCATATATTCGTGCATTTCCAATCCATAACATGAAGTGGGTATGTTGGCTTCCTCGATTTTGAAATTTTGTGACCTAGAAGTGATCTTTTCCTTTTCCAAAGAAGGATTTGTCTAAGTAAATTAGTTGTATTATGGATATAATTTTATCCTTGTAATAAAGAGAACATGTCATAGGGTCTTTTTTTACTAAGGATTCTATGTCTACTATGTCGTAGCTTTGAAAGGATTACAAGTTATGTGTTCTTCTATGATTTTCATGCAACAATGTCAATGATTTTGTCAAAGGCATCCAACAATATTCAACGCTTGTGAAAGTTACAAATAGTGTTGGAGGCCCTAATTGCCATACATTACAAATGAATTTATTCTTAATTGATGTAAGTAATCAGGTGACATACATATGTTCTTGACATCGACATAGCCAATGTTAGATTTTAGTGTTTTTATTAGGTTTGGCTTGTACTTGACATATTTTGCTAGTAATTTTTTCCCTTTTATTTGATCTTTTCTAATTCTGATCTAGATAGTAGAAGTCATTTGGTTTATGATAATGCACATGGATTTGAAAAAGAGGTTCATTATGTGGTATGAAAACATGCAATTACTATTTTGTACTTCCCATTTTATTATTTTTTCTTAGGAGTGTGTATTTATGATGTCTTCATTATGAGGATCTTGAAAAAAATGTGATGGGAAGTTCATTTCCTTAGCATAATTGTCTTTAAATATGCCAAGTGGATATTGTCTTTCTTAAGGTGCAAATTTTATCATTTTTTCTTGTAGGTTGCAGATAGATGCAAAATCCATAAATGCATGCACAATAGTGTTTGTCTCCAATTCATATTTGTCACCACTACTAGTGTTTCTTTCATCAGTCGAACTATCTTCTTCTTGACTTCAAAGTTTTGCATTTGCAATCACTTTTTTCCAATTGTTTTTGATCTTGACATTATTCATTTTGTATAGTTTTCTCTTGCATAGTTTCTTTAAAACATGCATAATTATGTTTGGGTGGACCCTACCCTCTTGATATGCATTTTTATATTATAGTCTCCTCTTAAGTGAGAAAACAATAGTTGCATTTTCATTAATGCTTTGTGGTAGTTCTTTGTGTATGATGTCAATGTTCGATGACACATTTATAATTGCTTTAGTTAGTCCAAGTTTTGGTTATTTATATCCTAATTTTCGTATTTGTGCGAATGCAATTATGAGTTACACAAGTCGTTCTTCTAATTCTGTAATTCGAGAAGCATAATATAATGGTGTATTGAAGTCGAGGCAATATTGTGTAGCATATTTTGGAAGATGTCTATTATTCAATGAATTATTACATTGTGTACATATAATGTTTGAATTAGTTGGTTTTGTGTCTTGTACTAAATTCATTTATGTTTGTATTTAAGGCTCTTTCAAGGTCGACATGTTGTACTTAAAAAGTAATTGGCTGCAAATTGGGAAAGGATAACTAGGAGAATCTTCAATATTTGTATTGTTGTATTATTTGGTTGATTCTTGGTGTGCATGACTTGTTTCAATTATTGCATCGACAATTTGGATGTGATTGTAAGGGAATGTTCTTCGTATGATCTGGGAGGCTGTGTTTGATTTATTTTTTGCTACAGTGTTGCTTTGCATTTAATATGGTTTTTGGTCGGTTTATTATGGTTTTGTATGATGTGTTTCATTTATCGAATGCTTATTGGTGGTTTCTTAGTGGAGGCCATGTTGTTTTGTATTTGATTTGTGTGTATAATTGTATTTTTTTTGGATTGACCTAGTGCCTCATGGTGAACATGATTTATGTTTGTCTTAAAGCCCATAATGTTATATGTTGTTATTAGTTACACGTAGTTGTAATAGACATTAGAAATATGAACATTTTTTGAAGACCATATTCATATTTCCAGGTTAAGAAATGTTGAAATCCATTCAAAGCATAAATTGTTTGCCTCAATATTACCTACATAATAAGGCTAGGCCAAGTTCACTATATATGCTTGCCAATTGGATACTTTTTCTATATTTTTTATTAAATTGTTATGTAAATATGTATGTATCCATGTAAATACCTTTGTGTTTATTTAAAAAGAAATACATTGTAAAGAGACTATGCAAAATATCACCAATTAACTAAAATGTGGATATTTTATGACTTAATCTAAATAGAAACAAAATAAAGAACCAAATTGATGAATTTAAATATTTTATTTTATTGTTTGAATGTACTGAAATAATGAAAGTAAAAGGTATATCGTACTAACCTAAAATGGAATTACCTCATTGTATGTTGGACTGAAACACGTTGATGTGTAGACTAGGTAGGATGTGACCAAGAGACTTCAAGAATGGGAGGAGTTGAAAACATGACTGGACTAGGGCACCTGGACGGATATTGGGTTGCCCTGGGAACTTTTGTATGTGATCTGGGTGTTGTAGTATACATAAAAGTTTAGGATCTAAATATGGTAGTGTCATAAGGTCCTCACAATATCTTTGTCTTTGTTGCACATTTTTTGCAATACCTTATCTTATGTAATTGTAAATATGATGTTAAGATCCACCTACAAAACTGTAATCAAAGCATAAAATTCTAAAAAATAAAAATGCATATGAATAGGTCAGACTGACATTAGCTGCAAAAATAGTGGACTTAGAATTAAGTGCTACACTACATTCTAGACCCCATGTAGTTCTATATGCATCTGTGTGCAATTTTTACCTATGGTGCCCTAACACTAGTGACGTAGAACTAGGGGAAATAACTAGATGTAAAAATAAAAATGGTTGATGGAATTGAAAGAATAAAACCCTTTCCGCCTATGCTTGTGTGATGTAGATGTAGAAGATGCCCAAATGCAGTCCCTTACCTTAGTAAATAGCTACCCTTGATAGTAAAATTTTTGCCCCTGTTGTAATAAGTATGTTATGTTTATATAGGGATATCTTGTTAAAATTTTGACACTAATGACCTGATATGCCAACCACTACCTAGAGTAATACATAGGGTAACAAAAAAGACTGAACTTGAATAAAAAAAATTAAAATCAAAAATTACGGAAACAAGGGCGCCTAAAATCATAGAATGTGGTGTGCCAGGGTCGCTAGTGTAGGAATGGAGATTAAAATCGAGGAAATAATGACACCTAAGACTTCCTAAAAGAAACCCAAAACTGTATAGACAAATGATGACTGTACCATAAATATAAAAATGACAATCGACTAACAAAAAACAAGACTACGGGATGGGTCATTAGTGAAAAAAATTATTATGCGAGATCGATATATAAAATAACATACTTAGAGGTCTAAATGTAGTAGTAAATGCATGATTTTGTTACTACATTTTACACCACTTTATGTTTGTGTGTGTAAAGATCAGTTTCATAAATTAGATAGAGATGCATACTTGAAAAGAAGTCAAGGAATCCCATGTCGTAGAAGAATGCACAGATGTGTAGTGAAATCTTGCCGATAGAACTACAATAGTGTGAGGAACCATGGATCAACGGGTTGATCCATGTAACGTAATGAAAAATCATAAATTTCATGGTGAAGTATTTTAAATGAAAGTGATGACTTGGACGCATGATGATTTTAAACATAGTTTAATAATGAATAGGTTGGTAGGGAGTGACCAGTTCCCAACCTGAACACTCATACATGAATGAATAATTGAAGGATTTGGGCATCCTGCCACTACATAAAGAGTGTAGGGAGAAAAGTGTGTAGTTCTCTGATCTTTAACTACATCCTCAAGATTTAGCCATTATAGAGAGACTTAAATAAAGTTTTTGAGATTTTTTAATCCAAATCATTTTGATTGAACACTTGACCCATATAGGAGTGATATTAGAAAGGAACTCATTCCCCCACTCCATGGGTGTTGCTAAAATGTGAAGGCTTCCAAGTTGGGTCTTCTGGAAGCAAACACAATGTGCAAAGGTGACTTTGAAGTTAGGTCATTTGGAAGAAAAGAGTGAGATGAAAGAGGTGGTTTCCAAGTTAGGTCATCTAGAAGCAAACACTGAATGAGAGGACCTTCCAACTTAGGTCATCTAGAAGCGGGCACAAAAATATATGATGGATTCCATGTTAGGTCATACAAAAGAAAGTGTAGAATATATAATATGTTGCACCTAATGACTAAGGATCTCAGTAAGAATGTAATGCGGCATAGTATTGTGCTCAAACATAAGAGGTTTAGGAATTGACATGGCTTGAGGTTCAGCTAAATGACATGTGGTGGACATAGATTGCATATAATATGTAGAAGGAGCATAAACATGCGATTATGAAACATCCTTAAGCCGTTGAATTTAAGATTTGAGGGATGTGATTGTGGATTCCATAGCCTCAAAATTTTCTTTAAATAAATTATGTAAATTTTGGATTGATTCCAATAGGGGTTGAGTAGATGGAGACTCACAAGGGTTGTTAAATAGACAAGAGATCATATGACTTAGTTCATGTGGTGACATATTGTCATCATAATATTTGGTGTCTAAGGATGTTTGCGAAATAGCTTGATAATTAGGTTATCTCCTAAGTAAATTAGATAAGGAAACTTTACCCATGATAGAGGAAAATGGAGGATCCTAAGCATGGAAGACGTCGTGTTCACTAAAATGATTAACTAAAACTGACTAACTAGGTGTAGTAAGAGATAGTTGATCTAATCTTGTAGGAAATATAATGCAACAAATAAATTTACTAAGATAACATGTAATGAATTAAATAAATAAAACTAATAAAAATAGAAACCATAATATTAAAGATGGAGAAAGGAAAAAACTCACCTGATTTGACGAAGTAAAGGGACCTTGTCTTAGAGGAGATTGGAAAAAATTAGAAGCAGGAACGACTTTGTAGGAGTGTCAAAAATAATGAAGCTGGAGGTTCTAGCTAGACTAGAGGACCTATAGGAGGTCTGGGGAACCTGTGGATGCTCTGGTCTGTAGTTTGGGCACCTTGGTTTGTATAAAAGCTTTGAATATGGCTGAAATTTAATTTGAGATGTTTGTTTCCTATTGCATCAATTCTGTTGTACTGTGTCGGATTTCGTAAATGACTCAAGATGGAGGAAATACCTACATGACCCCAAAATAAACATCAGACCCTAAAAATAAAAATTCATATGAAGGGGTCGGAACATCCTCAATTTCCACAATGGTGGAATTACTAAGTGAGAGGTACACTACATCTCAGGACCGGTGTATATCCATGTGCAAGTGTGTGTGAACATGCCCTAGGTTGCTCTTCTGTCATTCTCACTTTGTGAAGTAATAAGTAATAACTATGTGTATAAAATTTAATAAAATGTATTTATGGAATATAATAGAATCCCTCCCCTATCAAGTGTGATGTAAATGTCCTATCTTTTTTCCTTGATGATGGAGCTATGTGGATGTAAGTGAATTCCAATGTAATGTATGGATGCAATTCTATATGGAGTGATATTAGTAAGTGATGCAAGGTCCCTCATTATGGTCTCATAACTTTATATTTATAGGGTTATATTGGTCTAATTTCATAATTAACCCTAAAAATTTTGACCACAAGAAAGGTAAATATATAAAATGTCTAGAAAGATCCAAAAATGTGGTGGGAAATCTTGAGAAGGATTAGGGCACCCTTGGTGGGACCGGGGTGCCCACTGGTTCTCTAGTACTAATCTGGGCACCCTAGTTGAGGCTACAATAATATGGGATGATATAATCTGATTAGGAATAAGGGTGTAAGAGAATTTTAGTGATAAAATTAAATAAAATATAGTGGCCAAAGGAGGGGGATTAATTAGTACGTTTTTCCCTTCTGAACATTCTAAATAGTAGTATGAGACCGGGATAAATGAATTTCTAAAGTGCATGATTTTGTGACTATAGTTTCTACATTCAATTGCATAGTCTATATAATTTTTGCAACAATATCATTGTGCATTTGATTTTTCATACCTTTGTGTAGAACCATCTCTGAAAGTGTTGATCCTCCTTCCTCTACCTTTTCCTCTTGCTTCTGGATCTTGTTGATTTCTTTTTCCACCTTCTTTTTGGTTGTTAAATCCTCCTATTCCTGTAGTGTACACTCCTCTCTGCCTGCCTCTAACATTTGTATTTGTATTGAAGGCTTTGTCATTAGAGGAGCTTTCTTATCTACTCATCCTTTGTTCATGGGTTTGTAAAGAATCCACCATCTCATCACCTGCCATTTGTATCAAGTCTTTGGAGTCCTCTATTGCAACCAAAACTTTATCAAATCTGTTGGAAGGATCCTCAATACCTTTTCTGTGATCATATGGTCTTCAAAAACATCTCCATTAGTCCTCATTTGATTTACTATGGTCATTGTTCTTGTGAAAAAACCAATTTTTGATTTTGGTTATTTCATGAGAAGAGTCTCCAAATCTCTCCTCAACATCTGCAATATGAATATCTTCACCTTGTCACTTCCTTGATAAACATTTTGCAAGGTGTTGTTATCCCAAATTCACCCCTTGAGTTAATTTGGATAAATTGCATAATTTACCCATACAAGAGTAATAAAAAAGGATGGAAAGGCAAAAAATTAGGTTTTGAAGTTCCCTTTGGCTCTTTTCTAACAACCCCATCCAGGGAAAAATCCAAGAAGTTAGATTTTTTTTTAAAATATGAAAAAATGGATTCTCTTAGTGTATTATGGAAAAATAAGGTTTTTGGAGCCCAGGCCACATAGGTACAAGCAGGAAAGTTAGTACCCACATGGCCGAAATGGCCAATTTACAAAGAAATCGACCAAATCAGGTTTTTAGAGCCCAGGCCACATAGTTACGTGAGGGACATCTAGGACCCGAAAAACCAAAAATCACCGCAGGTAGTTCAAATCAGAAAATTTAGGTATATTTGGTACGTGTTGTCCATGGGACATCAGGAAATGTGGAACCCAAAAATCCAAAATGGCCACATTCCTTTTATGTGTAGAAAATATGTGTTGAAGCGTTCAAGGCACCACAGGTACGTGAGGGACATGCGTGACCCGAAAACTTGAAAATGCCGCAGTCCAAGAGGGAATTAGCAAAGTTAGAAATTTTGATCCCACATGGTCTGTGGGTCAAGGAAACAGGTATGTGTGGGACCCAAAAATATGAAATGGCTATAGGAAAGTGCGTTGCGGGTGAAGCAGAGGTCAATGACCCTAATGACCCGGTCAACAAAGGGACAAATGGGACATCAAAATTAGAAAATGCCACACTAAGAGAAAATCGGTAAAAACAGAGAAAGGTGGCCCAGAAGGTATGAGTACGTGTGGGACATGGGTTCCCTAGAAAATTGATTTTACCAAAATTCCCACAATACAGGAGAAAGTGAACGTTTGACTCCCGAACTTCAAATGGACATCACTTTTGATCCCGAGCTTCACTTTTCACAAAATTTGACTTTTCAGAATGGGCACGACTTCTTCTATGCTACAAAACTAGATTTCTTAGTTTTAATTATGATAGATGTCTTAAAAGAAAGGAAACAATTCTAGCTCTGATAAATTAAATTCTCATTCTCGTTAAATGACAAAAATGCTTGGAAAACCCAAAATAGTTGCCCATACTCAGAAGGCCATAAATTTTGCATTTCTCAACACAAGTTCACAAAATTAGTACTGTTGGAATCACATTTCCGAGCCCAATGCACAAGAATAAATAAATCCAGATTTTGGAGGAGAATCAATTATGATTTTGTAGAAAACGTCCCTGGGATCATAACAATGTTTTATTTGTAGTTGTATGCATTCAATGGAGCATGGGATGACATTTATCACTACTGCAAGTGATGGGATGGTATTGGGAGCCTTTTATAATCAACATAACATCAGTTCACTCTATTTATGACACCTTATAAGTGGTTGAAAGATAGATTTTGAGATTTTCATTTTCCTCCTATCTCTCTCTTCTCAAATTTCTATAAATTGCAGTGTTGTGCTCATTGTAAAGGGAGATAGTTTTGAGCAGAAAAACTATGTCAAAATTATTTTGTAAAAACAATGTGCTACATGACCTTGTAATGGACTCCTTGCATGGTGATCTAGGCCCTTATCTTGTAATATATTGAATTGTGCATACTTATGAAGCAATAGATGAATGTTTGTGGATGTATCTTCCCCTATTGTGTTTGTTTGCCTTCCTCTTGTCCTTTCAATCATATATATTGTGTCTATCTTATGTTATTGCAAGGATCCATTATCATTGTGCGTGCATGTGAATCAAAGGTGCTAGATTGTGGAGAGAAC